>JAVIWC010001872.1:0-308321 GCA_031894815.1 Creontiades dilutus | reverse complement strand
AATCGCACTATCAACTGTGATTTTTCAAGAACGATTACAATGGAAAAATATTCTATTTGAAAATTTTAGATTTCGTAAGACGGAGCGTGCTTATCAGAATGCTTCAACCCATGTATCTGCTATAAACCGTTTTAGGAGCACTCCAGTTTCCACATTCACTACATCACTAGGTTACTGCGATCAAAACAACAAAACGCTGCAAATTCATTCACTGAGGCTTATTATTCAATTGGCTTGCGTTCATGATTTGAATTTCTACTAAGCTTTGGAGTGTCCTTGATTCACAGGTGATAGTGCGATTATTGAGTTTTAGTAGATATGCGTCGAGCACATAAATCTGTTCTCAACCAAAATACCTATTTGGATTGATCAGTTGATCATATTCGTGTGCCTCCTGAAATCCAATAATCGCTCTATCACCTGTGAAACACGCACACTCCAAAGCTTCGTATAAATTCAAATCATGAACGCAAGCCAATTGAATAATAAACCCCAGTGAAAGAATTTGCAGCGTTTTTATCATATGAATTTGATTTTTGCTTTTTGTGACTTGTACTTCTTGTAGTTTCTTCAAGCTCCATCATTAATTTTGTTTCAGGGCCTGTACTGCTGGTCTCGAAATTATCCAGAACAACTGTGCCAACATGAAATGGATTTAAGGTACAATATCCTTATGTCCTTATCATTGAAGTTGAGGTACCTCCATAGATTCATGAAATCACTGTTGCATTGGGCATTTGGAGACCTCTTGACCACTGTGCATTTCCTGATATGAATCCTTTACATTTGTGTGCGGTTCTTATTGCTGTGCCATCATACTGACCATAACAATGTAATATTTTTGGCATCTTCCTCTAATGACAAACAGGATTTCTGTGATAAGAAAATCCTAGACCAGTTTCATTATTATTGGACGATTTTTCTATTGACCTATTAATGCTTATGGAATCCAAACAATCAATTCAAGTTTAAATTATAACTCCCTTAATAATTAAACGAATTCAGATCGGAGAAATGATTGGAATTAATTGGTGATGTTCATTTTCTAATGTATGCCTAAGATAAGGCTGGAAAAAGTAATGATAGTTCAGCTGCAGTAGGAGTGCTCTATTGGCATGTTTATGAATCAACTTAATTATAATTATGTACGCGGTAGCGGTACATACGAATTTTGGGTAAGGGCCGAATGGCGTATATGCATTTAATAATTAATTTATAGTTTTTAAAAGTGGCTTATTAGTTAGTAAGTATTTGTTTCCTCTAATTTTGAGTAAAATGTGCAGTCTCTGAATTAATTGCTAGTTTTTTGTCTGATTTTGCCAAAAATCAATAAATCTTTTCTGGCCTGCTCAACAAATACTACATCTTTGGAGTTCTCTTAGTTCGTAATCCACATTTCTTCTACAATATATAGTTGCCACTAAATGTCTTTGTTTTACTTCTAGGGAAGTGTCCTACGTTCCTTTTTTGTACAAAAAGTGCCAGCAACTAACGACAGAATTCATCAACAACGAAATATCCAACATCGGCCGACCAGGCGAAGTCGTGGAGATTGAACAGTTCCAAACACAGGCTGGTGAGTCATCTTGTGTCAGTCTATAGGGTCATTTAGAACATTTCACGGCAATTCTACGAGAGCTTTTCACAATCTCCCTTCCTCATTATCTTTAATGATTGGACGCTGCTACGATGGTGTTGAGGATAAAGCGGCAGTTACAGGGCAACATTCCTTGTAGCGGGCCTGCGACTGATCTGGCCTCTGGTGTGTGGGATGATCAGTTTACTGGTAAATTTCACACCCAAAATCGGTACCACGGGTGGGGGGTGCCCAAGGCTACTGACGCGTCGCATTAGCAAAGCGTCACCTGCCTGCCTCCCAAAAGCGGTTGGCTTCATGGTGGCAGTGGTTGATCGACCAGGACGGAAGGCCAAGCTTGAATGCTGGAGGGTAGACACTTCTCTGGTAGACTTGTCTTCTAGAGTAGTGCAAGCATGTGAGTTATGTGGCTTGCCAATAACTGCCAACCTGCTCAGTTGGTAGGGCAAGCTAGAACGCCCAGCTTCACCTGTAGCTGCAAACAGGTACTTGCGTCGTCAGATGTGGGGCCTTTGACTGTGGGTGTAACTGTCTTCCACGTTATTCTATCCAGGATTTTCCCCCTTGCTTGCTACGGAGGAGGGAGGACGTGAGATTCTCCTTTTTAAATCAACGTTGGGATTTATTAATCCCAGGGGGGAACAAGACTCATTGTTCAATGTCGCCAACATAATTGCCTCGAGTGGAGCAATATTGCTGGGGTTGCCATGAAATCTGTGACTGTTTTTTAGGCCAATTTTTGAAACCCACCACCGCTGGATTTCTCTTGCTCGTTTTTCGAATAGGATGGATTCAAGAAGTTTTTGATGGAAATCATCTCGACTATCAATTTCATTTTTTCGCTGGTGAAAATGTGTAAAATACATGCCTGATCTTCAGGATCTTTGTACAGTACTGCAACTAACATTGATGTCATTGGAAGGCTAATGAAGCGACTATATCGAAACAGATATTACTACTATTTTATCAGATCGATAATATCTCGAATGATGATTGAGGAATCACTGCAGAAAAAGATTTGTGGTTGTCTGATTGTAAAACATTTGTTTGCTGAGATGAAGTATTTAATACTTTAAATTAGTTAATTATTTAATACTTTAATTTTTGATTGATAGTCATTCAGAGAAAGCATTTACCACGTACCTTCAATAGAGTGTTTCAGTCTTAACTAAATCAAAAACGCAAAAACGCATTTTGTAAAAAAAGAAAATTTTTTTTTACAAAAAAATCGATTTTTACGTCTTCAATCAATTGGTTTCTTCTCAATAAGGGAAGGGGCATGACAATTTTTAAAGGGATCATAATTAATAGCACTTGGCCTAAGGAGAAATACGAGTGATTGGTGGTGGCAGGACAGTTAATCCAGTGGTCGTAACCACGTTCATGCTAACATGCGAGATGATGATATGGTTTAGTTGCCCCTTCCATCGAGCTGAATGCGGTTTAATTACCCGCCATGCTCAGAGGATGATCCCGTCGCTTGAAGGCGTCTGATTCATTTCCCAAGGCGACGGATTCAACAATCGGGAAGCGCCAACTAACCATATCCATCACAAGTGCCAAATTGTTTGGGAGGTGTAGAGGTACGAATCATGAACGGTGCTCATCCAGTCAGTATCAGTCGTTGAGTGAACCTAGTTCGATTCTGAACTTGGTTCAGAACTTACTGTACAAACAAACTTAATGATTTGTCGTTCTTTCTTCGCAGGCCTTCACGTCGTCGGAGGCGTCGAAAGAAACAATTACAAGAACGTCTTCTTCCGAGTTCTGCCTGAAAACTGGAATCGAGACGACCTCGTTACAGCCCTCGTCGATCAGATTTCCTACGGTTCCGTCCTTCACACGAAAGACCAAGTCCTCCTGGACATTCTCGCCTCAGATGGTATCAAATACCTCGAAAAGGTTAGTGGAGAAGTGTAGAAATGATTCTGATTTCCAATGATTCAAGCATTTCAAAGGCTTCCTCCTGTAGATAGTTTGGCCTGATCCCTAAGAGACCTACCTAACTTAACTCAACTTCATTTTCCTCAAGCTGAGGAATGACGAATTCTTGAAGCATCGCGAGATAGCGTTCAGAAGTTACAGTCACTGCATTCTCTCTGCCATCTTCAAAAAAATAGGGCCCGATTATTCCGAGTTTGGAAATTCCACACCACACTGTTACCTTGGCAGAGTGCAGAGGCCTTTGGTGTAATTCTCGAGGGTTGCCATTTGCCCAATAACGGCAATTCTGTTTGTTGACGTAACCGTCCAAGTGGAAGTGGGCTTCATCCGACAACATCACCACTGCATGTTCGTCTTCCAAAATTTGCAACATGCGCACACAGAATTGTTCACGTTGAGCGTAATCATTTGGTTGGAGCTTTTGAACGACCATTAATTTGTAAGGGTGGAATTTAAGCTCTTTTTTCAAAATGTCAATCAATCTTCCCCGCGAAATTCCAAGAGCTTGTGAGCGGCGTCTGGTTGACTGGCTTGGACTCTGCAAAACGGACTGTCTCACGCGTTCAACAATTTCTGGTGTGACCACGGTTCGAGGACGACCAGTTTTATTCTGTGGCTTCACATTTCCATGCTCGCGAAAATCTTTAACCCATCGCAAAATGGTGTTACGTGACGGAAGAATAGCACGCACGTTGAGGTCGAACTGACGACGAAAGGCGTGCCGCGTAGCCACGATTGACTCGCCATTCCGAATAAATTCGGTAACTGCGAACACGCGATGTTCAACCGACCAGTTTTCCATCTTAACTAAACTTACCATCCCGAGGTACGAGTTGAGAGGGTTAACAACCTGAAAGGACCCCGCCCTTTTGTGTACTAGCCATTACAAAAACGTCCGTTTATTCTGGACCACCCTGTACCTTACCACAAATATCCAGATGTCTACATTACCATTTAATCAATGCGATGTATAAGTTAAGTATAGCATTTATTAGAAGTAAGTATAGGTTTCATTCGATTTGGAAAATGTTTAATTTGGTCTGGAAAAGGTTTCATTTGTCCTAGGAATGTCATATACAGCTCCTTGCTAAAAGTTGCTGCATGCTTATCAAAAGACCTGGCGCACTTGCACTCCTGGGCGCAAACCCGCTGTCACTTCAGTTTTGAATTCATTGAATCTTCAACTCACTGCTTACTAATTGCTTCCGAGTCTACTAAAGTAGCGGAAGCATTGTTTTCACTTTCGGAATGTAAAAATTTTTTGTCTCCAAAATCAAAAATTCCACTCGCATTTTGCGTTTTAGACCTTTCTGAACAATTTTGGTTCCGTGTCTGTCTGTCTGTCAGCAAATCCTTGTTACGGGCAAAACTACACGAAGTTATAGTCCGATTTTGATGAAATTTTCAGGGATTGTGCGGGTTGGGGTGTAGATGGTCCCCTATAGGTTTCATGACCCCCGGATCAATAGTAGCCTCTGCGCATGCGCAAACGTGAAATCCTTGTTACGCGCATAACTCTGAGAGTTCTCGACCAATTTCGATGAAATTTTCAGGGATTGTTCGATTTGATGTGTAGATGGTCCCCAATAGGTTTCATGACCCCCGGATCAATAGTAGCCTCTGCGCATGCGCAAACGTGAAATCCTTGTTACGCACATAACTCTGGGAGTTCTTGATCAATTTCGATGAAATTTTCAGGGATTGTTCGATTTGATGTGTAGATGGTCCCCTATAGGTTTCATGACCCCCGGATCAATAGTAGTCTCTGCGCATGCGCAAACGAAATCCTTGTTACGCGCATAACTCCGGGAGATCTTGACCGATTTCGATGAAAATTTCAGGGATTGTTCGAACTTATTAGGTATATTTTATAGTTTGTTCAATAGTTGAACATGCCTACCTTTATTTTCTCAAGATATGATCCTGCATAACAATAAATTTACCCTAATTCAATATTTACTTCGCCTAATTGTTTTGATTGTGTTCTCCAGTGCTGGGGATTGAAGATGGATCTTCGATCGAACTGCGAATCCCCCCTCGTCACCTCGTTGTGGGCCCTCTTCGAGCGGTTAATAGCGGAGAAAGACTACACCCAGAACAGCCTTTTGGAATTTCTAATGCGACGACGGATGGAGTCCACCAGAGATCCGTTTCTTTTTCTCCTGGAAGTCATCACGTCTCTTCATCCTCCCTGCATAGCCGCCTCCTAACACACCCTTCGCCCGTGGCTCTGCCACCGGTGCCTACCCAGAGCTTCTTTCAAAAACGGATTCTGCAAGCATTGAAAAAGACATGCCGCTCAAGGATTTTGATGTCAGAATCTGTCGGGAGTCATTAATATACTCTGCTCACTCGAATTTCACCTAAATGAGTACACATATGTATCGCTGAATCTCTCGAATATACTTTTACGCTTCCATTGTGTATTTTGCTGGAAAATTCACGGTCCATCTCAAATCAAATATGTACTATAACATAACTAGATTCTATTGTAACATATCTACCGTAGAATTATGACAGCTATAAAGGGAGAGGTTTATTGCATTACATCCATAACTTGCTGTCATCCTTCCAAAAATGGTTTTATTGTCACTGACTGGGAGTCACACGAGATAATTCACCCTGTTTCCCTTTATATGAGAATGTATGTGTCGTTAATGTGTCGATACGATCGATTTCGTTAACAAGAACTTACTTGACAAATACGACCTGCGTGTTCCATCGAATATGTTCTTGGTGGAGCTAACATTTTGTTACATTGCATTATGATGAAGCTGTTCTATTATGCAATATATACACCGAAGTTTAATAATTTTCTATAGATGAGGTCGTGTATTGTCAACGGAATTCGAAAATAATTGTGTCCATTTACCGTACCCAATGATATGATATTGATCTAGTTCGGGTAGTATTTGTTCAATCGATGTATATAGAAAAAATGTCATTCATTCATTCATTCGGCAGAGTTCGCTATGTAAATATTGCATTGTAGTTATCCCTAAAACTTCCATTTTGTGCTAGTTACGTCACGTTAAACTGGACATATTATCTCTAATAACGACTGATTTGTAAGTAGTTATATCTGACTGTTTGATTTAGAAAATATAAGTATCCAAAAGTGCCAATACATTTGTTTAGAAATAAATAACAAATTTAAACATTTGATAAGTACAATTTAGTTTGAATTTAAGAGGATTGACTTGGTTTTCGATACAGACATGAGTGTTTTGAATGGTATCTGAATTGTAATCAGAAAATCTGAGCGATGGTGATACAGCTACTAATCAGCAATATTGTTACAGTTGATACGAAATTCGAACTGCTCAACAACCTCCACCATATGAAACGTCATTATTCATAACAACCCATGTAACTTGGTAGGAATGCGTTACAATATCAATCCTTTTATTGGTGATATCAAATAAACATCTAAGCTTAAGGTTTAGTTGGATATAAGAATATTTAGTGAATAAGGTTCGGTAGAATATGTCGAAAAACGTTTGAAATAAGGCAATAGTATCGCGGACAGCAGCAATTCCTTTGTACCAATTAAGTCTTGAAGGTTAACGATTAAAAATAAGGTTTCCTGCGCCATGTACCTCTCGGTCTTCCACGGCGGCGGGATCCTTGGGGATTCCAAATGTATTAAATCCATTTTTGTGATGCACTCTGATATTTTTTTCCATTTAGTAAAAAATTCCCTGAGCAGATAAATGTGTAACAAGCTCTTCGTTGGTTATCCAGTTATCTGGCCACCATACTCGCAAGATTGATCTCACTTGAATTGTTGACACCAACCAGGTCTCAATGCCCGTACAGAAGGACAGGCTTTAAAATCAAGGTCCGTTTTAAACTATGAACGCCACACTGGTCGGATCCCCGTTTTTCAATCTTGCTTCACCCCCATTTGCGGTCACTTGACTACCCAAATAAGGAAACACTTCGACCTCCTCAATTTGATTATTTAAGGTTTAGTTGGATATAAGAATATTTAGTGAATAAGGTTCGGTAGAATATGTCGAAAAACGTTTGAAATAAGGCTATAGTATCGCGGACTGCAGCAAGCCTGTAGTTGTACCAATTAAGTCTTGAATGTTGAGAAATTAAAAATAAGGTTTTTAAATAAAAATTATTTTTTCTTTCACCCATGCTGACGTTTAAATGTATATAAAGAAGGTGTGTACGATGGTTGAAATCGATATATGTATATATTTGAGCAGCTCATTAGGCAAATAAAGTTTTAGGGGTGATTGAAAAAAACAGTATTTTCTCGAATGTGACACGTTTTTCACTTTAGGCTAAATTTTTACCCATTAAACCTAAACAAAGAATTTCGGTTTGGCATCAGGAAGATAGGTAATTTAATGCTCTTTCCAACGGTATCTTCAGATTTGAGATTTGTTCAAAAATGAGGACGTTATGGGTGTTTTTGGTTTATTTTTCAATAATAAACCATTGTAATCGCTCTTGAAAAAAAAAATTCTAACTCCCCCTGAAAATTTCATGGTTTACGTTTCAAAGGGTGTAGAATCCGAATCTGCAATAAAATTTTTTCCGTCCGTCCGCCGTACGCACGATTTCAATTTCAATAAACAATGTTATCGAGTAGGTAAAGTAAATATAAACTTCATCTATACATCCCGCAGAGAAATTTTCCAGTTATAACATCCCCAATAGATATTATAAGAAAAGGCCGCGTTTAAAAATAAACCTCTTAAGAAGGCTCCTGAATCATGCTCGTACACTTTCGTGTTTTGGACGACATCAAATCTCTCAATCCGTGGGGACGAAAGGCAAAAAATAAGGAAGGGCGTCTCGAAATAGATTCCGTAAGTTAAAAGCAGGTTGGTCCACTTCGAATTATCTTCGGAAGTGGTATAAATATCGCTGTCAGTTGCAGAGCTTATTGGTCTTTTGTTTTCGTTGCCCCTTCCCGTCTTAAAGGATCGAATCGAAGTAGTCACGCCTACCCGGCCTTACATAAAAGATCGGCTGGTGAAGACAACTTTGCGACTACACTCATTACAGCAAATTTTCTTGAAAAGTAGAGCTAGGGGATTGCCAAAAACAAAAGTGCCACTCATGTAGCATGATTGCAAGATATATACAATAACTAGTTATTGTTCTGTTACTGATGATGACCTAACCGTGAAATCGATTTAACGTGTATAATTCTTTATTTTGTAGAAATCGACTATGTTCTTCAACAGACTCTGTGTTTTTCCTTGACTTCATGGGTTTTCACAATCTCGTCGCTAATGAATTCAACCACAACCCACACCTTTCTACTGATGCCAAAGGAATAAACCCGTGGTCCAATCTATTCTTTGGTATGGCGCAGACGTCTTAAGCATAGCCTATTACCGCAAAAGAATGGTAGCAGTCCAACGAAGAGGAGCGTTAAGGATTGCGTGTGCCTACCGAACAGTTTCAGGGCCAGCCATATTTGTACTGACTGGCTGCATTCTAATTCAACTTTTGGCTACAGAACGAAAACGAGTATTTGACTGACGTGAAGAACGAGCAAGAAACCGCATTATCAAAGAAGAGAGGGAGCACACCATGGCAAGGTGGTAGGAAATGTGGACCGACGAGCAAAGAGGGAGGCCAGCACGCATGATTCCACATGTTCAAAAGTGGCTAGAGAAAAGCATGGAGAGTAAACTTTTCCTTAACACAGTTCCTCTCAGGACACGGACTATTTTACTCCTACCTTCACAGAATGGGGAAAGTAGACGATTCAACTTGTCCGAACTGTGATGGAAGAGATTATGATATGTTTCACACATTCTTCATGTGTAAGCGGTGGGAAACACAAAGACGATATCTGCAGGATGATCTGGAAATGCCATCTGAGGACGTGACGCCGGAGAATTGTGTTGCCAAAATGCTTGAAAGAGAGGAGCATTGGACCTCTGCAGCTGTCTATGTCGAAAGCATCCTGCAGAGAAAGATCGCCCCAGAACGGAAGAAACAGAGGCTACCAACGGACCGATAGGAATAATTACATCCCAAGGAATATGTTGAACAGTTCCAGGCCGAGTTCCAACGTGGGAAAGGAAGGTGAGGTTTTAGTGGGTTTGAATCCTACAAAACCCGAAGAGGTATTCGAGGTATCTTACGAGATCCGATTTTTGCCTTAGGATCTTAAAGATTTCCTCACATCCTAAAAAATGTATTGAAAATTGGATTAACATTGAACCTCATTACTGACCTGAATAAAATAGTAGTAGTAAGTCTGAAAATTGAAATAAAATACTTGAATAGTTAAAATGGTTTAACTCTTGTAGATCAACATCCATACAAATCATGACTGGACCAGTCTATGGCGTGCATAATTTCATTAATTAAATAAAACGCTGCAAATAATTTCACTGGGCTTTATTATTCATTTGGCTTGCATTCATGATTTTATTTTCTACTAAGCTTTGGAGTGTGGGTGTTTCACAAGTGATAGAGCGATTATTGAATTTCAGGAGATGTGCATGGAGCACATAAATCTGTTCTCAACCAAAATACCTATTTGGATTGATCAGTTGATGATATTTGTGTGCCTCCTGAAATTCAATAATCGCTCTATCCTGTTAAACACGCACACTCCAAAGCTTAGTAGAAATTCAAATCATGAACGCAAGCCAATTGAATAATAAACCCCAGTGAAAGAATTTGGAGCGTTTTTTTATTGAACCTCAATACTCCAACACAATCAAAACATCTATAATTTATCAAGTCCTTTAGCACTCGTATTGCGTTAAAACTTCCCCAAATCCAAATTTAAACGATGTAGCCAAAGGTAGACTGATGTAGAGGAGGCACACAAATATGATCAACTGATCAATCCAAATAGGTATATTGGTTGAGAACAGATTTACGTGCTCTATGCATATCTCCTGAAATTCAATAATCGCTCTATCACCTGTGAAACACGCACACTCCGAAGCTTCGTACAGATTCAAATCATGAACGCAAGCCAATTGAATAATAAACCCCAGTGAAAGAATACTTATTTACCCCAGTAATAATATTGACTAATAAACAACAGTAATAATATTGAATAATATTTACCTATATATTATCAGCGTTTCATGCATATCAGAATGCTTCAACCCGTGTTTCGGCTATAAACTACAAGTATCCACATCGTCTATCACTCCAGTATCTACATTCACTACAACTCGACGCTATCGGCCGGACATCACTAGGTTACAAATAAACAATAATAAACCAAAAAACGCAAATGTTGGCACCATAAATCGGCCCATAGATCGGGAATGGTTTGACCTACGGACGTGGGGAGGGTCGCATTCGATTCTTCATGGTATGTTCTCCAAAAAGAGTACCTACAAATTTAGGCCGCTTCGACTTGTTTTGAGGTTTTTAGGGCTTTTACAAAACTTTTATGGTTATCAGGATGCTTCAACCCGTGTATCGGCTACCAAGCCTTTTAGGAGTTCACTCAAGTATCCACATTACTACATCATACATCACTGGGTTACTGATATCAACACAAAAACAATAATAAACCAAAATAATGCGAATGTTGGCACCTACAAATCGAGAATTTTGACCTACGGACCGCTTTTCGACTTGTTTCTTCAAAAAGGTTTTTTTTGAGGTTTTTAGATTTTACAAAACTTTGACAGCCCTTAAAGGGCACTTTAAATTGAGTGAGAGAGCTGGCTCAAGAATTGGGGCGTCGTCGGACCAAGATGGATTTTTCCTGAAAATTTCAGATCTTTTGCTCCAGCCGTTTGGGAGAAATCGTGCGTACGGCGTACAGACGGAAAATTTGTTATTGCAGATTCGGATTCTAGACCCTTTGAAACGTAAACCATGAAATTTTCAAGGGGGGTTAGAAATTTTTTTGACGTTTCATGTCTTTGCTATGGCACACAACCAAATTGTCGTTATGTCACGTTACGTTACGTAACGAAATATGCTCAATGATTATTATGATTCGTAGAAGTGAGGTAGGTAGGTACCTATATGATTATAGCTGAAATTTGGCTATATGATTATTATGATTTGGCTGGTAGCCTCCTTAGGACGTGAACAATAAGGTGCAGAGGGTTTTGATCAACTGAGTGGCTCCTGAAGCTAACTTCTTTCCTATTAACTGTGGAAAGCTGAAATTTGGCTGGTAGCCTCCTTAGGACATGAACAATTAGGTGTACAGGGTCTTGATCAGCAGAGTGGCTACTGAAGCTAAAAATATGAGTTTAATTTTTGTTTTCTTTATATTGAAAAAAATGTAATTCACAGAGGAAGACAAGATTGCTAGAAGATGGAAGAGAAGAAGGAGGGAGGGGAAAGACATGAAATGTCCTAATGCGTTGCAGAGTTGTATGCAAGAATTTTTCCAACAGTCTAGACGAAAAAAGGTTGCAGGCGGTGTTAATGGCGGTTCCTGGTACTATTTAACGAATGCTTAGGCCGATGAATGTCCCTATTTTCCAGAGCGATTACAATGGTTTATTATTGAATGATAAACCAAAACGGACATGTTAGGGTGAGAAGAGAGGAAGCTGTTACAAAAATGTCGGTGGAAGGACTCGCAGGCGTTCGTTGTGCGATTCGCCTCGTCAGTTTTCGATGCCCACAATTCAGGCGGGAACTTCGCGTCTTGTGAAACGTATGGTCTGCACATACTCAGCATATGGGCAGTGGGTCCAGGGCAATCGTTATCTTTCATTTGACTCGACCGATTGATGCAGGAGGCAATCGTGAATTTCATCCTTCACTTTTCCTTTTCGGGGGGGCAGTTGCTGGTCACCCTTCTGATACACCCACGTTACGGACGTTTCCCAGCGTTGTACTAAAAATCTACCATAAGACCATGGTTCTGTAGGTAGGTAAATATTATCTTAGAGAACGTCAGGGGTTTTGAGGAAATGAACCTTAAACGTATACTACTTCGACACCATTCGCCTTCCTAGAAAAACGTTTATTGTCTTAAATTATATAAAAAGATCCGATATACGAAAATACAACGGGTATTTCGAGGATTCGGTTTAAAAAGATGACTCGGGCAGCGACCAAATAATAAGTGGAGTGAGGGGAGGCAACGCCCCCTGCTATGACGTCACAGCCCATCCCCTCTTCTCCGATCAAGCCCCATGCTATACGAAGAGTACTATCCCGGCTCATAATTGTCAAGACAATGAACAGGATGGAGGTCCACCGGCAACTCTTTGCCAACTTGGAAAGGTAAAAATTTCATTTGATTTCGATTTTTTAGACTTTATTTCGAAATACCACTGTTGAGGATTGTGACCCTACAATAGAACAACACGTGAACGGTCTGCAACTACACCTTTGAAACAACGTGATCGCTGCAGAAGTTAAGTGGCCAAGATGAAACCGAGGCAAGCAGTACATCCATCACAGGGACGACCCAAGAAAAAAATTGATAAAATTAATTGAAATCAGTGACGAAATAACGATTTACCACTACTTTCCCCTTCGTTCACCTCTTTTCACTATGATAATTGATCGTTGTGAAGTATATTTATATTCAAATCTTAATTGAACAAAACAAACTCGGCAAGCACCTGTACGCTATTCACTTAAAGCCTGCAGCTAAAATTCAAGATACATGGAACATGCTTTTGCCGCGCTTTCTTATTCTATTAAATAGAAAAACACATTTCCCCCACCCCAAAAAAATTCAATTTTTTTTCAAAATTTGTTGTTTACATATTTAGAATTTCAAAATTGAATTTTCTAAAAAAAACTGCAGTCCGAAGAATTTTTCTAAACTACCGGACCAAAATTAACATTCGGGATCTGGTTGTGATTGAATTCTCGGCATCACATTCTGTCAAGACTAAAGGCTGAAAATCAAGTACTGAAGTATCAAAATATCCGAAACATTCAAAATTACACTGATGTTGTTTAATGAGCCTTTGTAATCGAGAAGTAAACATATTTTATGACTCCCTCCCTCAAACTTTGTCATTTTAGGTTTCAAGGTGCGTAGATTCCGAATTTGCAATATCCGTCCGCCGTGTTTTTACATGGACTATATTTGAAGTCTAATTGGTCCTCACTTCTAGCTAGCCCGACATTCTTAAGGTCGTTTCATTCAAGACCGGAGCCGTACCTGCGTTCATCCGTCAGGGATTTCAATTCCCATTCGCCATTGTCATCGGCAGCTCTTGCCAGTCCATATCGTGAACTACGGCCACTTTTGCCGAGGAGGAACTGGTGATGATTGCCTTGGTTTTGGATGCTGAAGAGGAAGAAATGGAGATGAGAAGAAAGGATTTTGGTGCACTCAGCTTGTCAAAAGCCGATACACAAGGGTTGGAAGATGGATAAGATGAAACTTGTCAGTTGATGATATTTGCCTTCTTTAGACTTATGAGTTGAGTAAGTTGGAAGAGTTCCTTAGCAAGAAAGACACTCCCTTCACTGGGAGTCTACCTTTGGCTAAATCGTTCAAATTTGGATTTGGGGACTGTTTTAACGGTGGAATACGAGTTTGCCTTGCAGCGCTGGACCAGTAGCAGCTGCTTGCTTTTCAGTGGACTTGATAAAATATAGATGTCCCCTTTTATTAGTCCTAGAATTGTGAGGGTTGAATAGGTATAGTTGCCCCTTCCGAGAAGATAGATGCACTATTACGCTCTGCCACACTCAGAGGATGACCCAGACGCTTACAATTCATCTCTTCAAGGGGTTCTAAAATCGATTATTCAATTGGCTTGCGTTCATTACTCCAAAGGGGGGGGCTTAGTAGAAATTCAATTCTAGGGGGGGGGGGTTGCAATGAATAAGACAATTGATCATTACAAAATACAGCCTCAGGGGGAAATGCGAGTGAATAGGGGCAGCAGGATTTTACATTATATTATACAAGGGCCGATTTTTCAGGCTTTATGTGAGGGTGATGGAATGGTATAGTTGCCCCTTCCAATGAGCTGTTGACGCTCAGAGAATGATTGCAGGCGTCAATTCATCTCCCAAGGCAACAGATTCTAAAATCAGGAAGGGGCCAACTAACCATATCCATCACAAATGGTCGCAGGCCCCACAACTGTCTAACGCCTTTCAGGGCTGCCCGCCCCCTGGACTCCCTTCAGAGCAGCTCTAACACCAAAAGAACTGGTTGGCGACATCCATCACAGGGACCGACCACGTGCCAAAACTAGTAATTAATTGAATTCCTAGAACAATTTCAACTGGCACCCCAGCTGAGCCCCCGTTCACGCATTGATGCCAAGGGCAAAAACTGTTCACAAAACGTTCCAAAAACAAAGTTCTTTCTGACATAGGCAAGTGGGGTGCCATTTCCAATAATTTTGGTCACCAAATCGATTGACATGGGTCCCAGACCAGTCCGAGCTCTGACTCAGAAAATCGACCATAAGAGGCTGTTGTGTCGTTTAGAAGTATGGAACAAGAGTTTTGAAGTAGTTCCTCTAGTAGGGAGGCACATTTATGTTGACTTTACAGAGGAATGAGGACAAACTCGGCCCAAGTTCGTGAAAAAACGCAATAGCTGCCACTTCTCTACGGCCGTAGGTGCCTAAAATCAACCTCCTTCGTCGGGATTTTCAGTTTGAGAGCAAGGTCACGCATAAACTTCCTTTGAACCCTCTCCAATGGATATCTGGATGCTGCAAATAGGGGGAAAAATACACATACTCCAAAATTGAACGAACCCTTGTACAACAGCATTACGTCAATCAACGAGAAGTCTCGCGCGCACCTTTTTAGAGAACCGAGGGCTCCCAGAGCTTTCAGGGTTACCGCATCCACATGATCGATAAATGTCAGTTTCGAGACCAGAACGATTCCAAGGTCCCCGTTCAAGACAATTCTGGTAAAAGGGGCTGCTTCGTTAGAAGTTTATTTATTTATAAGAACCGGAAATTACAAAAATAGTAATGAAAAAAAGTTTAGAGTCACGGTGATATAAAAGAAATACAACTGTGTGAAGATTTGTAGATTGAATATTACGGCAAAAATCAATATGTTGGAGAAGACAAAATGAACAACTTCAAAAATCTAATAGAACTGTTGAAAAAGTCCAACTCAAGTTGTAGATGAACGAGGCAGTTTGCTAAACGAGGGATGCGGCACAACGGGCGATCCTGTAGGTAGTTTGTGGGGGTAAAACTCACGTAGAACGGTGGAGAGACGAGGCACAAGGAGACTATTGCTCCATTCAACAGCTTGTGCAGAAATACCAGGCTCTCCAAGGGTTGTTGAATGACGCCCATCAGGACAGCATAATCATCATCATCCTGCGGGATTCCAAGCTTGAAGGCAATATACCGAAGGAATTTATGTGGGACCCGTTCCAGAGTATGCTTGTCGACTGCGTATGATGGTGACCATATGGAAGAGGCATACTCCGATAGTGGAAGGACCAGTGCCTTATACAGAATAGTGATGGCGTGGATGTCATTGAACTCCCAAGTATTCCGCTTATCAATGCCCAGGACCCTCATTGCTCTACCAGCTGCACCAATAACGATTTGGAAAGCCACTGATCAGGAAGCACCCCAAGGTCAACAATCTCATGGAGCCGTGAAAGCCAGTCACTGCAGAGCACATATTCATAGAGGAGAGGACGGGAAGAGCGGTAGAACGTCATAACAGAACACTTCAAGAAGATGTTCAAGAAGAGCGGATTTTCCATCCACCACCGTCAGCGCAGCTTTGTAGAGAATGGCAGTCAAACAGTGAATGCACACGACAAAGCAGCTTTAAGTCATCTGCAAAGAGCAGAGGAGAGATGTCTGGAGTGTCCAGTTGAGTTAAAGACTCTTGTAAGATGACACGGTACATTTGGTCGCAATAAACGCTAAGTGATCAACTGAACACTAGAAGGATAAACAGTCTGCCAACAGAGATTCGTCTGAAAACGTCCAAGTCCTCGGCATACATGAGTACCTTGATTACAACTGGAGAAACAAAAGCGAGCCAATTTGTGAACCCTGAGGGACACCCAATGTTGCCGGGTTATGCCTTTTTTGGACAAATATTTATGACGCTACTCAAGCTACAATTCTCGGCAGATTTTCATTATTCTTATTTTGTTCGATCCCAGTATTGATTTATTCTAGTTGTGCAACGAACCTTAGAAATTTTACTTTTGCAGACTGGAGGGGGAACGTAGAGGGTAATGGCCGATCATTTAAATCGCAGCTACAGCTTAAATTCTCGACCGATTCATGTCATTATTTTGGCTTTGTATTTCAGCACATTGATTCTTCATTTTGAAAGGGGGTGAATAAAGGGGTTAATAGTAATAAATCTTCATTTCTTCACTAATCTCATTTGATTTCATTGTCTGTTCAAATAAAATTGGAAAAAACCTCGGAAATGTCGAATTTTCTGTAAGGAGGGAACTTAAGAATGAGGGTACCATTGTCTAATTTGTGTGGAGCCACAAGAGAGTCATCGGAAATATTATAGCCGACACAAATGCGGAATTGGTAGCCTCAGCATCGTTTCCCCTTGATGTATCGCCATTGTTTCCGCCAACTGGCCTTAAACTTGAAGCAGCGGCTAAAATTACCGTTCAACGGAAATTAGAACATGAAAAATATCACGCTGGTCAAGATTTGTTAGGCTTTTCCCTCTCCACGTCTTCACGTTTGGATCAGAGTCTCTCTTATAAGAGCAAAAGCCTTCTTTAAAATTACATCGAGAAGAATAGGCCAACATGTACCTGTGCAGACACTGAACATGTGACAAATGTGATCACATCATTATGGAGTTTCCACAAAACAATACTGCAGGTATCCAACTCTTCTCTGAAGCGGCCAAGGTGCTGCCCCAACCTTTCAATCTCGACCTCCTCAACACCAAGACACATCAATGTATGACTTCATCTTCTAACTCTGCATAGACTCAAATTTAGTTCTTTGAAAAGTCGTAAGAATACAGTTCCCTTTTAATTTCGTTATTTCCCACATAATATTTGCAATTTTATGTAATCACGTAACTATAAGTTGACCAACTTTTTGTTCAACTATTTTGACTGTAATAATTGACGTGTAAGGCAGGATAGCTAGGCTTGCTGAAGCCAATAAATAAATAAAAAAGGGAGAATGGGGGGAGGGGGTAATGACCGATCCCAACTCAGCCGATTTTTGTCTTTTGGTTTATTATTCAATAATAAACCACTGTCATCGCTCTTGAAAAAAATTCTAACCCTCCCTGAAAATTTCATGGTTTACGTTTCAAAGGGTGTAGAATTCGAATCTGCAATAAAAATTGTTCCGTCCTTCCGCCGTACGCACGATTTCTCCCAAAAGGCAGAAGCAAAAAAGCTGAAATTTTTGCTCCCAAACGGCTGGAGCAAAAGATCTGAAATTTTCAGGAAAAATCCATGTTGGTCCGACAACGCCCCAATTCTTGAGCCAGCTCTCTCACTTAATTTAAAGTGCCCTTTAAGGGTTCATTTTCAAAATATTCTCTACCCTGATTTGCAAGCCTGTTTGCACCTCGGTTTTCTACATTGAAAGCACAATCATTATAAATAAGTATTTTTCATAAAACTGTTTTTTATCTAATGAACCTAAAACGAAGTATTTTGGTTTATTATTCAATAATAAACCGTTGTAATCGCTCTTGAAAAAAAAAAAAAAAAAAAAAATTCAAACCCCCCAGAAAATTTCATGCTTTACGTTTCAAAGGGTGTAGAATCCGAATCTGCAATAAAAATTTTCCCGTCCGTCCGCCGTACGCACGATTTCTCCCAAACCGCTGGAGCAAAAGATCTGAAATTTTCAGGAAAAATCCATGTTGGTCCGGCGACGCCCCAATTCTTGAGCCAGCTCTCTCACTTAATTTAAAGTGCCCTTTAAGGGTTGTCAAAATTTTGTAAAATCCCTAAAAACCTAAAAAAAAAAAGTCAAGGCGGCCTAAATTTGTTCTCTTTTTGAAGAACACTCCACGAGGAATCGAATGAGCCCCTCCCCAGGTCCGTAGGTCAAACCATTCCCGATCTATGGTGCCAACATTCGCGTTATTTTGGTTTATTATTGTTTTTGTGTTGATATCAGTAACCTAGTGACGTAGTAATGTGGTGATACTGGAGTGAACTCCTAAAAGGCTTCGTAGCCGATACACGGGTTGAAGCATTCCGATAACCATAAAAAACGCTGCGCAATTCTCTCACTGGGGTTTATTATTCAACTGGCTTGCGTTAATGATTTGAATTTATACTAAGCTTTGGAGTGTGCGTGTTTCACCGAAATTCAATAGTCGCTCTATCACTTGTGAAAGAATTTGCAGCGTTTTTTTTTTTAAATTAAGAATTTTGTATAGTTTTTATAAATACTTATGAGTGTTTATAATCATATAAAAGCCGGTCATCTGAACGTCTCTGGAATGCATTCATTGCACACCCATACGTTTTCACCCTCCCCATAAGCACCCACGTTTTTGTGAAATATGGGGTCGCTACTCACCGATAATGGACGGATGTACCTCCTGGTCACAGAGATCATCTGGATCGATTGTGACACAATGATTGAACTTCCACATCCTAGATACGTAAAACTGTTGACGTCGGGCCCCTGGAATGGAATAACTGAATAGGATGAACATCACAGTTGTGACGCCGTATCAACCAACCCCTTGCGATGTAAGAGTTTATATTTCGACTCGAAATCCAAAACCCTACAACATCTTCTGCAATTTCACGTGCAAAGCTGTTCCGCTTGGGAACATGCCCACGGGCTGACTGCTCGAACACGTTACTCGAGGTGGAACGAAAATTTGATCTAGCTTGCAAACATGTGAACGAACAGCGATAACTGTAATCCCATTCGACAATGTGTTGAAAATCAAACATGGAATTTTGTGAAAACACCATTTTTTTAAAGCAGGGCTATGAACCCAGTTAAAACTCCTTGTTTTTCGCTCTATACTCGCACATACCAATAGCCAAAGCCAGTCCTTTCTGATTCTTTTTTTGGGAAACCAAGTCTCATGAACTCCGGGTTTCCCCCAGTGAAAATTAGCTAGACCTTGCTCATGTGCATTGCGAGTTTCAATTGGCTCCCCATTTTAAAGTTACTATTTAAACGAAGTGATAATTTTTGTGAAATATCTAGTTTAAGGGACTCACTTCCTAGCTCTCCTAGTAAATTGATCTTCTTAAATCAAACCTCTTTATATTCCTAGTATCAATTCCTCAAATGAGGAGCTTAGTTTCAAAAAGGCACATATCCAAATCTGGGAGAAAACGTTTTTTTCTCAATTTTCTATCTCTGAATATGAGTTGAATCAGATCCTCCTATCATTTCCGAACAAAACAGAACACATCCACGTCAATTCCGGGGCTAAAGTTATGTGTTTGCATTAAAAGGTAACAAATCCGTCCCCTACATTCTTTTCAGTGCCTTGCAATCGAAATGGCACATATCCTCCGAATTTCGTCAGGCGATAAGTCGTGGGTTTTCAAAAAGGCACATATTCAAAAAGAAGCATTGCGCATTCGTCTTGACGTTGAATATTAACACGAGACTCGATAGATGGCAGGCATGACAAATGGAAATATGGAGTCAGGTAAAGTTTTCAATAAAACCTACAGAATGGAGAATGAATTCTTTCTTTTTCAAAAAGGCACAAATCCATGAGTTTTGATCAAAAGGGCACATTTCCAAAGTGAAAATGGATATACAGCCTCGTGTTTTGGAGAAAATTGATTCATCTTCTGAGGCATCTTTATCTGTGCCTTCTCACACATTACTCCGATGAGAAACTGCAGAAAAACATCTCCACTAATCTGCAAATCGTTTTTTTCACTTCCTGAACATTTTGTCTGAATGGATATGTGCCTGTTTGAAAGTAAGCTCCTCAAATTAAGTTAATCTGTGTAAAGTTTAAATGTAGTGTGATCATTCAAATAAAGTAATCTCAAGTGTGTTTTCGAAATTGGTGTTTTATACTTATAATTATACAACCCCACCGACAAGGCGTAGACACCATTCATATTTCAAAAGTGTTTGATAATCCGAACACCGAGAATTGACCCTTTTGGCTGATTGAATAAAACTATTACTTAACACATTGGCAAGAATTGTCCCGCATTTTAACATTTAAACTGTACTCATGATTGCTTACAAAAAGTCCGCAGTGGTATACGCCTAAGCTACAGACCAGAACGTTTTCGTCTAAGTTTTGAAGTTCAAAACGGGTGTAAGAGAATAATGGTGAAATTATATTAAAACTTATCCATTTGAATGGTTTAAATTCGATTATTTGGTAAAAACGCTGCAAATTCTTTCACTGGGGTTTATTATTCAATCGGCTTGCGTTCATGATTTGAATTTCTACTAAGCTTTGGAGTGTGCGTGTTTCACAGGATAGGGCGATTATTGAATTTCAGGAGATATACATGGAGCACGTGAATCTGTTCTCGACCAAAATACCTATTTGGATTGATCGGTTGTTGATATTTGTGGGGGTCGGGAGAGTCTATTCTCGCCCGAGCCTGTGAAACACGCAGACTCCAACGCTTAGTAGAAATTCAAATCATGAACGCAAGCCGATTGAATAATAAACCCCAGTGAAAGAATTTGCAGCGTTTTTTTTATTGAACCTCAATACCCCCCCCCCCCCCCACAATAAAAACATCTATAATTTATCAAGTCCTTTGGCACTCGTATTGCGTTAAAACTTCCCCAAATCCAAATTTAAACGATGTAGCCAAAGGTAGACAGATGTAGAGGGGGCACACAAATATCATCAACTGATCAATCCAAATAGGTGTTTTGGATGAGAACCGATTTACGTGGTCTATGCATATCTCCTGAAATTCAATAATCGCTCTATCACCTGTAAAACACGCACACTCCGAAGCTTAGTAAGATTCAAATCATGAACGCAAGCCAATTAAATAATAAACCCCAGTGAAAGAATACTTATTTACCCCATTATTTACCCCATTAATAATATTGAATAATAAACCCCAGTAATAATATTGAATAATATTTACCTATATATTATCAGAATGCTTCAACCCGTGTATCGGCTACTAACTACACTACAAGTATTCACATCGGCTATCACTCCAGTATCCACATTCACCTACAACTCGACGCTATCGGCCGGACATCACTAGGTTACAAACAAACAATAATAAACGAAAAAACGCAAATGTTGGCACCATAAATCGGGCCATACATCGGGAATGGTTTGACCTACGGACGTGGGGAAGGGCTCATTCGATTCCTAATGGTATGTTCTTCAAATAGGAAAATATTTAGGCCGATTCGACTAGTTTTGAGGTTTTCAGGGATTTTACAAAACTTTTACAGCCCTTAAAGGGCACTTTAAATTGAGTGAGGGAGCTGGCTCAAGAATTGGGGCGTCGTCGGACCAAGATGGATTTTTCCTGAAAATTTCAGATTTTTTGCTCCAGCCGTTTCGGAGATATCGTGCGTACGGCGGACGGACGGAAAAATTTTTATTGCAGATTCGGATTCTACACCCTTTGAAACGTAAACCATGAAATTTTCAGGGGGGTTAGAATTTTTTTTTCCAGAGCGATTACAATGGTTTATTATTGAATAATAAACCAAAATCCAACTCGAAATGTAGTAAAACACTTCATATTTCAATAGTGTTTGAAATCTGATTTTATGAGTATCGGCTGATTGAATACCATTGTTATCAAACATATTGGCAAGAATTTTCCTCATGTTAACTGCATTGATGATTGCTCACAAAAAGTCCGCTGTGGTATATGCCTAAGCTACAGGCGACAGTGACAGCTCCGTCTAAATTGTCAAGTTCAAAAACGGATGTAAAAGAATAATGGTGAAATTATATCAATATTTATCCATTTAAATGGTTCAAATTCGATTCCTTGGTAAAAATTCAACTCGAAATGTAGTAAAACACACAAAAGCTCATAAAATAACAACGTTAGATTAAGCTACAAGCCACAGTAACAGTTTTCGTATGAATTATCAAGTTTAAAACGGATGCAAAAGAATAATGGTGAAATTATATCAATCTTTATCCATTTAAATTGTTTAAATTCGATTATTTGGTAAAATTCCAGCTTGAAATGTAGTAAAACACACATAAGCTGATAAAATACCAACGTTAGAATAAACTACAGGTCACAGTGACAGTGCCCGTCTAAATTGTCAAGTTCAAAAACGGATGTAAAAGAATAATAGTGATAATGGTGAAATTATTATAACCTTAACCCGTTTAAATGGTTTAAATTCGATTATTTGGTAAAAATCCAACTCGAAATGTACTAAAAACATTAGTAAAACACAAATAGGCTGATCGAATACTAATGTTAGCCTAAGCCACAGGCCAAAATAATAGATTAGTTAGAATTATCGAGTTGAAACGGGCGTAAAAGAATAGTGGTGATAACGGTTAAATTATGTTCAACAAAATGGTCAAAATGGTTCAACACCAAGTTTACCATTTTGGTTTTTTATTCAATAATAAACCAAAAAACGCAAATGTTGGCACCATAAATCGGGCCATACATCGGGAATGGTTTGACCATTTTGGTTTTCTTCAAAAAGAGAAAATTAGGTTTTTTACAATAATTTTACAGCCCTTAAACACTTTAAATTGGCTCAAGAATTGCGTCGTCGGACCAAGATGGATTTTGGTTTATTAGTAATCGCTCTCGAAAAAAATTTCTAACCCCCCTGAAAATTTCATGGTTTACGTTTCAAAGGGTCTGGAATCCAAATCTGCAATAAAAAATTTTCCGTCCGTCCGCCGTACGCCGTACGCCGTATGCCGTACGCCGTACGCCGTACGCCGTACGCCGTACGCAAGATTTCTCCCAAACGGCTGGACCAAAACATCTGAAATTTTCAGGAAAAATCCATGTTGGTCCGACAACGCCCCAATTCTTTAGCCAGCTTTCTAACTCAAATTGAAGTGCCATTTAAGGGTTGTCAAAGTTTTGTAAAATCCCTAAAAACCTCAAAAAACATCAAGGCGGCCTAAATGTGGACTTGTTTTGTAGAACTTTCCATGAGGAATCGAATGAGCCCCTTCCCAGGTCTGTAGGTCAAACCATTCCCGATTTATGGCATGATTAATGCGGCCAAGATTTGCGTTTTTCGAGTTCTGTTATCGCCTTCTTGATAACTGGCAGTTTCCCATCTGGCCGTTCCAAGCGCCCTCAACTCGAATATGGGAGTGAGCCCATTTCCTTTAATTTTAGGTAGGGTTAAACATGATTTTCTATTAAAACGCTGCAAATTCTTTCACTGGGGTTTATTATTCAATTGGCTTGCGTTCATGATTTGAATTTCTACTAAGCTTTTGAGTGTGCGTGTTTCACAGGTGATAGAGCGATTATTGAATTTCAGGAGATACGCATAGAGCCCGTAAATCTGTTCTCAACCAAAATACCTATTTGGATTGTTCAGCTGATCAATAAACCAAAATCCAACTCGAAATGTAGTAAAACACTTCATATTTCAAAAGTGTTTGAAATCTGATTTTATGAGTATCGGCTGATTGAATACCATTGTTATCAAACATATTGGCAAGAATTTTCCACATGTTAACTGCATTGATGATTGCTCACAAAAAGTCCGCTGTGGTATATGCCTAAGCTACAGGCGACAGTGACAGCTCCGTCTAAATTGTCAAGTTCAAAAACGGATGTAAAAGAATAATGGTGAAATTATATCAATATTTATCCATTTAAATGGTTTAAATTCGATTCCTTGGTAAAAATTCAACTCGAAATGTAGTAAAACACACAAAAGCTCATAAAATAACAACGTTAGATTAAGCTACAAGCCACAGTAATAGTTTCCGTATGAATTATCAAGTTTAAAATGGATGCAAAAGAATAATGGTGAAATTATATCAATCTTTATCCATTTAAATTGTTTAAATTCGATTATTTGGTAAAATTCCAGCTTGAAATGTAGTAAAACACACATAAGCTGATAAAATACCAACGTTATAATAAACTACAGGTCACAGTGACAGTGCCCGTCTAAATTGTCAAGTTCAAAAACGGATGTAAAAGAATAATAGTGATAATGGTGAAATTATTATAACCTTAACCCGTTTAAATTCGATTATTTGGTAAAAATCCAACTCGAAATGTACTAAAAACCTTAGTAAAACACATATAGGCTGATCGAATACTAATGTTAGCCTAAGCCACAGGCCAAAATAATAGATTTCGTTAGGATTATCGAGTTGAAACGGGCGTAAAAGAATAGTGGTGATAACGGTAAAATTATGTTCAACAAAATGGTCAAAATGGTTCAACACCAAGTTTACCATTTTGGTTTTTTATTCAATAATAAACCATTGTAATCGCTCTTGAAAAGAAAAATGTCTAACCCCCCCTGAAAATTTCATTGTTTACGTTTCAAAGGGTGTAGAATCCAAATCTGCAATAAAAAATTTTCCGTCCGTCCGCCGTATGCACGATTTCTCCCAAACGGCTGGAGCAAAAAATCTGACATTTTCAGGAAAAATCAATATTGGTCCGACAACGCCCCAATTCTAGCACTCCAACTTAATTTAAAGTGCCCTTTAAGGGTTGTCAAAGTTTTGTCAAATCCATAAAAACCCAAAAAAAAAGTCAAGGCGGCCTAAATTTGGAATTTTTTTGAAGAACTTTCCATGAGAAATCGAGCCCTTCCCCAAGTCCGTGGCTCAAACCATTACCGATTTATGGTGCCAACATTTGCGTTATTTTAGTTTATTACTGTTTTTGTTTCGATTACAGTAACCTAGTGATGTTGTGAGTGTGGATACTGGAGTGAACTCCTAAAAGGCTTTGTAGCCGATACACGGGTTGAAGTATTCTGATAACCATAAAAAACGCTGCAAATTCTTTCACAGGCGTTCATGATTTGAATTTCTACAAAGCTTTGGAGTGTGCGTTTTTCACAGGTGATAGAGCGATTATTTAATTTCAGGAGGCACACAAATATGATCAACTGATCAATCCAAATAGGTATTTTGGTTGAAACAGATTTACGTGCTCCATGCACATCTCCTGAAATTCAATAATCGCTCTATCATCTGTGAAACAGGGACACTCCAAAGCTTAGTATAAATTCAAATCATGAACGCAAGCCAATTGAATAATAAACCCCAGTGAAAGAATATGCAGCGTTTTATTTAATTACTGAAATTATGCACGCCATAGACTGGTCCAGTCATGATTTGTATGGATGTTGATCTACAAGAGTTAAACCATTTTAAATATTCAAGTATTTTATTTCAATTTTCAGACTTACTCTACTTTTCTACTTTTTTAGGGCTCCAAGCTTGTCTCCGGATGATGACGACCAGGGTCGGGATTCTGGAGATTCGAAGAATACAAACAAGTGAGTGCATCAAATCAAAATATGAATAACATAGTTGTTAGCATCTGGCTGATTGGATTAATGTCAATTCTTTAGCTGAGGGTCAACAACCACAGGGCATCAATTGGTGGGGGAACGCCGATTTGCCTGTGAGCCGTCATGCCAGAGAAAACACAGTTTGAACTCATTTCAGCTGCAAAGTTCGTCGAATATTTTCAACAGAACCGAACAGATGGTGTAGGGCGCTCGTTCTTCAAATTACAGAATGTGCTTCTACCATATGGTCATCCCAGTACGACGAGCGCAGGCATCGCCTGTGTCACGTTTTCATGTAAAACACTTGTGTGTGAAACGTACTTGAAAGTATGTTAATATCAAGAACAAATATATCCATTTCTTCTTTTTTGAAGCACAATATCGCAGAGCATTTCTGAGGAACGTTGACCTCTTTTCTTTGAAAGAAAAGATGATTCAATTAGTTGGTCTGCAAGTATCATCCTGAATGCTACTAGGTCGTACTGTTGGGCTGAGGGAACATCGGCAGCTGTGGCTAGGTTTTTGTATTCCTGGTATGCACAACGTATGGCGACTTCGAAACCATGGAAGACCATCCGAAGTGTTCACTTGCGAGAGTGAATGAAGATTCGATACAGTCCTACGAGTTGATCTAACAAGTCAACCCCACCCATGATTGTATTTTTTAATAATTTCTAGTATTTTGATTTTTATGCTACTTCACTTCGTTTATCTACTTCGAGATGTTTAGTCCCATCTCTTTACCTCATCTTCTTACCGTATTCTGATGAAGTTTGACGTCAGAAGAACAATTTTGTTATCAAGCCACTGCGAGGCAGCAACGTAATGAAATTCATCATCAACTTCTTCATGCATGGTTTTTTTCTCAAAAATTCTTTTTCTCGGGTTAGGGTAGAGTTGAAGAATCGATTCATTCGTATAGTAGTACCTACTGCATTAAAATTCAGCAGTCGAAGTAGGTGGTAACTGGAGAACTAATAATCGTAATAAAGCTCTCTCTCCTTTTAGCCAGAGTGCGTTTTGCCAGAGTGTTCGTGTGTAAACTACACTTGCTGTTATGCCGAGATGCTTTTTAGCTGCTGCATCAAATTCAGTAGTTTACAGTTTAACATTAAATTAAATCAGAAAATGTAGGGGTAAGTCAATTGAAACTAAAAAGATGAATAACCTAATAGCTTGAAGAGACTCAAAAAAACAAGAAAATATTCTAAAACACATTTACATAAAATTACCCCATTTACCTTTCCCAGAATTCTTAAATGCATGTACATTTAAAACAAAAACATAAATTTTTGGATGCGAAAACAAGCGTGAAATGTTTTGGGTTGTATACAACCCGTGAGTTATCTGCATTCGGTATGGTAACGTCCAGACCTGATGGGTCGCATACAACCCATATGTTTATTGCTTGTTGTGCAGTCACTCCTAACTTCCCGGGTGACGAAAACTAATGACACATATTCCAAGTACTTCGATAATACACATAATGTTCAACTTCAGTAAAAATTACTAGTTTTATAATTGCTAGAAGTAGAAAATTGTAAGGAAGTCACCTGATGCATCCATCTCGTG
This sequence comes from Creontiades dilutus, assembly GCA_031894815.1. Lineage (NCBI taxonomy): Eukaryota > Metazoa > Arthropoda > Insecta > Hemiptera > Miridae > Creontiades > Creontiades dilutus. The sequence continues at coordinate 280,871 of JAVIWC010001872.1, read as the reverse complement.
CCGGACTTCAACTTTTCTTTGATAATAACGGCTGATAACGTCAATATATTAGTAACTTTTTATTTTTCGTCAACTGGAGTAGTGTGCAAAGGCGGACAAACAAAGGCGAAGTCAATTGGACTATTAAGAAGTGATAGCGAGATGTGGAAAGCTATGGGTTGTATACAACCCACTGGGTCTGAATGGGTTAATTGATTCTCGTGTGCATCGCATGATGTTATCAGCTGATGTTGAAACGCAAACACTTCCTAATAAGACCGTAGGTACTTGAGGCCGTAGAGAAGGTGGGTACTTGAAGCGTTAGTATGTAATATATGTCAGTCTGGAGAGGGTCCAGCAGAATGTTGCCTTCAAATTGGGGCTCCCTCTGCGGAGATCGACTACAGTTCCCAGCTCGAGCAGTGTAAAATGAGCACGTTCGAAACCCGTCGTACACCTCGCTGTGCTGCACTAGGTGACCAACTCCGAATTGTTCCCAAAGATCAATTGGGAATTTCACGTCCTGACATTTTAAAAATTTAAGCGTTGCTTTTGCTGGGTTTTTGGATGTTTATCACTTGATTGGCCTCCCTGGATGTCTTTTTGATGCCCAGTTATTCAAGACATCCCATGATTCTCCGCGAAATTCAAATTTGATAGAAGTCATAACACTGGCGGTTTCGGTCACGACAATGACCATTTTGGTCTGTTTTCACCTACGTGACAATGATAATACGGACTCTCAAAAGAGATTCTGCCACTACTACTGGATAGAGCACGTAAATCTACTAGATAGATGCATAGAGCACGTAAATCTGTTCTCAACCAAATACCTATTTGGAATGATCAGTTGATCATATTTGTGTGCCTTCTGAAATTCAATAATCGCTCTATCACCTGCGAAACACGCACACTACAAAACCTAGTAGAAATTCAAAGCATGAACGCAAGCCAATTGAATAATAAACCCCAGTGAAAGAGTTTGCAGCGTTTTTCAGATGTTCTCGCTCGATCAGAAAACACACCACCTACCGTTTAGGGCGACTCAAAGATGTGCCCGCTTGCTTGTGAGTTACTGCTACCGCCAAACCAAGAACTTCCTCGAAAATCCCCATTTTGTTCCCTTAGGAACACATTCATTTTATTCCATGACAATGACCCTAGACTAAATTAACATGAATAAAGTGCAATGTCAGAACATGGGTTTTCTATATTGGTCAATGCAGTACTCAATATATGTTTGCTGATAATGGAAAAAAGTTGAAAGTCAGACGATTTTGCCGTAGACTACGAATTTTTCCGTAGTTTGAGAATCATCCACTCACCGTTTTACCTTCCAGCCGACGCTACGATTTCTTATTGTAGGTCGATTCAAGTAATACAACATTATGTCGATAAGAGTATCATTTCATTTTCCGTTTCTAAAAATACTTTCCGATCAAAGAATTATGTCCTTTTCTCTTAAAATACCCCTGTATCTGGAGCGGGTCTTGTTTCCCCCGTTATGCAAGTTCAGAGAAAAACCGTCTTACAAAACCTCGTTATTAATATAAACGTAGGTACCTACCGAATATCTAATATTGAAAGGATCTTTTTGACTTCCTGGTTTTATTGTGGGAAAATGAAAATAAGAAAAAATAAATAAGAAAAATATAAACTCAGGGTCAAAACAAGTCGAAACTTCAAAATACTACGAACTATTACACTGAGCTTTATTAGTTCTGTACTAGAAAACTTCTTTTACGTAAAATTCTCTTCTATGCATACTGGCGCAGTCTGTGGTAGGTATAAAATCTAAGCGCGCCTCCGTTTCTTGTAATTGCACTCTAATTGCCTACCCTATTTACATTTTAGCACGGTAGGTCGATTAGGAACGAAGTTACCCATAAGGATTCTTCAGCTGAACAATGTGTCTTAATACCTTAGTTGACTTCTAGATGTCCCAAAGACAGTTGTGAGATTTGGTGTTCAATATGACTCCGTGAACAACAAACTTTACTAGTTTCAATGTACAAGACAAAAGTTGACATCGAAATACATACAATGGTGCAACATACTAAATATGGTCTCGACGTAGAAATCCCCGAATGGAACAGTTGAAATTTCACGAGATAACATAGAACACCTACCTGCACTTCACTTGAACGCAAATATACAAAATGTTTAGGGACGTTCAGCAGATTCTGATACATGATTATGCCCTATCAGTATTCATCTATGGGTAGAAATGAAGTCCATCAAGATCTTTTCTTGGATTCTAGTGGTCTGATTCCTGTCAAACGGGAAGGGTAGTTGGGAATGACGTTCCAGGAATCTCTTTAAGCTTTAGGCTCAAACATATACACATTTCAACAAGAAAGTATCATTAGTTGCATGCGCAGACCAGAAATCCTTACAAAAAGCCTCATTCCAACGGTTTCAACCAATTTGGATATATTTTTAAGAAATGAGCCGGTTAAAATGTATTCGGTTCCTTTTGAGTTCAACTCCTAACAAATTTCACGCATCACTTTCTAATAATTCGGCCTTTCTCAAATCTGGAGTGAAGTCGGTTTAATCGTTCCAATTTCAACTCGATCATATCATCATTCCAAATGGTAAGGAATTAACACGATAGACCTGCATTACATGACGACTCAACTATTGAAGGGGCTGATGTCCCCTGGGAACCAGTTTCGCGGTTTTCTGTCTCGTGAATCAACGCACAGTGGTGCAGAACTCAAATCTGGCTGATTAAAACCTCTACAGCGCTTACTGTTATATGAATTTGTTGATAAATCTTGTTTTCTTACTGTGTTTTTCAATGGAGAAAACGGTGGGTTATTCAGATTTGAGAGAGACTCAACAGATAAGTAGAGTTTACGAGGGTGAGCAGTGATAATGGAAAGTTTGTCAAGAAACAAAAATTTATACTCTTTTGGATTGGTTTATTATTCAATAATCATAAAATCAATACCTAAAAACTATAGATCATATGTTTGTTTCCGTTACTCGTAATAAACCATTGTAATCGCCGTACCGAATCCTTACGCACGATTTCTCCCAAACGGCTGAGCAAAAAATCTGAAATTTTCAGGAAAAATCCATGTTGGTCCGACGACGCCCCAATTCTTGAGCCAGCTCTCTCACTCAATTTAAAGTGCCCTTTAAGGGTTGTCAAAGTTTTGTAAAATCCCTAAAAACCTCAAAAAAATCGAAGCGGCCTAAATTTGTACTTTTTTTGAAGAACACTCCACGAGGAATCGAATGAGCCCTTCCCCAGGGCCGTAGGTCAAACCATTCCCGATCTATGGCCCGATTTATGTTGCCAACATTTGCGTCCATTTTGGTTATATTGTTTTTGTTTTGATATCAATAACCTAGTGACGTAGTGACGTAGTGATGTAGTAATGTGGATACTGGTGTGAACTAGTAAACGGGTTTATAGACCACGTAAATCGGTTCTCATCCATACACGGGATTGAAGCATTATTTGTGTGCCCGTCTAATGTTTAAATTTGGTAAAACGCTTGATAAATTATAGATGTTTTTACTGTGGGGGGGGGGGGGGTTCAATAAAAAAACGCTGCAAATTCTTTCACTGGGGTCATTATTCAATTGGCTTGCGTTCATGATTTGAATTTCTACTAAGCGTTGGAGTCTGCGTGTTTCACAGGATAGGGCGATTATTGAATTTCAGGAGGCACACAAATATGATCAACTGATCAATCCAAATAGGTATTTTGGTCGAGAACAGATTCAGGTGCTCCATGTATATCTCCTGAAATTAAATAATCGCCCTATCCTGTGAAACACGCACACTCCAAAGCTTAGTAGAAATTCAAATCATGAACGCAAGCCAATTGAATAATAAACCCCAGTGAAAGAATTTGCAGCGTTTTTTGGTAGCATCAAGTGATATTCAACTCTACCCTCAAAACCATCCATATTCCCAAATACAGTTCGATTGCATAACATTCCCCTGACAGGTTGTTAGATTCAGTGGTAAAGGTTGTAGCCCTCTTTTCTTTTTTTTATTACGATAAAGCAATAATAGAATATCGAAGTAATCCAAATCCTGAAATAAATCAGATGGATGTAGGTCAGGTACAACCAGGAAGGTTAAATGCTCACCCTTCACATCTGATATTTTCTTGTCTCCCCCCACTATAGCCGCCTCCCACCATCGGATTCTTTTCCCTCCTTATAAATGCCGCGGGTCTGGAAGAGAGACCTCAGTACTTTATCCAAGGTCTGATGATGATGTATGATGTACACCAAAGACCTTCTACACCCGTACGCAACTCACAGTTTACAGATCCCTACACAAGGTTTTTATGATGAACAATTAAAGTACAGACTTGATTAAATATAATTAATGATTTGAAAATGAATTTTGTGTGAACTGACTGATGGCAAATTAGCTGCTGATCGCAAGGAGTCAGCATATTAAGAGATATGATGCACGACTTCATGCACACATAAGAGGTCAGCATCTCCAAATAAATTAGGAATCTTATTTAGGGTAACTTAGGGCAGATTGGTCTTCTAGCCATTGCAACATCCTCCCTGATTCAGCAAGCTGAATAGCGTGCTGAGGTTTGTAATCCACTGCACCGACGAATCAGAGTTGGACAATTCGTAACTACAAGTACAGATACTGTAATCAGGCATTTATGATTACTTCCATCAAACATACAAATTAGAAAACATTATACCGAGGAAATAATAAAATAGAAAATTAAAACAATTCGATTTTTCGAAATGACAACAAAGATGAACAAAGGACGATTCACATTTGTAATTTTAAAAAAAAATGCCACCAGAAAATAAGTTCTTAAGAACTTGTGCTGACAGGTGGAGTCAAAATTGGCCATAGTCGTGGAAAATTGAACCAAAAATTAAAATATAAATCTCACAATTCGTCCTCAATGAGGAGATTCATCTCAATCATTATGAATGTATGAGGGAGATGGTTCACAACTCGCTGCCTGTTTGGAATCCATAAAGTATATCCTAAGGCTATGAAACCTTTGGCTATGATATCCATAACAAAGAAGAAAAATGATGTTTTTGTTATTTCGAATAATATCTTGATTACAAGTTGAAGAGTAAAATGAAAAGAATATGTTGTAAGTTAATAGGGATATGGGATGACTGTTGATTGGCTTCCGCAGCAATGTTAATTTAAATCATTTTTGTTGAGGCCAAGAGGTTGGTTTGCTGTTAGAACCCACTTGTGCCGTTTCTGACTGGTGGAGCTGCCTATCATTGGATCCTGGTGGCATCTTTTTGAGGACGTTCACTCAAAAACACTCATCAAAAATGCATATTGGGATCTTGCACGATCGTTGATGGGGAGTGGCGGATAGTGAGTTATTGAGCCGCAGATTCAGCTGTGATGCTTTACCAACAAAAGAAGCTATTCGATTGCTGTCGCATTTTCGGCATATCAACTGGTAAACACCCAGTTCTGATTGGCATTCTGCTGAGTTAGCACATTTGCAGGAATGTGGAGTGTTAACCGATGTGAATTCACCACTTTCAATCACGAGGTTACAGAGTTGTCCGCAGGGTGTAAGCCTGATTGTTGTGACTGTGTTCGAGGATGACGATGGGATACAATTTCTCCAATGGTTCAGTTCTCCTGGTTCTTGGAAAATGTATTTTGTTTGCGTGTTAGATGTCAGAATGGGTTGTAGCTCACGAAGTACGCTATTTAATTTTTGAGCTCCAAAGAAAAAAGTGATTACTAATGGCACTCGGTATATGGTAGCCTGGTTTGTTGCTGCATACTGTACATGGGCTGCCACCAAGCGGTCTTCCACAAATTTCTGTGGATAGCCCTTTCTACCATAAGTTTTGAATTCGAGATATTCTTTTCTGTTGATTCGCACGAGTGCTACAACTTTATCAAGTGAAGGGGATCCTATGGGGGTATTAAGGGTGGTTGACCTACCTAAGCCGAAATCTTATCCTAAAGTCAACAAGCCTAATCTAATGCTACTCATTATTTCTAATGTACAACTATAATATTTAACTGGGTTTGTGCTCGCACTGCCGCTATATTCGCATTAACCCTGCCTACTGCCAGGCAAACAAAACCCTACCCTTAATGCATATCATGAGGTCCACCAAGATATTCTTAGTTGCTCAATCCCCAGGATCTACAATATCCTACCAACTCTGAAAATACCCTCAGCAACCAGAGATGATGGAACCAACCTAACCTACCTCAGCATAACTAGCCTAACCTAATCAATCAATCAATAGAGTATAATATACAAGGGTGGCATTTGAGTGATTGTAGCTTGCTGCAAGTGCCAAAGAAGCCATACAAATATCGTTTCAAATTACTTGTACGTTCCGAAATATCAGGTATTGCGTACTACTTCATTTCATACTGCGGGAATCGATCATTTTGGAGCAATGCTTTTACAATAAAAGAAGAAGGAATTATCATCTAAGGTCGTCGTGGCTTTGTGCAAGTCAATTCATTATCAACCACTGAGTACCTTTTTCTGCGATAATTTCTTTTCTTCTCTCAATATGATGATTCTGAAATTCTCCCACTAGAGAAAATTTTGAGATGGCCATAACGTTGCCCAACGTTCAGCATTTAAAAGTTTATGTAACGTATTTCTTTTTCCAAGCAATAAAGTAACTACAAGCTATAGAGGTTTGTGATTTTGGTCTATTATTCAATAATAAACCATTGTAATCGCTCTTGAAAAAAAAAACTGAAACCCCCTGAAAATTTCATGGTTTACGTTTCAAAGGGTGTAGAATCCGAATCTGCAATAACAATTTTTTCGTCCGTCCGCCGTACGCACGATTTCTCCCAAACGGCTGAAGCAAAAAAGCTGAAATTTTCAGGAAAAATCCATGTTGGTCCGGCGACGCCCCAATTCTTGAGCCAGATCTCTCACTTAATTTAAAGTGCCCTTTAAGGTTTGTCAAAGTTTTGTAAAATCCCTAAAAACCTCAAAAAAAAAAGTCAAGGCGGCCTAAATTTGTACTCTTTTTGAAGAACACTCCACGAGGAATCGAATGAGCCCTTCCCCAGGTCCGTAGGTCAAACCATTCCCGATGTATGGCCCGATTTATGGTGCTTCGCGTTATTTTGGTTTATTATTGTTTTTGTGTTGCATCAGTAACCTAGTGACGTAGTGATGTAGTAATGTGGATACTGGAGTGAACTCCTAAAAGGCTTTGTAGCCGATACACGGGTTGAAGCATTCTGATAACCATAAAAAACGCTGCAAATTCTTCCACTGGGGTTTATTATTCAATTGGCTTGCGTTCATGATTTGAATTTCTACTAAGCTTTGGAGTGTGCGTGTTTCACAGGTGATAGAGCGATTATTGAATTTCAGGAGATATGCATTGTTCATTGAGCATATCGACATCAGTGAAAATCGACTTTCTCAACGCATGATCCTGATTTGAATTGCATACTGACTTGGGGTAAATCGGTTCTAAACCCAAAATTGAAGCATTCTGAAACCATAAAAACGGGGCTTTATTATTCAATTGGCTTGCGTTCATTTGTTTATACTAAGCTTTGATCATGTTCGTTTCCTCCTGAAATTCAATAATTTCACTCTATCACCAGTGAAACCCTATCACCAGTGAATCAGTGAATAATAAACCCCAGAAGAATTTGCAGCGTTTTTAATCATTATTTCTACTTTTGCCAGGAAAAGGGTTAAATCCAGGAATCATTTTAGAATTCCTAAAAATGGGTTTCGACTAAGAAAATTTTACATTTTAAAATGTCCACAGTGGTCGTTAACGTAGTAGATAACGTAACGTTATTTCCAGTGGCGTAACCGTTTTTTTCGCCCCCCCCCCCCCCCGCAAACTTCATCTTTTGCCCCCACCCCACCCCCGCCCTTATTATTAGTATAGTGATCCATGACCTAACTAATCCCAAAAATCAACCAAATTTACCTCAAAACTAGACTATAGATTCAGATTAGACGATTTACAAACAAACACATCCATTTGCCAAACCGTGTACTGTGAAGTTAACTCAATACTCGAGGCCTCCGCATTGCAGGCCCTGTGGGCCCCTCTGTTACGCCACTGGTTATTTCCTGCGTAAATTCGGACAAATAAAAACCCTGTTCGGCCACACCTGATCGCCTTAGAGAAATCTGTCGCCGTTCCCTTGGCAAGCTTGGTTCCCCCTTTTCTTCCCTCGGAAATGCCTTGAGCGACTCACGTGTCGGCGGGCGTGATAGCGCGTCTTCCCCACCTCGCCCCTTCCACTCGCTCCGAGCTTGACACAGTCCGACTACGCTCCAGTACCACAACCTTGCAGCTCTGTACCGGAGGACATCGTTCCCCAATTTCACTTCGAATTTTCCGTTCGTTATCAAAAAGAAATCGGAAGGAAAAAAAAATATACGTTTACGCGAATTTTGTCGTGTTCAGTGCTCCGGAGTCTGTTATTTTACATTTTTTGTGACTGTGATCACAATCCACATGCACCCCGTCGACTCAACGACACAACATATCACTCTCGACCAAAATGAGGTAACAATAATCTTAATAATGAAAATTCCATGAATAGAATCAAATTTTGGCCACACATTTTGGCACAAACCGTCCATTGATCATTTGTACAACTTCATCGGGCATCACAATTTGAATTTTTGACCGAAACAGCCTTCCCATTTTAACAAAGAATATCATAAATACTGGAAACATATCTAATAAGATCGATATTGAATGAATACATTCAAATTTTTGCCATATAACAGTGTCAAAATCAGGCACATAATCCCTAGCGATCTCATTTCAACTCCCAAATCCCAAATACTTGAAACACAATAAACTTTACTTTATTTCACTGTAGCTTTATACTCCACTATTACATTCATAAAGTGTGTACCTGTGCTTCATAATGTAACGATCTTCACGTAACAAGGGGTTATGTAATTCAGTATGCAATTCCTAAAATACACTTTGTGCAAAATGATTGGGATTGAACAAAGTGAAGTTTGAGGGATGAGTTTTTGATTCAGAAATTGGTATTATCCGCTACGGGTGAATTTCTACGGATCTTAAATCTATTCCAGTCGATTTTGCGTCTAAAATTACTAGGAAATGACGCCCCAGTTGCCTATTTCAGTAAAAACAACGATCCATACATAACATAGGGCTAAGTAATTCAGTAAGCAATTCCTAACATACATCATGTGCAAAATGATTAGTCTTGGACAAAATGAAGTTTGGGGGGAGATGACGTTTTGGTTTAGAAAACTCGATTATCTGCTACAGGTGAATGAATTTCTACGGATCTTAAATCTATCCCGGTCGGTTTTGGGTCTAAAATTACTAGGAAACGACACCCCACTTGCTTATGTCAGTGAAAACCTCGAAGAAACGCGTTTTTTTGGCACGTTTTGACCAGTTTTTGTTCTCGTGAAATTAGGGGTGTGAATTTCAGGTTTAGAATTGCGATTATTTGCTACGGTTTCATTTCTATGGATCTGAAATCTGTCAGTAAAAACCTCGAAAAACACATTTTTGACCAGTTTTTGTTCTGTCTCTATGTGTGGGTATATATGTGAAAAGCGAATTTTTACACCAATTCTAAGGCCTCATTTCACACAGCGATTTCATTTTAACAGAGAAAATACCAAATACTTGGAACACAATAGACTTTATTTTACTCTACCTTTATTAAACTATTACAATCATAACAATATATGTAATCTTTATCATGTAATCATCTATACATAACGTAGGGTTATGCAATTCGGTACGCAATTCCTAAGTTACATTACGTGCATAATGAATTGGACTTGAGTCCACCATGGGCATTTGAAACACAAAAACGCTGCCAATTCCAGTACACTGGGTTCACTATTTTTTGATTAACGTGTGATTATTTTGAAATTCGCGGGCGGTGGGCGGGGGTGGGGGTGATTTTTGGGTTCAAAATTGCGATTATTATAGGTACGGATCTTAAATCTATCCCGGTCGATTTTGCGTCTAAAATCACTAGGAAATGACACCCCACATGCCTATGTCAGTGAAAACCTCGAAGAAACACGTTTTCTTGCACGTTTTTGACCAGTTTTTGTTCCATTTATCGGGGTTGACTTTTAGGTACAGAAATTGCGATTCGCTATGGTTGAATTTCCATGGATTCGAAATCTGTCCTTGTCTGATCGTACAAAACATATTTTTATGTAATTCAGTAAGTAATTCCTAAGATACATTACGTGCATAATGAATTGGACTTGAGCCACCGTGAGCATTTGAAACACAAAAACGCTGCCAATTCCAGTACACTGAATTCATTATTTTTTGATTAACGTGTGATTAATTTTGAAATTCGAGGGCTGTGGGAGAGGGGGGGGGGGTGAATTTTGGGTTCGGAATTGGAATTATTTGCAACGGGTGAAATTCTAAGGATCTTAGATCTATTCCAGTCGATTTTGAGTCTAAAATTACTTGGAAATGACACCACACTTGTCTGTAAAAACATTTAAAAAACGTTTTTGAACAGTTACTGTTCCATTTTTATGGGTGAAAAGCGATCGGGCTGGCTACAAGACCCCAGCCGAGTCCTTGTGGAATGAAAGGATTTTTACACCAATTCTAAGGCCTCATATGGCCCGTACGAGACAGCGATCCCACTTTAACGGACAAAATCCCAAATACTTCAAACACAATAGGCTTTACTTCATTTCAATGTGGCTTTATAATCAGCTATTACATGCATAACAACATATGTAATCTTTGTAATGAAACTATCTGTTTCTAACGTAGGGTTATGCAAATCAAGACACAATGAATTGGACTTGAGTCCACCATGCTCATTTGAAACATGAAAACGCTGCCAATTCTAAGACATGGGCTTATTACCTTTTGATTAATGTGTGATGATTCGTTGCACGACTACAGAACAGAACAAGAATCACGAATATCGGTTCAAAATTGGAGTCTGCTCAGGGTCGAGAAAATTTGTGGCATATATAAACAGGTACATGCCCCCCCCCCCCCCCCCCAACTCCCTTTAAAGACTGAGGGGGCACACTATTTTAATAAAAACAGAAAACAGATTAAAATTCAAGTGGGGAGGGCGTCCAGGTTTACCTAACCGAAACTGATTCTAGGAATTTGGAAAATTGAGGAAGATGGAGGAGAGAGAAGTATAAACGACCTTATACAGGGTGTCCAGCGTATGATCCGCATCCTATTCTCTAATTATCTAATTTTGTTGAGCTGACGGGCTTGTGGTTCACTTTTAGGCGGATCAACCAAAATGGAACAATCCGGTGGCCACCACGCAGTTCCAAACTAACATCTTTGGATATCTACTTCTGGGGAAACTTGAAATCCAAGGTGTACGAGGTCAGAATTGAGTCGAGGGACCAATTAGTGGACCGAATTCTGGAGTATGGAGATGGTGAAACGAAGACATTTGCTACCGATCCACAAAGTTGGAGTTCATCCACTCCGTCACCCATCCATTTGGAACTATAGACAGCTCCTCTGTTCCAGGATCGTATCTTCCATATAATAAAATATTTCATCATCCAGGAGCTGCAATAACAAGTCCAGAAATCAAAAACACCTCCAAATCGGTGGAATTTTGAAATCAGCCATTAATACTCACTATCCGCCAGGTATCTTCATTGGCTCCATACGCAGACGAGCGACCCTCTGCTTCCGCAAGAACGGGGGATATTTTGAACAATTCTTGCGAATTAAAGACAACCCAAATGTGCTTGAAAACACCCGTTTTTTCGCATAAAATCTCAATTTTCTCAAAAAAGTTCCCTCTAAACAATAAAAACTAATTATACCATTGGAAAGCTGAGGCTTTCGCGCATTTTTTAGGCTTAAAGGCTCAAACGTATCATTAAAATTAAGGGGGACTAATGATTCATAAAAAAAATTGTTTTTTCAAAATTTGACAATATTCACTTTTCAGGCTCATTTTCTACCCTTGAGTTATCTTTAAAAAATTACTGTTAACGACAGAAACGATGGGAAATTCAATGCTCTTTCCAACGGCATCCTTAGGTTTGCAAATACTTCAAAAACGCCGGAGTTACGGCCGTTTTAGTGACGTAAGGTCGAAAACACGAAAAAAATCTTGAAAGTGAAATAACTCGAAAACGAAGCCTCTAAAAAAAAACTCTAGAGGCACTTTTTGTTGGAAACTAGTTGTAGAACACGTGTGTGAAGTTTTTCGGATCATACGCTGGACACCCTGTAGAATGACCACCAATTAAGTGAGAGCTCAGAACATGAAGGATAGGGGTGATGGTACTACGAAGCACTCTTGACGAGATGCCCAACTCCAGTAACTGTGTGGCACTCCTCTCGCACCACACTACGCGCCATGACACAGTTGCGGACACCACCGCCTGGATAGCCTTGTTCAGATACCGCTAGTCGCTGGTCGTTTCTCTCACATTTACTTATGTTAGCTCTCCAGGTCTGCTCCATGTCCGCGATGCCACTGACAATCTGGACGTCCAGGATTATGGCAGATCCTTCAGGCTTCATTGCCACTATATATGGCTTCTCACCCTGGTAACGCATATGATACAGTCTCTTCCTCTCCCTTCATACATGATGACAATGGACCTGCTACCTGCTTGGCAACCGCATGAGAACGGATAGACACTGCTACACCACATGATTCAAGTTCTCATTTCAAAACCAACAGGCAATGGGCAAATCTCCAGTCCCTTCCCCCCTGGTAGAACTCTTCACCGCGGAGGCTAACTCAGACACCCGGACGGCTTGAAAATGTCAATAGTAGCGGGCCCCAATGCCATCTGAAGCCCCCTCCACCCACCGAGAGGGAATAGAGGACTCGGAGCACTGTCGGAGTTGTTTACTATCCACTGAATCACAAGGGGAGCAGCGAACTCAACAGAATATTTGTCGCAAAAAAACGTCCCATCGTCAAATTCGAAATTTCCGAGGTTTGTTGCACAAATAGTGAGAAATTCAGAACCAGAAAAGAATCAAGGAAAATTGCAGGAGGACGGCAATGGGGGTTGGGGTTTGTATTGGCATACAACCAGTATGTCAATACAAATATTTGGCAGAACCCTCAGCACCTCATTTGAAGATCACCCTCTCCCGAGGCCAAATCGCACTTCAAATTTTGCAATCCTCTTATCACCTCCCCCGCAGTAGAAGGCCTATCAAGCTCAGCGGTTTCCAAGTTAGAATGGTTGTTCCGATGTAGAAAAAAGCGGGACAGTAGACCTCTATGGTCATGCCAGATCATTTAAACGATTAATTTTACACATTTAAGTCACGAAGATGAAAAATTGCCTATGCAACCTACAAATATGGGATTCTAGCTCAGAGGAGGGGAGCTAGTAAACAGATATGAAAGGTATGGCTGGGGGGGGGGGCTAACAAGGGTTTACGTGAGCTCATTCTGTGTTCATAAACGGTACTTACTAAGCCTAACCAACTCCCTGGAAAAATCTGTAGATTCAACCAGAGCACCAGAGAGGCTAGTGCTTACCAAGGTGGCAGGTACACGAATGACCCCCTCGGGCGGACGGAAAAGTGGTGATGCTGGGATAACAAAGGGCGGAAGGAGCCCACCCTAAGGTTAGTTGAAGGAGTGTTGAGCGGGGAGAGGGGGGGGAAATGTCGGGTCGGTCGCTAAGAACTGGATTGTACTCCTGTTAATCATTTAAATGATAATAACAAACCTCTGTATAACCATTTGCAGCATTTGTTTCAATGAGTCATAAGAAATAGAGATTTTTAGAAATATTCCCTTTCAAAACCAAAAAAACTCGTTAGCTCACTTTTCAGCCTTAACAAACACATTGTCCACTAACATTTCAAGTCGGAACAATAGACGTTTCGTGTCTTTTAAGTTTCCACAGATGAGAATGTGTATGTTAGGATGTGGTGATGAACCCCTATGAATTCCATCTCCCAGAAATCAATACATCCTTCTGCGCATGCACAAAAGTAAAGCATCATTTTCTAAAATTTCAATGGTAGGTAGGCGCTTAAAATATGAAGGAAGGTACCAGCTTATCAACTGTCAAATAATATGATATCAATTTCAAAGCGATTTCATTACATTCTACATATTTCGAGATTAATCTAAAACATTTCAAAAGATCTATACGTTCACTTTCCCTAGATGAGGAGCTAAACCCAACTTGGGCGACATTCTTTGTTGAGGATGATCGGAAATATCATTTTCTATTATGATAGAAAGATAAATCGTGATTGCCCCCCAAAAATACCTCGGAAACCTTCTAAATAGAAGCGTGTTTCCGAGAAATGGGCTTTCGCTTTATGCAGAGATGAATACGAAGGGAAAAGGCTATGACGCAGTTTTTCACTGGCCCCTGGGTGTGAACATGTTTTGAATATAAAGGGATGGCTATTAGATCCACCCACGACTGGAATTACGTAAGCTCTAGGTAGGTGGACATTCATCAGTCCGGTCTCCCTTAACTTCAACAGAAAAAGTGATGTCAACATTAGAGAGTTCCTGCTGCTCACGGTTGCCGATTTCACGGAGAACGTGAACGTCCGATGATGGCCGGCAGCTCACGATCGTCCGCAAAGGTCGCCTCACAGCCGGTAGGAACACCGCGTCCACACCGTGTGATCGAGTCCCCCCACGTTCTACTCAGTTCCCGCCCTAACGTTTGGATAACCTGAAGAAGTTTTCAATTGATAACACATTTCGTTTCTACATCTTCTTTCCAACATCATGTTCCACTACAAACTTACCTACCTTGATTCATCAGATCGATTTGTTAGGGAGTAATCAGTATCGTTTTCACTTTTTGACGTCTGGAATGGTAGCAAGTGGGAGTGTGCGGTGTAGGGCTAGGGTATTCGATGTAGATACCTACGTACTTACATTGGTGAACGAGCTTGACGACACTCAAGTTCTTCATTAAGTTAACAAACATAAATATCTACCTAACGCAGAGCTCGTCATCCTATGTATGTTCTAATAAATTACGACGTAACTATGTTTCTACTCAGCTATGCTAATTCAAAAGCAACTTACTGAAATGAGTGTGGAGAACTACGAATAGAAGCTGCATGAAGATACTCCTCAAATACATTCACTAACTTGCTGTCCGTTAGGAGATCAGCGCTGTACAGATTAATGAAGTCCACAACTTCTCCTTTCATAATCCAAACTTGAAGACGAGCAAAACGTACAGTAAAAAAAACTCGACACAACCGGGAGACTTGAACTAAATTTGCGGAGCACAGAGTCAGGTTATGAATCTAATGAGAAGAAACACCGCGGAGGAACACGGAAACCGTCGGGAGATGACGTTGAACGTTAGCATTCAACTCGATTGTGCCTAGATTCCCGTTCACGGTGAGCAAATACCTTGAGGAGCAGGAACTCTCTACTAATGTGAGTCCTAACGTGTCTTTGCACAGTATATCGCCTAATAAATTGTGACAATCGAATTAACTGACGTAATTGCAACGGAATTTTGTTTTCCATGAGTTCCTTTTGAAATCGAGTTGTTCATAACTTTTATATATTTGCGGATTTGTCATCTTATTCTCTTAGGAGTTCCAGGAGTCAATTACGTGGTGGAGACACAATGATCAGCTGACCGGCCCTTTCGGTTCATTTCTTCCCTGAATATAAACGAATGTGAGGCATCCAGGAACATTACAAACAGTATTAGACTCCGTATAACAGCTTTATAGCTAATAGGCAATTGGACAATCAACACAAACACATTGGGCAAAAAGCTACTATAGGGCAAGTTCCAAATAATGACTTACATCCATACTATGTAGTTTTTGTAGCACATAGTTTCTTTTTAGGAGAAAGAAGACTTAATAGTCACTTTAAAACAATGCATTACAGGAGGGTGGGGCAGAATGTACTTTAGTACATGCAAGGCTACGAAAGGTAGAAGGGGAGCTTTAACTCTTTAGGCAAACAGGAATTTGTATACTTTACACTACTTCCTTGCTTGCCAAAGAATTTTTTAAAAGCATGAGGCGAATACTCACCTCCACTGTCGTACCACTCAATCTTCTGAACAAATATGGCTTTATGAATACAATTACAAGGTGTGAAAGCGTTTCCTTGGTAATATCCGCGGGAGTTGAGGCATCCCTGTCAAAATGCCGGTGTTTTGCTGATTCAGCAGGAGGACCGTCGCAGAAAGTTCTGCTGTTGCTGAATCCAGCATGGCATTTTACTGTCTTCCATACCCATTGAATCAGCAGAAGGGTGTCTTAACAAGTGGAATTTAGGTTATTCGGGTTATCATTTGTTGGGTACAGGGACACCATGGCGTGTCTGGAAACGAGGCGGCGGACTTGGCGGCTAATCGTGCCATTCTGCTCTCCTGCCCCACGAATGTTTCCTCATACTGACCTCAGGCGCAGCATAAAGTTGGTCCAATTGAAAGAATGGAAGAAAGTTTTCCACGAATGTCCTGCTGTCCAATAATTCTTTCAAATCATGGTTTAACGATTTGAATGTGGTGAAACCAATGGCCTTCTTTACAACGATAACGATAACTAAGAAGTGGCCATAGCTGCTGCAACCAACACCTGCAGAGGATTGGGGTTTGTTCATACATCTCAATGCAGGCTCTGTGGCTACGAACTAGAGACCAACGAGCACATCATCTAGGCCTGCACGGCGAATCCATCTGCCAGAGAGAGGCTCTTACGTGGGATAACCAAGGATGTTGAAAGCCCCTTCAATCTGGACACCATAATGGCAACTTTCGAAGAAGTGTACATCTATTCGAATTCATTTTGGAGGTTAACATTATTTTGTGAACAGCTTTTGTTTGTTGTTGATGTTATTTGACACATTATTTCATCTAATTTTGACTCACAAGCATATCTAATCAGATATTAAGTACAAACTTGAAGAATTTTCAAGGTGTTCTTTTTAAAATTTGTTAGATGCCGTTCAAGATCCTCGGAAGTAAATTATTTACTTTCAGATTCCTGTCACTTTCCTTTCACTTGGATGAGACTTTGAAAAATACACACGTCAATCTCGCTCCCGTTGTTTGTGTGGATTTTCCTAAGCGTAGGAGTGAAGGCACAGGGACCTACGTAGAAGAAAACAAAAAATTGTAAACACTGCTTCCGTCCGGCAACTGTCACGTAACGCCGCATATGTGGGCGGAATGTAGGTGATGCGTTATGTGATAACACTCCATGTTGACCCCAACCGATCCCACGGCCTTCTTGATTATTGGCGAATAATGAGTGGGGTGGCCGCCGTCATCGCCTCTCTCCTGACGACTCATTTCGCACGTGGATCGCAACGTGAAGTTTCGGTTGGCTTGAGCGCCCGGCCAACGTTGGGGTCCGAATTAATTTATCAATAGAACCCTCACTCACTGCCAATCGCAGACTAATAATTGAGGCCAGTTGATTACATTGCAAAGGGAACTGCTTGTGAGCTAAATAACAGTTTTAAAGTAAATTTCAGATCGATTGAATTTGTCAGATCAAGATTACGTTACAAATATAATTATTATTGCTTTACGATTCTAATTATTCCTCTTATAAAAAATAATCTTTCCCATTCAATCGATATTGCCCTACATCGTTCAAGGCCCTCTTCATCTTTCAAAAAACGCTGCAAATTCTTTCACTGGGGTTTATTATTCAATCGGCTTGCGTTCATGATTTGAATTTCTACTAAGCTTTGGAGTGTGCGTGTTTCACAAGTGATACAGCGATTATTGAATTTCAGGAGATATGCATAGAGCACGTAAATCTGTGCTCAACCAAAACACCTATTTGGATTGATCAGTTGATCATATTTTTGTGCCTCCTGAAATTCAATAATCGCTCTATCACTTGTGAAACACGCATACTAAAAAGCTTAGTAGAAATTCATATAATGAATGCAAGCCAATAGAATAATAAACCCCAGTGAAAGAATTTGCAGAGTTTTTTTATGGTTATCAGAAAGCTTCAACCCGTGTATCGGCTACAAAGCCTTTAGGAGTTCACTCCAGTATCCACATTACTACATCACAGCATCACTAGGTTACTGATATGAAAACAAAAACAATAATAAACCAAAATAACCCAAATGTTGGCACCATAAATCGGGCCATACATCGGGAATGGTTTGACCTACGGACCTGGGGAGGAGCTCATTCGATTCCTCGTGGAAAGTTCTTCAAAAGAGTCCAAATTTAGGCCGCCTTGACTTTTTTTTTTTTTGAGGTTTTTAGGGATTTTACAAAACTTTGACAACCCTTAAAGGGCACTTTAAATTAATTAAATTAAATGAGAGAGCTGGCTCAAGAATTGGAGCGTCGTCGGACCAAGATGGATTTTTCCTGAAAATTTCAGCTTTTTTGCTTCAGCCGTTTGGAAGAAATCATGCGTACGGCGGACGGACGGAAAAATGTTTAATGCAGATTCGGATTCTACACCTTTTGAAACGTAAACCATGACATTTTCAGATGGGGGGGGGGGGGGGGGGTTTAGAATTGTTTTTTTCAAGAGCGATTACAATGGTTTATTATTGAATAATAAACCAAAAGTAGATATAAATATAATTGATCATTACAAAACCAAAGAGCCTACTACACTAAGGTATACTATAAAAGTTCCTTCCCTTGTAACTGTACTACAGAGGCATTGAAAAGATCTCTCTCTACATTTCACCATCGTAAATCATTTAGAAAAGGAACTAGTCACAAGGATCTTTCAGCTGAACAGTGTGTCCCGTAGAAGATATTTCGCCATCAATATAAATTACATAAAAGCCAACACTTTTCTAGTTTTCCAGTTCTTAACAAAACTTGATGTCTGAATAATTTCAGAGACGTAGAAACCCCTGGATGGAACCACTTAAATTTAATGAGATAAAAATAAATCACCTACCTACGCTTTACTTGTAGGCAATTATAACAACGCTTATAATCAACTTGATTTTAATAGGAACTCGTGAAAAGATACGTCCGTGGCAATTATACCAACTGATTCCGTAATCACAGTTTACGGGGCGATTTTTGCTATGTCCAAGGAATGGAATTTATGCGATTTTCAACGCTGATTCGAATATAATACTTGGGATTTATGGATAAAGTGAGTTTTTAATTGAAGCAGCATTCGACGAGGTCATTTATGAGACTGGTATCTCATTCCATTCCAATTGCGTACGAGAAAGCTCCGTGCGTTGACAATTCACCTTATGCATGAATACTAAGAACCTGCCAACATACATGGAAAAAGAGCCCTCGATGTGATATAAACCCGATTATAGTCTATAATTTATTAAAGATGATGGGACCATTCGAATCAGCGTTGAAAATGACGTAGAAATTCCTGAAACTTGGCAGAGCCCCAAAAAAACCATAAAACCTCAATTTTAAAAGAGCAACCACGGTTTATCATCTTCAAACGTATTTTCCCCCAATTCAGCAGAGTAAAATTCCGGAAAGTTGAGATCTTGGCGCAGTTTTTGATGTTGAGGTACAAGAAAATGCGGAAGAAATAGATAGTCCAACAACCAACAGCAAAAAGGTGAGATTTTGCCAATTTGACAAAAATGCCTTTACGAGTAGATTTTTCACCAATCTGAACCCCAGAAATATTTATTTGCAATGCTAGGATGACGGGAAATCAAATGTCATTTCTAACGGTATCTTTGAATTTTGATTCACCATGTAAGAGAGGGTTTTTTTTTTTTTTTTTTTTAAGCGTATATTTATATATTTATTATATATTATATATTGAACATAACAACTAGTTACATCATACATACATACAGTAAGTAACTACCAAGTTATTTAGCTATAACATAATTACGCAATTTCATGGTGAGAGTTCACTAACTAGCACCACACTACACTATCACATCGGTATCAGCATCCCAAGTCCAAGGGTTTGGTCCTCTTCAGGCGCCAAATAGTACTGGAGTTGTCAAGAAGCTGAATGGCTTCCAAATTAGTATGAGCGTGAAGCCGCTGTTCATATCTTCGAGCTAATTTTTTCGCAGTATCTCTTACGGTTTCCACTCTGAGATCTTTATGGAGGTCGTAATTTCTGATGTACCAGGGAGCGTTTACTGCACACCTCAGTACTTTATTTTGGAAAGTTTGAATCATTTGCATGTTGGATTTTGCTGTGCAGCCCCATAGTTGGATGCCATAAGTCCAAATAGGCATTAGCAATGTCTTATACAGAAGAATTTTGTTATAAACGTTGAGTTGTGAGTATCGCCCCATAATCCAATAAAGTTTGCGAAATTTTATTTGCAGCTCTTGCTTTTTTTTCTTTACGTGTTCCTTCCATTTCAACTTTGCGTCCAGGGTCATACCCAAATATTTGGCAGAGTTGGCATGTGGGATAATGCATTGGTTTAAGAACAATGGTACATGGGGTATCCTTTTGTAGGTAAAATTCACGTGAGTGGACTTTGCTTCATTCAATTTAAGACGCCATTTTTTAGTCCATTCATTTACTGCATTTGTGGCTTCCTGCAACATCTGAGTTGATTCTCCCACCGTGTCTGCTACGGCTAGAATAGCTGTATCGTCAGCAAATGTAGCTAACGTAGTTTCTTCTGTGCTCGGCACATCATGCGTGTACATTAGGTAGAGTAGTGGTCCAAGCACGCTCCCCTGCGGAACCCCTGCTTCGATTTTTCTAAGGTCAGAAAAGTCATGTTCAATTTTAATTCTGAAGTACCTACTAGACAGGTAGGATTCTAATATGTGACAGTATTGCTGGGGTAGTAGCCCTTGCAGTTTATTTAACAGCCCTTCATGCCAGACCTTGTCGAAAGCTTGTGACACGTCTAGAAACACAGCACTGCAAACTTTCTTATTCTCCAGTGCGTTTTCAATTACGTCAGTTATTCTGTGGACTTGTTCAATTGTCGAATGTTTCGTTCTGAATCCAAATTGATGTTGCGGAATCAGGCCCCTTGGCTCTATTATACCAATGAGTCTCTTTTTTAGTAACTTCTCGAACAGTTTTGAAAGAACTGGGAGTAGTGAAATAGGTCTATAGGACTTCACATCAGTTGGAGCTTTACCAGGTTTGAGGACCATGATGACTTCTGCAATTTTCCAGGATAATGGGACGTGTTTGAGACGAAACGCTGCATTTATGAGGTAGAGGAGCTTCCGTAGTCCTATGTCAGGTAGTAAGAGAGGTAGAGAGATTATTTGATAATCATAAGCACGAAAATGCAAAAAAACAAGACACTTTCGTTCGAAAATTAGTAGTGAAACGCTGCAAATTATTACACAAAGGTAGATTATTTCTGTATTGGGTAACCATCCTACGCGGATCATCGGATTAACAGAAATGGACTGCATATCCAGAAATAGTGCTTCCTAGGGCCACTGGGAGCTAACATATATGGGTCATTTCAGAATTTCGGTCACATTCGGGTATCGACTTTCCTAAGAAAAAAAATTTGAAACTTGATCAATTTTCTTGTTCTTAATCAATCACTGCGGTTCTCTCGGCATATTACCCAAGTGAGCACACATAATATTGAACCGTACTGCTGATACACCATTATGAAAAACAACTTTTGTAGGGAGTGAGGTATATACTACTATTTTTTCCCCTCTTGAGCCTCCAACCTCCATGGGAATCGTTCAATTTAGGTGAGTGGAACAGCACAAATTTTAGCTACAGTAAATACTAAGGTTTCCTTGCCAAAATCTCACTTGCTACGAGCTGATCTCACTCCCTACAATTTAAGGGACTATTGGCTGGATGGAGGGAGTGAGGTTATAGCCTTTCACCGCCTTTACAGGCCACAAATCAATTGAAACTGGTTGAACCGAAATGTTATCAACGAACTTCCAACAACTACACTAATTGTCAACAAGTGCGATCAAGTTTCACTTGCCTCAGAATGTTATTGGAGTAGGGAGTGGGAGTTAAAAAACCCACACTGCTGCCTCCAGGGTTGGTTTTCCCGGTAGAACTGACTGGGAAGGTCTAGGCAAAATCCAACCACCAGCGTTGAGACAGCAACTTCATAAACACCCTTTCCTGTCAGTTGGGGGCTATTTTTCAAAACATTGTATTGAGTGAGGAAAAACCGCGTGACACTGAAATAATGGGCTGATTAGGCTACTTGATTTGATCCAATTTTCTTCCTGATTCTACATCCATTGTAGATGGTATGTTCTTTCATAGTGTAAATGGATATAACAGCCCCAATAAATATTTCGCTGAGTAGTGACGATGGAAGTTGTATACCTCTGGTTAGTGACAACTGTAGGGAGTGAGAAATACGGACTTAGGTATTTTCTCCTGATAATATAATCGTACAGCATCAACCGTGTTATTTGGGCTGTCGCCAGCATTGCGATCCCCACTAGACTTACCGATAAAGAACTTCAATGCTCTACCGCTAGATTTTTACTTTTCCATCCCAGATCGAAATAGAATTTTTGAAACAGTAGTTTCAGCCAGACATACGGATTTTTCTAAAATTCAATTTTTGACATATTTTGAAACTTAAACCAACCACTTTTGAGGAGGGTTAACGATTTTGTTGCTATTGGTCGATCGAAAAGGATAATTACTGAAAATATGGAACCAAAACTACTCTGTTAAATTGGAAGTGTTTGGGATTCCGATTCTTTTTAGTTGAATCTCTTAGTATTATCACTGATGGTCCATTGATCGAGATAATTTCGTAAATTTTGGCCCCGTAGTTTCAAAATAAACTCCAAACGGTGGACGGACGGATTTTTTTTTTTTTTTTTTTTTTAAATTCAATTTTTGAAATCTACAAACATTGAAACATGAAACAACCACTTTCGAAAGGGATTGGGTAAAATGTTGATTTTTTTCAGCCTATTAGAAAGGTTAATTATTGAAAATCACGAATAAAAATGAAAATCGAATGAAAAGGGTGACACAGTTTTTGTATTTCATTCAAATTACATTTCGCGGACACTGAGTGACTTTACAGATCCTTTATCTTTAATTCTTAATGAAGTCTTGATCCTTGATTAATCCTTGATCCTCAATCAATGATTTTTCTGTCTGATGGGCCAGTTTTGGTAGTACAGGGGCCAGTTCTGGTGGCCCATGTTCCACTTCTGGTTTGTTTATTATTGAAAATAATGAATCAAAAATGGAATTCGAATGAATAGGGGGAGATGGTTTTAGTGTTTCATAAAAATTACATTACACGGACAATGAACGACGTCACAAATCCATGAACGACGTCACAAATCCATGAAAATAATGGTAAGCGGATATAATTTTATTATTGAAAATAATGAATCAAAAATGGAATTCGAATGAATAGGGGGAGAGTTTTAGGTTTCAGGACAATGAACGACGTCACAAATCCATAAAATAATGGAGGATTGAACTGTCTGGGGGGCCAGTTTTGGTAGTCCTGGTGGCCCATTTCCACTTCTGGTGATCACTAGGTTACAAACAAACAATAATAAACGAAAAAACGCACATGTTGGCACCATAAATCGGGCCATACATCGCTTAAATCAGCGTAAGCGGGATATCTAATTCATGACCAACGAATGTTTATTATTGAAAATAATGAATCAAAAATGGAATTCGAATGAATAGGGGGAGATGGTTTTAGTGTTTCATAAAAATTACATTACACGGACAATGAACGACGTCACAAATCCATAAAATAATGGAGGATTGTTCCGTCTGGGGGGCCAGTTTTGGTAGTCCTGGTGGCCCATGTTCCACTTCTGGTGATCCTTAAATCAGCGTAAGCGGGCTATCCAATTCATAACCAGTGAATGTTTATGAGTAATTGTAATTTTGCGACGATTTTCAATGGATTCCAAAGCCTAATGTATACGTATGAATACATTCATTGTACACGAGGGCTGGGGGAGGTGGTTCGTTGTAATCTTTCACAACCTGACTTTTGTTTGTTTCGTCGGCACCCTTCAACGTGACGTTGAACGGGACTTAGCCCATTACCTAAGGGACCCGTAAAGGGTTGACAAAACGGGGCGGGTGGGTGTTTTTCTTCCGTCAACGCGTGGCAGGGAATGTGCTTCCAGGCAATGTGACCTCGTCAACCGTCCTCCCGGACTTGCGGCGGGGGCAAAGCCGATAGACCCCGTCCATACACCGTGGGCAT
The DNA here is from genome assembly GCA_031894815.1 of Creontiades dilutus. Taxonomy (NCBI): domain Eukaryota; kingdom Metazoa; phylum Arthropoda; class Insecta; order Hemiptera; family Miridae; genus Creontiades; species Creontiades dilutus. The sequence goes on along the minus strand of JAVIWC010001872.1, from coordinate 256,795 downwards.
GTGAGACTTTAACAGAACTTCGACTTTCGATAACGTATTGTGACGTTACGACACTTTTGAGAAGAGAAAGAAACAATTTCACACTCTTCCTGGTTTCTTAAAGACAGCGTTGATATCCTCATAAAAAGCTCCAAATTATTTTAAAAAGTTTGCCGAAGCCAAATAGAAATCCACGAATAAACTGAAATTCAACAAGATAAAATATAACACCTACGTATTCTTCACCTATACAGGGTGTTGGGTGAAAGATGTCATATAATTGGGGAGGTGTTTCTAGAACTCAACCAAAAACGAACTCATTATTCAATTGGCTTGCCAAGCGTTTCACAGGATAGAGCGATTATTGAATTTCAGGAGATATGCATGGAGCACGTAAATCTGTTCTCAACCAAAATACCTATTTGGATTGATCAGTTGATCATATTTGTGTGCCTCCTGAAATTCAATAATCGCTCTATCACTGTGAAACACGCACACTCCAAAGCTTAGTAGAAATTCAAATCATGAACGCAAGCCAATTGAATAATAAACCCCAGTAAAAGAATTTGCAGCGTTTCGTGGATCAGAACGCTTCAACCCGTGGATCGGCTACAAAGCCTTTTAAGAGTTCACTCCAGTATCCACATTACTACACCACTACATAACTACATCACCAGGAAAACAAAAACAATAATACACCAAAATAACGCAAATGTTGCCACCATAAATCGGGCCATACATCGGGAATGGTTTGACCTACGGACCTGGGGAGGGGAACATTCGATTCCTCGTGGAAAGTTCCTCAAAAAGAGTCCAAATTCGGGCCGCCTCGACTGTTTTGAGGTTTTCAGGGATTTTACAAAACTTTGACAACCCTTAAACGGAACCTTAATTCAAGTGAGAGAGCTGGCTCACGAATTTGGGCGTCGTCGGACCAACATGGATTTTCCCTGAAAATTTCAGCTTTTTTGCTTCAGCCGTTTGGGAGAAATCGTGCGTACGGCGTACGGACGGAAAAATTTTGATTGCAGATTCGGATTCTACACCATTTGAAACGTAAACCATGAAATTTTCACGGGGGGTTAGAATTTTTTTTTTCCAGAGCGATTACAATGGTTTATTATCGAATAATAAACCAAAAGAAGAAGAAGCTAAGGTTGCCATTATGAATTTTAAAGAACGAATTGTTGACAAATCCTACTAATCAGACAGAATTACTGGCATAGTATAGGTTTGCAAAATAAATAATGACGGTATGGATTTATTAAAACTTTCATTAAAACAGGAAGCAGTTTTGAAAAAAAAAAAAACTTACTTTTTTCACTAATCCTGCAGTAGCAACCGTAACCATAATGGCATATAACCAATTTGATTACTGTCAATATTTTTGGCATCTCAATTTTTTCGGCTCAAGCGTGGGAAGAATCTTTCATTTTCCCGGATCCCAACTAACCCAAATTTAATGATCAATAAATGTATCTCTAAAAAAAAAAACTACATATTACTGTCTTTAGATGTTTTGCTCAAGCTTTCAAATGGTCTTCCTATCTCGGGAGATCAAATTTCTCCACCACATTAGGGATGTCAAGAAAATATCGATATGTCTATCAAATGAGGTGGGCAAATTGTAGGAAAAAAAGGTAGGGACATCTTAGAGACTATCCCCAACCAATATTAGTTTAATTGGCTTTTTTTTTCTTTTTTTTTTTTTTTTTCATTTTTCTTCTTATTTCACTTACATTGATTTTACAACCCTACATGTGATAATTTACTTCCCTGGATACTGTACATAATTATTATCATGAATAAAGTTTCATCGAATTTTTGAGTGGGTGAATTCTTTACTGTACTGTAATAAGACTGTTCAATAATGCATTATTGAGAAAAGTAATTCGGATAGGTTTGAAAAAAAAATCAATGAAAGATTTATCGAAATATCGATATTTTCCTTCGATATATCACTAATACGATACTTTTTTATTCAGTAAATTTAATTTATGCTGCAGCTCCTCTCCCCTTTTTGATTTTAAAACAGAGCAAAGTTATTTAAGTAATTGACGCAGTTGAGATTTAACAACTGAGCAATAGATACTATGACCAACTTGAATACATGGACAGGCAGGAGTGGAAAGCTTAACGACAAATACAGAGCTAAAAGTAACCAACAACAAGATATGTGTGGTGCCACCAACATGTCAATGCCTCAAGTATGCTAGTTTTTACACATAGTTAGACTGAGGAAGTCCCCGCTGCGGGACGAAACGTCTCTACATGAATAAACAGATGTAACGCTCCAAATTAAGAGATTCGGAATGAATGTGGTCACTCCACTACCCACACCCACTATTGATACTTTTTTAAAATCTCGATATTAGATACATCGATATCGACATCCGTAGTACCTAAGGAATAGAACAAAATTTCCGGAAACGTGCCTCGCGAGATCAAAAAGAACAGCTGCCCGTAATGGAGTCTTATTACTAAACTGTAGAGTGCGAAATAGTTTGCTCTTGCAAAGTAAAGAAAGGTGACAGATTCGTTTGTTTGTCAGAGCAAACTAGCGAAAGAATTGCATACTCGTTAGTTTTACGTTGTGACATTTTTCCAACGCACAGCTACGTAAACTCATAACTAACTGAAGAGGGAAATCGAAATGACCTACTGACGCGAAATTTTGACAGATTGAAAACATAACTTGATTAAAGTTAACGGTGACGTAAACGTAGATTCATCAGTTTTGCAGTTTCGCGATTTGTCAGAGTGAAAAAAAGATTCGATTGTTTGTCATAGTGGGGACAATATAGAAATAATAAAAATTCCACGTAATAATTTGCAGTTTTTTCAATGATCTTAATTTTCGTTGGTACCTGGTAGAAATCTGAACGACTGTCGAGATGGGACTCCCCACATTTTTCGGCTCTAACGAGCTTTTCCCCTGTAAAGCTAAAGCTCTTTGTGATCTTCCTATCACGTTACCGGCCGTGTGACTCTCGTAGGGGGCCTCGAGGTGATTCCCACTGAGTGGTTACCCGCCTTTCCCTCCGTCCAATCCGGTTCTCAAGTCACATTCTCCTAATCTACCGTCTTATTACGTTTTAGACACTATTGGGTACTTCTAAATTATGTAAGTTTCGAACGACAAAATGTACATTTCCAACCTTCCTCGTAATGTAACATTGTTATATGTACCTACCTAAACACATAACCGATATAGAAGCGATGTTTAATACGGAACAATCCGAACGTCAAAACGCCCTTGAGGTTTGTTCCACAAACTTTCCGGAGACCGCTCTTACTCACGTTGTTTATAATTGGAGTGATCACGTTCCCTATGTCGTTCGAGTTAAGGAACCTCATTTAATCTTAATATGGAGATTGCTATCCCTTACACATGCCATTTTATCGATTCCTTAGATTGAAAACTGAACTATTTCAATGCCTCCAAAATATCGTGTCGTATTTTCTTGAGATTAACGGGAAGATCAAAATGCAGATAAACAATCAGCTTCTAAAATTCATTTTATAGTTCCAAGAAATATAAAAACCCATAACATTTTTTCACCAAACCTAATCGATCTACGTGTTGAAATTAAACTCCATTGAGACATTTAGATGTCAATTAAAAGGTGTGAAGGCACACTGATTACCTGAAGGACCCTTGTAGCTCTTTTTGCCCTGATCGATTTGGGGTGCTGAAATATGGAAAAAAGCTCTGTTTGTACATACTTGTTTGTAGAATGAGATTTATTTAATAAGTATATCAACTCATTAAAGAGAGTAATTTCAGGCTTTGCGGATAAATTGAGCTCTTTTTTTAGGCATCTGGAAAACAATCACAAGGTGTGGAGACACACTGATTAGCTGTAGGACCCTTGTGCTTTGTTTTCCCTTCTCGATATGGGGTGCTGAATATGATATGAATTTATTTTTATGGCATCAATAATATAAATGTTTTGAGCCAAATTCATGGTTTCTTCAAATGGAATTCAAAGTTTTCCTGAATGAATCCAACGTTTTTCATTTCAAGTTGAATATATACCACTTGAAATGAAAGGTTTTTTATTTCGAATTAATTTGACAAACTCGCGTTTTATAGCACTTACTGTATTCATCGCGTATTTACAGCTAATACAGTTCAGTCACAAGGGTTGGGGACAATCAACTGATGATAGATAAGAGTGTGTTTTGGTGATTCTAGCGCACTCTAGCACTTTTAGCGGGAGTGCAGACAACTATTTGTGCTTTTCAGAAATTTCGGGCGCTCTCATTGGTTCATTCTTAGGAGCCGGATCGAATCAAAAGCGTGAAACGCTGTGTTTCACGTCCAAGCTTCACCCATTGGGGGAAGAGCCGGATTGTTGCTCCCAGACAGCAAACACCCAATCCCCCTCACCAAACTCACGACTCCACCATCCTCTCACCTATCCTGATGCTCTGTTTGGCGCGTAGATTTGAAACTCTTCTTCTCTTCAATGGGGATTCATGGGGAAAAATTGGAAAATTATGATAATAAAACACTTTTAACATTAATATTATCAGGTATCTTTTCCATTTTTGCCAGAGGGCCACCCCTGCTTTGTACCCTATCGTACCCCTTCTTAAACAAACCCGACCATGTAAACAGTTGAAGTAGTAGTCTAAAATTGGCATCTATTGCAACATGGTCTGGACAAACAAAAAAGAGCCGTCTACTACAGAAATGATACACTTTAGCCTCATAATTTGCAACGGTTTCATCGAGCACTAACCGATTTGAATCTCTCGGCGAAATCGAGTTCTTTACGTGGGGGGGTCTCTTGGAATTCTAAATAGCGAGGTTCGACCGCACTTACTAGCTGCGGAAATACTCCCTCTTCAACTTGGAAATTCGGGGGAATTATTCATTGTATAGATCAAGAGCCTGTTACTAACCACTATTCATCCTCGATTTAGGGAATTTGTACATTTTCTGCATATCCTGAACCCCTCAAAACTTGAACACAATGAGAACAATGCGATGGACACGGAAAAATAATTGAATGAAAACGATGTAAAATATTATTCCTTTATACAAGGGCAGTCTATTGTACATACCTAATCCCCCTCCCCCTTCCAACAAAACAGCAAATTAAAAGTGCTAATTATAATAGAAAGGGTTTATTTACACTAATGAACCTTTGTAATCGTCCAAACAAAATGTAACCCCACAAAATTTGTCGTTCTACGTTTCAAGCTGCATAGAATTTGGAAAAAAAGTCGAGAAATCAATCAACTAGACATCATATGTAATTTTCGAACCAAGCTTGATTAATATTTGTCGAGTAGTTTTGGTGAAGAGCTCCGGAAGGCTCTACTTTTTGATTGTATACATCTTGAAACGATCTTTCTTGAAATAATATACCTAAACAGGATAATTTGATGTTATATTAGTTAGGCTTAATTAAAATAGCATTAATGCGCCTGTTGGTACAATAGAATACATAAGAAATAAAATGCAACATAGTATATATACTTTTGGTTTATTATTCAATAATAAACCATTGTAATTCTTGAAAAAAAAAATTCTAACCCCCCTGAAAATGGGTTTACGTTTCAAAGGGTGTAGAATCCGAATCTGCAATAAAAATTTTCCGTCCGTCCGCAGTACGCACGATTTCTCCCAAACGGCTGGAGCAAAAAAGCTGATATTTTCAGGAAAAATCCATGTTGGTCCGACGACGCCCCAATTCTTGAGCCAGCTCTCTCACTTAATTTAAAGTGCCCTTTAAGGATTGTCAAAGTTTTGTAAAATCCCTAAAAACCTCAAAAAAGTCAAGGCGGCCTAAATTTCGACTCTTTTTGAAGAACTTACCACGAGGAATCGAATGAGCCGCTCCCCAGGTCCGTAGGTCAAACCATTCCCGATGTATGGCCCGATTAAAGGTGCCAACATTTGCGTTATTTTAGTTTATTATTGTTTTTGTTTTGATATCAGTAACTGTGGTAATGTGGATACTGAGTGAACTCCTAAAAGGCTTTGTAGCCTCCCACTGATATGCCGGTTCTTTCACTGGGGTTTATCCTTCACTTTCAGCACTGCTATGTCAAAGGTTGTGACAGCTTCCCAGTTCTTGCTTTCCCACAACATTCTTGCCACAATCGTTTCAGGGCCCAGATCTCCCAGTTCATCTTTGAGGCTCTTGCGCATTTGCTCCCATCTAGGGCATGAGAAGAAGACATGGAGGGCATCTTCGTCTTTCTTTCTGCAGTGAATGCACGTTCCCTCGTCCACCTTTCCGATCTTTTCTGGAAAGATTAAAAATAACCATGTCCTGTCAAAAACTGAGTAAGGTAGTAATTGACCTCTCTGTGCCTTAGACTGAGCCAAGGCCCAATTGTATGGATCCATCCATCCATGGGCCGTCCATCTTCCTCTGCTTTCTGCTGTCCAGCGGGTCTGCCAGTTCCTCATCGCCTCCTCTCGTTCTTGTTGTTTTGCAGTCCCAGGGGGGTCCACACTTATCCTGCTGTAAATCCTCCTTCGCTCATCAGCTAGAAGGTCAATGGGAACCACCCCAGCAATCACCAGTGCTGCAGGTCCAGACACTGTCCTGAATGCGCGCACACGTATCTTCGTTGCACAGATTCCAAGCGCATCCTGTACTTCTGGAAGCGCAGGGCCTCGGTACATATGACTGTCACGTTTTCATTTTAGGATTATCTTAAAACTGCCAATGCTTCGTGCTGAGTTTATAGACTAACTTCACAAGTCACTCACTCTGTGTTTTGAGACAACGTGGCATCCAACCCTAATCAATCCCTTTAAAGGTTCATAACTCCGTGATATACCTATGATTATGACTTGCTTTCTTCGTAGTTTCTTTGTAATATGAGTTGATGATTCCAGATTTATTAATTATTGTTTCCAGCTGTTCGGATTCATTGACCAATTACTTGGTTCGTTCTGTCCGTTATATTTTGTTTACGTGCTTCAAATTCTTCAAATTCAATGTTTTACTCGTCTGTTTCAGGTCGGACGTGGAGGAGACGGAGAACAACAAAGACGTCACCGATTCCGGCTACAGCAACAGTTGCAGCAACTCTCAGTCTCAACGGAGGTGAGTTTTTATGAAGTTTCAAAGACGAATTAGGGTGTTCTATACCATTGCCCCCATTTTTAATGAGAATCTTCCATTTCAAACCATTCTGTTTTAGTTGTAAAAATACGATTTTTATCCGGACGAGCGTTTCAAAATGTAAAAATAGAAATAAACAACTCGGCGCTCTCCAAGTCCAAAGGGCAAGCCCCTGGACCTCAGATCCTTTTGGTTAGAACTTGAGGCTAAAGTTCAAGAAACATGGAACATGCTTTAGCACCTCCAGTCCTTACACAATCAAAAATTGAAGAAAGTGAAAGCTCGGATCCATAATTTCATTTTTGAAGAAAAGCTGAATTTATTCAATGCAATCGTCAGATGTATTAGCCAATATCAGTTTATGATTGGCTAAAAAAACCACAGTACTTTCCACCAAAAACGGACTCTGTTGGAAAACTAAAAATATACCTTACTTTGCACTTCTCTGGAAAAGCAAAAATGGACACTACTTTCCACTTGAAGGGAATCTGTTGGGAAAGCAATAGTAACTTTCAACTAAGTGAACTCTTTTGGAAAAGCAAAGATGGACATACTTTCCAATAAACAGACTATGTTGGGAAAGTAAAAGTGGAGATTATTCCACTCTGGAGTGAAACCGTACAGGGAAAGAAAAAATGGACCTTACTTCCCACTAAAATGGACTTCGTTGAGAAAGTAACAGTGAACAATACTTTCCACTAAAATGTACCCTGTTGGGAAAGTACAATTATTGATTGATTAGTAGAGTAATGGAGTAAAATATTGAAAAAAATGGAAAAATTCTAAAAATCCAATACTTTTGTTGAATAAAATAATATGATTTAGAACAAGTTTTTTCGCAATAATATTGATAATTAAATTTTTTTTTTGCACACAAAGTCCTCACATTCCAATTCAATTAAAAATGAATTTGATACGATAATTCAGGAAATTTGCTCTTAAGATGATGCTGCATGATTGGAACTTTTTGTTTTAGGACAAACTTTCGCTTGAGTTTTAGAAGTAGAGATGATGGTGAAGAAACATTTCAAGTTTTAATGCTATACGTGTTCATTATCTTCAATATTTACCTGTTCACAGCGGCAGTTCTAAATGCAGCGGACGCAACAGCGCTGGGAGCTCTGGGAGTGGAAGCTCCACTTTCGGCGTTCTTGCTTCTCCTCCGTAAGTCCCACTGATTACGTATTGCTATTAGTAAATAATAATAAAATAATACGTCACAACACTTCATCCAACAATTGGAAACTTATCTAGACATAAAATTAAACAGAGTTTTACTGTTAGACAGATATACATTTAGACAGATCTTATGCTCCAAGATAGGAGATAGGATTAGTTACACTGAATACATAGACTGAGAATGAAATTTGCTTACCTTTAGATCCCAAGTTTTCGGTACATCACGCGTTGAACCACTTTTGATGGAAGGTTCTTAGTTTCCAAGGTTTTCTACCTGTAACAAATAATTTTATCATGATTTCATCGAAAAATGTCAAATTTTAGAAGTGATGCATTTAACGTTTGCCCTAATACTATTATACTAATAACAAAGAACCGGCAGACCACGTGAAATAAAGCGTTGACCGGCATAACGGTAACCTGAAGCCTTGAAGAACAGGAATTAGAAGAGATTTCAAACTTCGAGACAAGCTACATAACCTGGACATCGATTTGTGAAATTTTGTTAAAAACAAGTACAATTTAATGATTTCATTTGGCTTTTAAAATCCTGTTATTCCAAACCATAATTCAATGGCAGAAATGAACCTAGAACTCGAGTGTTAATGTCTAATATAAGGAGTAGCTTTCATGTAAAATTGTTATCCACAAAAGATGCTCTTGGTTTAGCTATCTCATCCCAAACTTAATCACTTGCCTGCTTTGCCTTGGCATGCCAAATCATGATGGTAGCAGATTCTGTCTGGATTTTATCCTCGTCATGGCTTTTTGATATTTCTCCATCATGACACGTCGCCTTGAACGATAGTCCATAGTTTGTTTTATATGGTATTTATCATACAAAACTAGAATTTAAAATGTAGAATCCAATCAGTGGCGAAGCCTGTGGTCATCTCTGGATTCGGCGATGACCAGACGATTTGATAAATTTAAAGACTTAGTTAAAATGTTAAATATACAATTTCCTCTTTATCCTCATTGGCGACATTAGTGCTTGTGTGGAAGCGCCATCATTCTACGTATCTCATACACCCCCTTCCCCATCCACTGTAGAGGGCTCTCTCTCTCATCTGACTCTCTCCAAAACATCGACCAATCAAATCGCTTTAAGACTCGTGCTCAAACACGCAACTTCGAGCGAGTCCAGCAACCTTCGGGAGCTCTTGTGACTTCTCGGTGGCGTCTGTGGAATTTCGGTTCAAAGCCACAACGACAGGGTTACCGTAGCAAGCTATTTTCAAACACCTTAGATTGGCGTTTTTGACTGGTAATTTTTCAAAATTTCCCGGGGGAGGACCCCCCCCCCCTCCCAATGACCCCCTTGACCAAGCAAAAATGTTACGCCTCGCCACTGAATCCAATATAGCTGAATGGCTCCAATCTGTTCACCCTAGAAAGCTGAATTGTTTGTGGAGCCCCTAAGACAGTACGAGAGTAGAATAGAATGATGGACTCCAACCAAATCAGCTGATTGTGCGAATTCTCTGCTGTTGACCCTTACCATTTCATTGAAATCAATATATCAACTATAGTGAATGATAATGTCAACAAACTCTTGCTTCCTACCGCTTCTCTATTTTTAGAAGGTGTTAGGTACTTCTTTTACACAGTATTGCTCTAGAAGAGGTTACTTGTTTGCATAATTGTGATTTTGTCAAATTTCCTCCGAACAGAGAGGGGCCGCCGAAAGATGGAAAAGATCGGAAAGACAAAAAGAAAGACCAGGACAAGAAAAGCAAGCGTAAAAAGAATCGCAGCGGAGAGCGGAGCACGGTCGCCCCAGCTTTGCCACCGCTCGACGATGAAGAGCAAAAGTGCACCAGCAGTTTTGCGTCGCCTGCTCCCCTGGCCACACAGCCCGCAATGCCACAGGTAAATCCCACGAATGTCCACAGCATGTTTAGCTCATTTCATGATCATCTTTCACGATGTAGAATAGATTATCGAAATCCACCTTTGGCAACTTATACCTAGTTACAGGTTGAGGTTACAGAAGTCGTACTGGAATCTAGTTTTGCCTTTTCTAGGCCTCATCAGGATATTAGAGATTGATGAAACCTTAGATAGCATAGAATGCAGAGCCCAATTGTACACCCTGAGTACCTATATTATTAAAAGAAAAGGTAATTAACAACAGAGTACATAGCAAGAATGGAACGAAGCTACTCCACATTTTATAACCTTTTCTTTCAATACTATACCCTCGAGTAGGGTCAACGATTTGACATTGCATCTCTAATGCTTTAATGAGGCCTTTGAAAGACGCAACTAGTCAATATCTGTTTTACTAGGAATAAACGCCTTAAACAATTCGGAAGACCGCTACAATTTCCTCATTGGAAAAGATCAAACCATTAATAACTTATATATAGTTATAGCTCTGCAATACTTCGCATCGATTAGTGAATAGGATCGAAACAATTGATTTCGAAAAGATTTGTCACCATTTTAATGCATTATAAAAACATTACTGTAACAAAACTCGCCACATGAAGTAGACCGACGCCAGTCTGGGAAACATTGAAAATTCGGCTATTTTCAGCTTTTTAAACAAATCTCTTCCTGAAGAATGTGTATTACATTCATTATTTTCAAAAATCCATACGTCTTCTTCATTGTTAACTTTTCAGTTGGAGAAATTCAAAAAGTACATACTCATTCTTTTCTAGTATCATTGCTTTTCACCTAAACGCGAAAAAAGTACCAACGGAATGTACAAAACCGTTATGAATATTTACAGGCACTGCAGTCAAATATCTCATTTTAGTATTCAATCACCTCCGTCACCCCGAACAGCATAACTTCCGTGGTAGTGTCAACGCATGACACTTACAAGATTAACAAATGACGCAATCTTTATCAACGTGAAATCTAACGACGCATAAGAATTAGTTTTGGTTTATTATTCAATAAACAACCATTGTAATCGCTCTTGAAGAAAATTCTAACCCCCCCCCCCCCCCCAAAAATTTCATGGTTTACGTTTCAAAGGGTGTAGAATCCGAATCTGCAATAAAAATTTTCCGTCCGTCCGCCGTACGCACGATCTCTCCCAAACGGCTGAAGCAAAAAAACTGACATTTTCAGGAAAAATCCATGTTGGTCCGGCGACGCCCCAATTCTTGAGCCAGCTGTCTCACTTAATTTAAAGTGCCCTTTAAAGGTTGTCAAAGTTTTGTAAAATCCCTAAAAACCACAAAAAAAGTCAAGGCGGCTTTGTACCCTCTTTGAAGAACGCTCCACGAGGAATCGAATGAGCCCCTCCCCAGGTCTGTAGGTCAAACCATTCCCGATTTATGGTGCCAACAATCGCGTTATTTTGGTTTATTATTGTTTTTGTGTTGCAATCAGTAACCTAGTGACGTAGTAATGTGGATACTGGAGTGAACTCCTAAAAGGCTTTGTAGCCGATACACGGGTTGAAGCATTCTCATAACCATAAAAAACGCTGCAAATTCTTCCACTGGGGTTTATTATTCAATTGGCTTGCGTTCATGATTTGAATTTCTACTAAGCTTTGGAGTGTGCGTGTTTCACAGGTGATAGAGCGATTATTGAATTTCAGGAGGTATGCATAGAGCACGTAAATCTGTTCTCAACCAAAATACCTATTTGTATTGTTCAGTTGATCATGTTCGTGTGCCTCCTGAAATTCAATAATCACTCTATCACCTGTGAAACACGCACACTCCAAAGCTTAGTAGAAATTCAAATCATGAACGCAAGCCAATTGAATAACAAACCCCAGGGGAAGAATTTGCAGCGTTTTTTCAGACTATTCAACAACGTTTTGTACATTACGATTTTATAATTCATACTTGGCTTTCAAGTTAGCGATTTGATTGTACTATCAGAACTTCAATAAATCCTTAAAAACATCGTACTTCATCACTTAAACTAGTTCATTATCACTAACCTGGTTCTCACCTCATTCTATTGCATGCATATCGCTCTATACCGCTTACATAGCACTGAAAAGGAGCGTTATTTTTTACCAACTTATAATTTTTCAATTATTTCAGCGAATTTTCGTTTAAAAGAAAAAAAAAGCTTTTGCAATGGCTACAAAAATTGTAAAATAGAAATTTTCTTCAAGAAAGTCCGTTTTGAGGCGTTCTAAAACGATTTGTGGATTTTAACGCCTTTTTTGATACTCTAGGTTGATGAAAATACACAGGGTGACTCGAAAAAATAATAATAATGAAAATAAATAAACAATTCTTGAGAATTTTAGAGGAAATTTAAGGTCTGAACCAAACAGTTCCTAAAACGATGGTCCGCAAATGAAATCTTGCTTGTGAACAACTTAAAAACAAAAAATCAAAAGCTCTATAATTCTTTATAGTTCTACGAGTCTACATTTACATCAGTCAAACAGCATTATTACGATAGATATTTGGTGTTGTTTGGACCAGGGAGATCAGCAATATTAGAGCACATCCGTCACATAGGTAAAGACGAAATAGCAGACACGAAAATAGCAGATTGAAACCAGCAGAATGATGAGAAATATGCGAAAGGAAGACCGCAAAAACAGCATGGCTAAATCATTTTCAATGTTTTTTAAATTGCAGCCACAGGCACCAAGCATCCGAAAGTCCAGGGGCTTGCTTGTTCAAGTTTTGACTAATATGACTTCATTTGCAAAACTATGTTCATAGGAAGCGATTAAGAAGTGGTTCAGGATTAAATTTCCAATAAAATCTCGAGGATTTGCCTTTTAGACACTCGTTATACGTAGGAAATGAGCGCAGCACTTGAAAACTAAAATTATAATTTAACAAATCTGTAATTTCACTTAAAACTCATTTATTCCAAAGAATAGAAGAGTATGTTAAACTGCACTTTGTGAGCACATCAAATTTGTCACATTTCAAAAAAACATGCTGCGAAAATCACTAAAAGTTGCAAAACCAGCTAAAAATGTGAAAAATTGAATTCGTTTCTTATCAAAATCTCACTCATTAAAGAATATCAACTACAAATTAGAATGTTCAACAATGCATTCTGAAATTTTTACTTACAGTTCGTTAAAATTTACTTTAAAGAATTGATGAAATTTATAAAAATTATTATATCCAAAGTATAGTAGTGCAACTGAATATGGTTTAGAAAATGTCGATTGTTTTGCAATCATAGTTTACAATTTCTTTGCAGTTGAAGTAAACAAATGCAAACCAATACAACGAATTTAGTACAAAAATGCAATCATGCGATCGTGACAGGTACTTTTTTTTCAAATCGGTTATTCTTCGCTAGCCATCAATTTTTAGAAGTGGTCATTGTAAAATTATATGTGTTTTGAATTCATTAACCATTAGAAAAACAGTGTGTTTCACAGCGAATGGACTCTCCTCATTGGACCCAAGTAGCGCTTGGCACTCATCATCTTGGTTCTCTCTCCAATTTACCACTTCGGTAAGGTTAGGGCGGCATTTTGATGAAAAAAAACTCAAGTCAAATCACATGAAGACCGACAGTTTTTTTAATGATAAGAATGTAGGTTTTAATTCTATTTACTTACCTACCTGAGTTGTTGAAATTGTGTTAAGAAGGACTTCCCTGCTAAACGAAATTGTATATCATGTGATATTCACTGTCAAGATACAACTCCCCAATGGGGACATCCCCAAGAATTACAAAATTTAATGAGATAAATAAGATATTGAATATGGTATTAATACCAATCAGTTATGAGGGGGTCATTTCCAGAGATTTCAGTAGCTACCTTTATCTGTTTGTATTGATGTTCACTTAGATGTTCTTAAGATGGTAGACTGTTAGTTGCCTCCCCGAGCAATTTATTTGTAGCCTTAGGGTTAAAATTATGAAACAAGGAGCATACTATGTGTTTTCTCCCATGCCAGGATCCAGAAGTGGAGAGGAGCAAGAGAAACAACCGTGAACGAAAAAACCCCTAGAAGCAACTGACCATTGTTAGTTTTTTGTTAGAGCCTCTTTCTCTGTAACTGCAGAGGTTGAAGGGTATGTGCCTGAAGAGGCCTGGGTACCAAGCAATCCCTAGTTTTGCTTAGCCCTACATTTCGCACACCATATAGGCACTGAAAGTTTGAAAATCAAGTGAAGTCCATGAGTGACCAGTGTATGCAAACACTGGTATTGGTGCTCTTGCAACACGTGCTGGTTCTGGTTGATGTTATGAATTATGGAACACAATCATGTGTGTCTCCTAGGCCAGAATCCATAAGCTGGGATAGGTAAGAGATAAAAGAAACAAATGTGCAAATAACCCAAGAATCTGACTCATTGGTAGTTCCTTGTTGGAGTCCCTTTCTCAGGAATTGCAGAGGCTGAAAGATATGTGGCCAAAGGAGACTTGGTCATAGGTATACGTACTTTGGGTACCAGAAGTCCCTAGCTGTACTTTGCTGAGGGCAAGGAATCACTTGTATTGTCCTGGCTCTCTGATGGCAACATCTTTTCTGACCAGAACACCCTACCCCAGCTGGAAGAATCATGAATCCTCAGAACACCTTAATCAGTTTGGTAGGAGCGCAGATCTGCAACGATATAGGAAACTGCTTACGGTCTTTCACATTGCTATTGTGTAAGAAGATTAATCTCCCTGGGATATACTGGAGACGGCATGATCCTGAAGCAGAAAAACCTAGTTGTCTACCATATTGAGCAACACCCAACCCCCACTGATCAAGTGAAAACACTATTGCACAACTGGCTTAGGCGTACTTACTTATTTCTGTTAAGGCCCAAAAATATTAATACCTCTGACTGGGTTTGAGTGGCAACAATAACGGGTTAAGGTATGAGACTAATTCCACCAAATTTCTTCGACTTTGGCTAATTTTCTTTGAACGTAACATTTCCCCGGAGTCAAATACCAGCCATTTTGGCTGGTTTGAGGTTGGTCGTAATGACTTGAAGTGAAATTGCATGCCACTCGCTCAGTGAATGCGTGCTTGAAGAAGTTCAGCCGTCAAGCATGGTATGTGTTTTGACTCAAGTGCGTGAGGAAGTGGGAGATGCTACATCAGCGAATGTGATGTTTGGTTTTTTGGATCGAGAGGAATTGAATCAATCATTGTTTCATATTATTACGGGTCCTAGCGACTGCGCCACTTTTACTACCCAAAAATATTTTACACTTCTAACTTGTGCCTAACTAAAGAGAAATTTCCCTTTAGATGCAACAATTCACCTGGTTGAGCTGAGACCAATGTTAACGTCATGTATATACAGCTCTCATGTACAGTTATTACATAGTTTCCTGGCAGATGAGCAAAAACAAGTTCCATGTTGTTTTCTGTGCTCTTTCCTGGGGTACCTACATGTTTTTGTTTTTGATTACTCCAGTCCCATTGGGGAGTTGATCTTTAAATCCACTCAAATCGGGTTTCAATACGTTGATTTCACATTATACCGAAGGTAGGTATGTAAATATACAAATAGAATCAATGTTTTGTACGTCTTGTCTTTTTATCGTTCGGTCGGAATGCATTTTCTGAATAGAATTGTATTGTTGACACGCAATAATATGTGTTTTTGTTAAGCTTATGGAGACAGGGGTCGACAATGAAGCTCTTCAAGTTGCTGCTTTATCCCAAACCCTTCATACCATGAGGAAAATGAAGTATCAAGACATAAAATCAGGTATTTGACATTACAATGAAAACATTTTTTGGTAGGTACCTTTCCAAATTACATTATCATCACTTTCTTCGTTCTTATTTCGATCCCACTCGTATAGAAAGAAACTTCAAATTAATAGTTTTTGACAAACAAGAAATATTTGTTCAGAAATTTTGAGCAAATACACGAACTCTGTCTGTTGAATAGTTGAGTGGGGTTTTCAAATTCACCATTCACAGTTGGAAATTGGTGAATTTAATTTAAAATGCTTCCCTTTAAAAATGTTATTTTTTCGTAAGTAAATTAGGAATGTAGTATCCTTCCAGCTTACAAAATGTAACGGAATGTCCCATTTCAAAATAATTCCTACAAAAAGAATGTGAGTTAAAGGTAAGGTTGGTACCTACCTACGGGTAGTTTTCTTATAGTTCATCGCTTTGGTTACTTTATGTTGAGGTGTTTCTAGTACTGTTGCGGGTCATTATGTCAAAACTGCCCTTTTTGAATGAGTTTTCCAATTCAGTCTTATTAGGTTGATGAAAAAATGTTCCGATTGCGAGTTTTGAAAGTACAAGTGACGTTTGTACAAGTAATCACGGTTTTTACTATTTCAGAAGATATTTTCCATAAAAAATGCGGTTCATTCAAGTGTTGGGTGTTTGTAGGGGAACCAGGAGAATGAATTTCTATAAAAATTATAGTATAATTAACATCAGGAAGGCCTTACTTGAGGATGAAATGTTAACGACAGGAGAATGAAGATTAATAAACCTAACCTCACGTTTCTCTGTATTCCACACTGCTTGTAAAGCGATATAACTGAACTGTGGGAGGTATCCCACCAAAGAGGGCTGGTTGCAGAGTCAGCTCTTCAAAGAAACATTTCCTGACATCATTTCAGGTTGGAGGGAAAGAGGCATGCCTCAATTTAAACCAGGCTCACTTGTGTGGTACACAGATGGGTCTGTGATGAATGGGGCGGCCGGTCTGGGGATCAAAGGCCCCAATTTCAAACTGGCCAAGCCTCTAGGTTCGACTGCAATCATATATCAAGCGGAAACCCATGCTATAGAAATATGTGCACAAGAGATTGCCAGGAAACGACTCAAAGGTGCAACAATATATATACTATCTGACAGCCAAGCAGCACTAAAGGCTATTTCTGCCTTCTCGGTAAGCTGACTTGGAGTTGCCTAAACCCAGGGCAGCAAACTGACGCTGCTATGGGTGCTGGGTCATGAGGGAATAGAGGGCAACGAGGAAGCTGATCGCCTTGCTAAAAAGGGATCGGAGTCCAACCCAATTGGACCTGAACCCCAACTAGGGGTTACGAAGAGTTATATAACTCAACAGGTTCAGAAATGGGAGGACAAAACACGCACAGAATACTGGCACAACACTCCTAAGCAGAGGCAAGCCAAGCGGTTTCTTACGATCTCAAAGAAACGCGCAAAAGCCCTTCTATCATTGAGGCGCAAAGACCTTCGCAAACTAGTGGGTCTTCTTACTGGCCACAGCCCCCTAAGGTACCACCTAAACAAAGTGGGTAAGGCCAGGACAGTAGAATGTCGGCTCTACTGCGAAGAGGCGGAAACAGCAGAACACATCCTCTGTAATTGTCCTGCTGTTGCATCAACTAGATTCCGGCATTTCGGGAAGGGTGCCCTAACACCCGCTGATATTGCCTTGGAAACGCCTGAACAAAGAGGTTATTAATAAGGTTTTGAATTAAAATGGGGACAGCGTCACAATAGATCCTAGCGGTCTCAGTGACCAGGGGCTCCTCCCATCCCTTATCGAGGAAAAAAAAAGCGATATAACTGAACTGTGGGAGGTATCCCATCAAAGAGGGCTGGTTGCAATGTCAACTCCTCAAAGAAACATTCCCTGACATCAATTCAGGTTGGGGGGAAGAACGAACATAAATGACAGGACAATGAAGCAAAAATCTATGGAACTACAGCTTTTGGTCGTGTGGCTAACCAATATGAGAGTCTAGAAAGTTATAATTAACATGATTTGTATTGAACTATTGGATTGTAAATGCCAACCAAAGTTGAAGTTCTCTAAAAGTGTGAATGTATGTTCTGAAAATGTATGAATTTCCGAATATCTGACTTCCCATGGTGATACACGCAGAAGAATGAAATTATAATTAATGGTCAATAAGACAGATATGGACTCGCATTCCTTGAAATATATGCTTTAGATTTTCTTTCATCAGTGGGGGGGAGGAGAAAAGTTTTACAGCTGTTTTACACGCTTCGGACGAAAAAAGGGTAGTTTTGGGAGAATGACTATTACACTCTTCGTATTTTGTCAGTGATGGGTCACATATAAACGTAGATTCCACTATTGTTTCATGTTTACTACGTTTAAGGTTTGTTCTAGAGCTTTTTCACTCAAACTGTGTCTTTCAGATGCATCAGAAGGGAGTGTCAAGGAAGAAATGGCCGCCGGTTTGAAACATCTTCAGCCTGGGGAAAACCCCCCAACAGAAATCACGTTGGAACAGATAGCTTCCCTCAAAACTGATACCTTACACGAGGTTTGCATAAGATTCGACGAATCTTTCCATTCATAATTGTGGTTTACACGTTATTAACCTAGTTTTATCTTGCTGTGAATTTTGTACCATCGAGAGTATTTGTTGGTGTGGTTTATTTTGTGTGAATTGTCCAGGGTGAGCTGAGAATAGCTGTGTCAATGTTGGACGGCGTTGTAATCTACACATCAGGCTTGACTCATGCCCTCGGATACCCAAAGGACATGTGGATAGGGCGTTCTTTGATTGATTTTGTGCACACAAAGCATAGAGCTTCATTCGCCTCATTCATAATTCAGTCTATTGCAGAACTCCATCCAGGTACACAGTAATTATCATTTTTGCGTAGAACATGAGTTTTCTGCTTGTTATAAGTAGGTTTCGGCTTGAAATCTTTCTTTAAGCTATGTTGGGTTTCTATTCAATGATGCTAAACTCATATTTTGTAGTGTCTATCCGTGTTCTTTTATTGTATCTACTCCGCCACAAGTTCTTACAAGGAAATGTTCTTGGAGACATAATGTTATCTCCGAAGCTCAGTATGAGTTATTTTATTTTGAAATTATCATCTGTTGTAAGATGAAAAAACGATGAATCACTCGAAATGTCCGTTTTGGGCCTTCTCACAAACTCCCAGACGAATCATCAATGGCAGCCACTTGATACCCACCAAAATTTGTGATGGATATGGTTGATTCCAACTTCCTGATTCGAATCCACCGCCTCTGGAGATATACCAGACATCTCAGGGATATTCTCTGGGTTTTTCAGGCACTGATCACGTCCCATGTTACAAATTGCGAATAGCTTTCACTACAGACGACTTCAATCTCTCCAAATTACGGTGACCTCTGTGACAAGCCAGTGGCTCAAGATGGGATCAAAGCTGGTAGTCCAATGGTAGTCCAAGGGTTAGCCTGACGTAGTGATAAACTCGGAAACATTCTGCTCCAGCCACTGCTTGCTGTTGCAGCCTGCAAGATCCAGTGTTTTTCCTGGAGCGGCTTCACAACTTGCACTAGGATATCTTCCTGGTAGTTTCTGCCTCAAGTTCCAACTCCTTGCTCACAAAAATTTACAGACTTCTGGTGCCATCAAAGCAGACGCCTTACCGCACCATCACTGAGGCAGGATGGTGGCTTCGTTCAACCCTCAGAATTTACTACAACCTTGAGCTGATGGCTTCAGGGATCCGCAATTGGGAGAACTTGAGGTCGACATTACTAAAGTGCTGTCTGCTGCCATGAATCAATGCCTCCAGAGGTTACCAACTTGTGTGAAGGACAAAGGCACACATTTTGAGTGGTGCACCGTTTTTCTATCTTATAACAGATTATAATTTCAAAATAAAATAACTAGGAATAACATCATGTATCCATGCATTTCTCCTTGTAACAGAACTTATCGCAGGACTAAATGCAGACATTCTCAGATTTCCCACTCTTGAATTGAGACTGAGCTGCTTAATCATCTCAAGTTGCAACATCCAACTACTTTTGGTTTTTTCCTAATTCTCTCATACAATCTGCAGGTAGTTCTATGATCAATGGTCAGCGCAACGTATATTTCTGCTGCTTGAGGAAATACAGGGGACTTCAAAACGGATTTCAAGTGTCCGAACAAAGAGTTAACTACCTTCCATGTCAAATCACCCTGCAATTCAAGGAACTTCCTCCAGTCGGCGAGTCATTCCTCAAGGAGTGCCTGATCATTACAGCCGTGCCGGTTCGCTCTGCCTACAAGTGTAAGCTACTCCCAGCAATAACTAATGAAAATTGGAACTAATTAATGTATAAAGTTGACAAATATGACCTACAACCCCGATTATGTGCTTACATCAATCGTAATAGAAATTAAGTTTTTCTAATTCTGGTGATATTGACAAGAACGCTCACAAAGTAATGCCACTTGGTGAGCTCGACTGAAACATAGTTACCGTTCCAAATTTCAAATTCACTGCGGTTTGCGTTAGTTGTTTTCGCAAAAATTACTGCTTCCTGAATTTTTGTTTTAGATCCTGATGAAACTCGTATGTCACCCAAATTCATGACGCGCCATTCTGTCAATTGTCAGTTGGTTCACGTTGACCCAGAAGTCACTCCCTATTTCGGATTTCTCCCTCAAGACATGCTGTCGCGATCGGTATTGGACTTTTACCACCCTGAAGACCTACATTTTCTTAAAGAAGTGTACGAAGCAGGTATGTCCATTTAAGCATCTAGCAATTCTTTGTGATGGATATGGTTAGTTGGCCCTTCCCGATTTCAGAATCCGACGCCTTGAGGCATGAATCAGATGTTTTCAAGCGTCTGGTTCATCCTCTGAGCGTGGCGGAGCATTAATATCCGCATCCCCCTCAATGGAAGGGGCAACTATACCATTCCATCACTCTCACATCCTGCAGCACTCGCAAACACCACCGTCTTCAATTTTTCATATTAATTTTTCTATTCTTATTTTTGTTTAGTAATCAAAGAACAAGGTCACCCTTTTCGATCAAAGCCCTACAGATTCCTATGTCAAAACGGAGGTTACGCTCTAGTCGAAACAGAATTGAGCTCTTTCATAAACCCATGGACCAGAAAATTGGAATTCATCATTGGACAACATTCAGTACTTAGAGTAAGCTTTTTGGAATTATAAAGATTAAACACGTACATATATAATGATTGATTGATTGCTACTACTTGCTTAATGATGTTCTCTTTATTCTTCATTTGTTGTTATTTGAATTACAGGGACCAAGAAACCCTGACGTTACCACCCCATGCGGTGATCCTCAGCCAGTGAATATTTCTGAGGAGGTTTTAAAAGAGACCAAAATCGTGCAAGAGGAAATCAAGTGTTTACTTAATGAGGTAATTTAATGATGATAGTTAACCAGATTTATAATGTCTTCTGACAGTAACTTTATAATTAGAAAATCTGGACTGATAGGTACCTATTGATTAAAGCTGATACGTATTAGCGAATTTTCGTGGAACATGATGGAAATTTTTTTAAATTTTCTTCATCAAAATCCATTTTGAGGTACCTATTCTGAAATAATTGATGGAATCTAACGCTTTTATCATTTCAACGGAATATATAGGTGTCGTTATAGAAAATAACTCCTGATAGGATTGAGATAAAAACGTCATTTTTTTTTTTTTTAAAAAATCGAGCGTTCTTAAAGAAAGGATAAATTTTAAGAAAGCACTGTTCGGGCATATTGAATTGGTCGAAATTCAAAAATGTACAAAAAAAAAAGGCATAAAAACCGCTAAACATCGACAAAATCGTCGCTTACAGTAGAATACTACACAAAAAAAGTTAATCGAGCATGAATTAGGACATTTAAAAGATTATGCACAAAATTTAATTGAAAAAATGTACTTAAATTTTATTAAAATAGGGAAAAATCGATGTAACGCTTTAAAAATTGTAAACATCCACAAAGTAATTGTTTCCCCGGAATATTACTTATTTACAAAAAGTTATTTGGAGATAAATTTTATAATTAAAATTACAAAGTCCCAAAAAAAACTCAAATTTCAACATAATTTAAACGTACACGGAATAAGATAATTTGGGAAAATTCGCTCATACGATCACGCTGCAAGATTGAAACTTTTCTTTTAGTAAGAATGATTATGTTGGATATCAGCTTCTTAAATGCAAAAATTACCACATATTCTAATTTGAGATTTTAACGATCAATCCCAGACTATCGTTCGAAGCACGGAGACTGCCAAGCAACAAGTTTCAAAAAGGTGCAAAGATCTCGCCGCTTTCATGGAGAATTTAATGGATGAAATTATCAAACCACCAGACTTGAAAATTATTGTACCAACTGAAGAACAGAGTTTTTCGGTGAGCTAAAGCCACATTCCGCAAGAGCTTATGAGTACTGTGCATTTCTAGTAGACCATTAGTTCATTAATAATTAAGTCTGTCATTATCATTCGTCATTTACAAATGTTTGAACGAGTGTGTAACTTTAATTTTTTTAACAGGAACGGGATTCTGTTATGCTGGGTGAGATATCTCCTCACCACGACTACTTTGACAGCAAATCAATGTCTGAAACCCCTCCAAGCTATAACCAGTTGAATTATAACGAAAATATCCACAGGTACGCAAGTTTTCATCGCTTTTTTTGTTTATGAGAATTCTTAGACGTTCCTTTTTGACAAAACTCGTAATTTTATTGGAAAGAATGCTACATTTTAATTCTAACAGCAAAAATTTAAAATCAAATAAAAATTTCGCAATGTGCCTACCTACCTAACCAAACAACTACCTATTCAAAATTGCAGATTTTCAGTGGAGTTTTTCTATTTGCAGTGGTGGGTAACTGCTAAGAGGTTGGAGTGTTAGTGAAGGAACTGATCTTGCGAAGCAATTCAGTTGTTTTTAATAATTTTCGGCCAAATACATTACAAAACTCGTTTTTCCTATCATAGTAGCTAATATACTCACAATTAAATAGGTTATGAATGAAATCAACAGTACCAAGTCTACGAAGGATCACAGTAAAGTCTAGAAGCCTAATGGCACTAACGCGATACTAGCGCTTCTTTGCGGAATCTATATGAAACTATTATTTCCTCGTTTCTTGTTATCAACTGTGTTATGGGTACGGCCCAAAAATTTTGACAACTCTGACTGGGTTCGAACTCGAGTCCTTACTACAAAGGAAAATTTTGCACTCTTAAGGGTTGGGGTATGAGACTGATGCAATCAAACCTTTTTGGATGTGGGTTATTTTCCTTGAACATAATAATTTGCTGGGAAGCTTATTTTACTTACGTATTTGGTTTAGTATGGTATTGCGCATTTCAACAATTGTAACCTTTACCAGGATAGGGTATATAGGTTCAGGGGCTATCAATGTCTTCTTGGATTAGTTGGACAATGGGAAAATCTAATTAGGGGTGGGTGGATGGATTTGGGATGGTTATTGATGGATGGGGGAGATTCTGGCCAAAAATCATGTATATGAACGTGGGATAACAGGGTTGATATCAGGATTAGAGGAACTACGAATTGCATTAAGATTCCGCGTATAAGTGCTTGTGTCGCGTTACACACCTTTTAGGTTGTAGACACTCTAGATCACCTAGTACCTGGTTCATAATTCACATTAGGTTTAATAGGTAGGTACACTAAATTTATAAATTCGAAGTTTAAAATTAATTTGAAGTTTACTGTGGCAGCCATATTTCCCTCACCATCAAGTATGTCGAAAGGAAGGTCCAGGGATCACACTGTGGAAATGAACAAAATGTTTCCAGGTTCTTTGAGAGCAAGCCTAAAACCACCGTGTCTGATGAATCGTCGGGCTCGGGCGCTGATAACAAAACTGGAAGCAGCGGGGAAGAAGGGAAAACAACCCCAACCAACAACTCTAGCTCCTGCTCAAAAAGGTGGCCGTGAGCTTCATAATCTTCACTATATACAATGCAGCTTTCAATATGTTTTTATTTGGAGAATGATTATTATTTACATTTTTACTGATGGGAGGGAAAGGGGGTAATTTGGAACATTTGAGGTACACCAAGCTTCAACAATAGGTGGGTAGTCAGTAGGTAACAATATCCATGGTAATACAAATTTGAATGATATCAGCCTCTTCTGCAGTGGATTGATTGACCCACGATTCATTAAACGAACACTTCTTGCACAAAAAACAGAATTTCGATAAGAAAATTATATAGTTACAAGTAACATAGAGAACTATTACTACTAGTTCCACTAAAACGCCACCAACGATGTTTTTGGAAACAAAAATTGGTTTAATCAACGTTGCCAACCCCGCAGATTAATCCCTAATCCACGGATTACCAAAGAATCGCTGTTTCTTCAAAAACCGTAGATACATTCATGCTTTTAGGAATATAAAATATGCCTTCAATTATTGTTTATTGGTTTAACCATTTGGCAAGTGGGGAGGGAAAGTACAGTATCTAGATCCCTCTCTAATTATAGCATAGTCTCTAGAATTACTACAGGGGGAGCTAGTCGGATTCTTTATTGACTGTACATGGTTTTGCTGGTTTTCTTAAAAGAAGCTATGTCCACAACTCAACCAGGATTCCATTCTTTTCTTTACGTCTGAGAAAATGTGCATACGAGTGTTCATCGTTGCATTGTATTTACGTTTTACCTGAATTGCTTTCTCAGTGGTGATTCTGGCGCTAGTTCTGGACAAAGCACCGAATGCAGCGGTAACTCCGGCGAGACAACTTCCAACGACACGTCCAACAATTCCAACCCTGAAGGGTACAAACCACCCGCCCTTACGGAACTACTTCTCTCCAGGTAATCCACTCTTTTGGATACATAATTTTATCTTGGAATATCACATTGAATCATATTTCGATCTGTTCAATATTCAATACATCTACCATTTTGTGGGGTTTTCGTTTCCAGGCACAATGAAGATATGGAGAAGCAGATGGTTCAGAAACACAGGTGTCACGTACAAAGAGCGATCGAGACTCCAAAGTGAAAGACCGGCTGAAAACCATCGATAAAGGACAGGTGAGAATGATAGCTACCTATTGCATTTAACACGTTCAGAGCGAAGCCCAATTCAGCTGTTCTTGCTTATGGGTGGAAGTCCGAAAAAAGTAAATCACAGTCTTTAGAATCAGCCGAAATGGCTGAACGGGTGGCAATGAATGAAATCTGAAACGAAGAGCGATCTTGTGGTGGCTAGGTCAACTAGAAGGAAACGGTCGTAGAAGCATTCATGTGGTAGTTCTTTAATCTGAAAGGAGAGGGTGTGAGTGATTCACCTGAGACTCAATAGAGACGCTCCGCCAGGATGGACAGGGCGGCGGGTCTCATTTGAGCCGCTCAGCTCTGAACGTGTTAAAGCACTGACCACACATAACACGAGATCTATCATATTACATGTGCGGTGTGTTAATGATGAATTTGAAATGAAATTTACAAACAAAGGAGAAAGAAAAAATCTGATACTTCGATTGAAGTCCAAGATATAGAAGAATTCAGACAATTTCTCATTTCCAGGCATGCATCTTATGTTTTCTGTGCATGCCTGGAAAAATCGTATCCGTAGATGAGATGCTGATGAAAATTATTAATAAATAGGTACATTTTTCAATAGATCGTTTGAATTGAGGCCAGGAAGCCAATTATTTCCAAGGACCCATCTATGAGCTCTTTCCGATTATTGGAGCACTCTGTTATTAGTATTTGGCAACTTTCTAAAACATTCGCTCCAAAACACTAGTCAAATGTGCATTATACGACATCGCGTCCACCTTGACTAAGAGTGGACGATCTAGGTTTATAGAGGCTCTGTGGTTGTTATTGCCCTAGTTGAAGGTGGTTGGTTTACCAATCTAGAATCCCCCTGTGCACTTTGTGCAGACTAATTTCTTAAACGCTCAAAGTCAACTCGCCTCTCCTACGCCCCAACTTTTATATGAGTAATTGGTGTTAGCAGTGGAGAAGTCTGGGAGCTAAATCACCAAATTGCATGGCTAATGGGTTTTGCTCTGGGGGCTGCAACACTGGGTGGAGATGCCACAAAGTCTGCCCAATACTTTTTGCTGACTCTAGGTAACTCCAGGGGTTTCAGGAAAGACATTGTGAACTTAATGTCAAGATAGATAGGTAACTCTAGGGGTTTCAGCAAAGATACTGTGAACTTAATGTCAAGACAGATTGAAGTTTGAAAAATACGCGATCTGGTTCATTGGCACTTGTCATTGTCGGTAGACCACAATTGCTGGAACAACTCGATCCTCCACGGATTTGCCAGGCCTTCCTCCACAAGCTTATTGTTTACTCTTGACATTAACTCTTCCAGTTTCTACCGGTCACAACGGATTCGATGACCGTGTATGGACAAAGCCCTTGGAAGTATTAGATTTTTTCTTCCTCTCTTATTGGTGACATTTCTCTTCTAAATGTGTCATTCACGTATATAGTTCAGTGAAACAGTTTAATCGAATGCAAATATATACAGATGCCATATTAAAGCATTGTCATACTTTTTTTGTAAAATGGCAAGTCATATTTTCCAAAAAAATTTCATATGATTAAAAAAACAGCAATTACTACGCAAAGGTTAATTATTCCTTCATTAGGAAAGCGATACAGAAATATCAGATAACCAAGCCAACAACTGAACATTAGTGAGATCAAATAGAACACCAACCTAAATACAACTTCACCAGTCTAGTCTATCTATGGATGACAAAAGTTATAATGAACTCGATTCCTTGAAGAGGGAATTCTTCCGGAGAACTCCTCAACTGTATAGATAAGCATAATATCAAGTTACTTGATTGTTTTCAGGAAAGTAAAAACTATAGTGGAGAAGAGAATTCTGGAGTCGTGTGCCATGGGATTAAGAGAAGTGGATCTCATTCATGGGAAGGGGAACCTTACAAGACTATAAAAGCATCGCACGCTCCAGCCCTCCTCGCTGTGACCCCACAGCAGCAGCAGCAACAACAGCATCAACGTCTTGCCGAACCCAGTTTGCCAACTTCGACTGTGGCGAATCCAGTAGTCAGCCCAAGCGCTCCAATGGTGGTTCAACCAGGTCCGCACATCGTTCAGCCATCATCAACTGCAAACCTTTGGTCTCCTTTCCCCGTGGGATCACCTCCTCAAGTCAACGTACCTCCACCGCCGTGAGTTTCACATTCCAATAATACATACGCTTTCCTTGCATTCTAAACCAGTTCCATGTCTATCAATATCCCAGAGTTGAGTAACTTATCGTTAACCTTATTTTCAGGGAGTTCTCCGGCCCTGCTGTGACTGGGACGCATATGCCAATGTACTACCACATGCCAAACCAAAGAAACCCAGTAGCTGCGACTCATCCTCCGTCTCACAATAGCCCTTTGAACTTTCCACAACCAGCAGGTACATACCAACTTTATTTTGATTCTCAATTCCTTTCTTTATTCGCATTCGGGTCTGCCAAAACAATGCCTGCCTCAAGATCGCTTTCGAAAACAAAACAAAAATTAAACTTCCTAATCGAAAGTTCCATTCATATTTTGCATTTCACAGCTTTCAGCGAATTTTGATTGAAATAAAACTACTGTAATGTCTTCAAAATTAATATCTTTAAGGAAATCCGTTTTGAAATTTCTGAGAGAATATATATTTTAGTGGGTGTATCGATTTTGTCAGGCTGCAGTTGTTGTGGAACGACGGAGCAAAAAAACTGCTC
This sequence comes from Creontiades dilutus, assembly GCA_031894815.1. Lineage (NCBI taxonomy): Eukaryota > Metazoa > Arthropoda > Insecta > Hemiptera > Miridae > Creontiades > Creontiades dilutus. The sequence continues at coordinate 229,182 of JAVIWC010001872.1, read as the reverse complement.
CAAAATCCAGCTCATATGCTGAGTTTGCTGCTGCTCTGCATGATTCAGTGGATGGTAAAGAACTCCGATAGTGTTTTGAATCCCCCATTTCCACCCAGGGGGTCGAATGGACTTCAGAGGGCATTGGGGCCTGCGGTTAGGTGTTCTAGGGTTAGTTGTGGGATACCCTTTGCTGGCATAGTGGCTGCCTTCAACGTCATCGTGCGGTTCTGAAGCAGATGACAGGTGTCTTGTCATCCAGCGGCTGGGATGTAGAAAGGGAGAGGCTGTACCATGCTGAGTGACTAAGGCAAGAAGCCAGATATTGTTGCAATCAAGCCCGAAAGGTCACCTATAATCCTGGATGTACAAGTTGTCAATGGCAGGATATGATAGGAACGATTTTCAAAAAGTGCTGCACAACGAACTCATCCTATCTGTAGGAATGTTTGATTTTGTGGGGAAAGAACGAAGTTTTCATCTCAATACTACAGAGAGCTGTCGTCTGGAATGCCACATACAAGTGCAAAATCCAGGAATCATTTCAGACATGGATTTGAATGAAGACATTTTTGTGAAACTTTGTATTTTAAAATTTTTGGAGCCATGCAAGCTTCATTTTTTAAGAAAATTAGGGGAAAAAAGCTTTGAAAATTCGCTTATATGGTCACGTTGCATGACTGAATAGTGTGGGGTTAGGTGCAGATTCGCAGAAAAGGTATACTTTACTCATTTCGATTTAAATTCAAGATTTTGAAAGAAAGAAGAGATTAAGAGTTGTTTTAAAAAGGTGAACTCTCGTAGTCCATAATCATGATGATTTATAGTAGTAACTACCACAATTACTTAAAGGTTATTATCACATTCAAATGATATATTCTTATTATGGGAAACATTTGACGAAGCTGTTGTACGACATTTGACTGACACTTTTAACAATCATCAAACAATTTTAATCCATCAATAAATTTGAAGTTCTTTATATCCAACGATTATGATTTTCAGTTCAATTGATGCCAAGCATGTTGTACCATCCGTTCATGTACGGAACGCCACCGATTCAAGTGTACTCACCCATCATGTACCCTTCAGCTGGGTTCAGTGTGAACAGTAACAACCTACCTTTATCGTCTCAACAGGTACCTAATTTTTCATGTAAATGTAAGCTTTAAAATGAACAAAACCTCCGCCAGGGGCAAGCCCCTTAGCCCCCCGGATGATTACTGCTTACAGCCAAGCAAATTCAAAAAACATAGAACATTATTTAGCCGCTATTTTTTCTGTTTTCTGCTTTCAGTTTGCTCTTATTTGGCCCGCTATCTTAAGCTTTCCAATTTTCTGCATTCAGTAACTCGGAATGTTTGAATTTTGATTGGGTATCAAGTTGATACAATAACGTTTAAACACAGTAAATACTCTCAAATATTCGCGCACATACCCATGCTGCTTGCCTAGAACTCTCCACTTTATGATGAGATGACGCGATGGCATTAGAAAGAAAACAATCGAATATGCTGACCCCCCCCCCCCCCTCCACACACACTACCCTCAATTTCGCCCTGGTTGTTGACCTTGATAATCCCACAATCCCCAGCGTATTGCCGCCCCACCATCCGTTACCTTCCCTCTTTATATACCAGTGTGTCTGGGGACTGGGGAAGGAGCGTTTTCAAGGCTCCAGAGTTAGCTAGTACGGGTTCCAGTACCAGGGCGCCAGGAGAGACCAGGAGCTAAAGCAGCAAAAACAGAAAAAAACCCTGCGGTCTTAGCTCCTGGTCACTCCTGGCGCCCTGGTACATGTGACACTCCCACGTTACCCTCCCCTATCACCCATCCTGCGTGACATTTTCCAGCTAGTTAGTCCAAGACTAAAGCATGTTCCATGCTAAAATTGTATACTTGTACATTCGTAGTATTCAATTTATATTAAAATATTACTTACTTGTGTGCACTTGGAAAATTATTTGTGGATTGCTGTATTTCAAACAATATTAATACTTGACTCCATTTCCATAGATTCCACCTGTAACAGTCAAAGAAGAATCAAAAGCCAACATGCCGGCTGGACCTCCCCCACCTTGTGGCCCACGGGTAAGCTATCATAAAAAACATTTTACATCCAAAAATCCGAATTTTCCCGTTTTCATCCGTTTTGATGAAATTTTCTTGGAATGTGCGGGTTTGACTGTTTAAGTTCCCTTGAGAGTTTCACTAATCAGAAATCAATATACGCATGCGCAAACGAAAAGTTCATGATTTGAAATTCTTCAATATCGATTAGAATTTCGCCATTGTCAATCCAAATAGGCTGTAAAATTCACGTCCTCGAAATCGTGCACAAATTTTTTTGTATTAAGTCGAACTCAAAAAAGATCTGATAATCTCATATCAATTACAACTTGTAAACAACTGTTAATTCAATCCGCTTTTAAAACCAGCAGACCTGACAACTCTTGTCGAGTTAGCTATCAAGGCGTCTTGTCATATGGATTTTTCTGAAAATTTCAGATGTTTTGGTCAAAATACGCATGCGCAAACGAAACATCATGAAGCGTCATTTTCAGGCTCTAGTGGTCCAATTGTCCTCAAAGTTGTAGGGTAGTCGAAGAAAAACGATCTGATAATCTCATATCAATTTCAACTTGACCGTATCATTATTCAATCCGCTTTAAAATCAGCAGACCTGCAACTCTTGTCGCCTCATCTTTTGAAGGCGTTCATTTCTACGGGAACATATCCCCCGACTGTCCTGTACACTGTCGTGACACTTAAATCTACATCTTTCAAGATTTATTCAAAACACATGATACCACCATGTACCCATGTACCACTCTCAATTTGCATGTATAACTAAAATTACCTCTACATTCAACAGTTGTTAATACAACATCCACTCATCGGATTTGTACTTGATTTGTGTCTTTACGCTTTTCAGACAGACGCTAATGATGGGCCATCGATTAGCACTCGCAAATCCAGTGATATTGAAGGAGGATCCAACGAAATCAGGTTAGAAAAACAGCACTTCTAGGACACACATTCTATATATACCTGAACTGGCTTTTATCAGAAAAATACAGCGATTTAATTGTTGATGAAAATATCAAAAGGATTAGGCAAAGTTATTCACCACGACGAAAAAAACTAAATGTTCAACTAAAGAGTTCACGGAAACTACGCTTAAAAGGGAGGCAAATAATTACCAAAATTGTGAAGGGAATCGGATAGTAATTCATCATGCTACAAAATATTGTTATAACTCGTTTACATTCAACAAAAACACAATCAAAACTTTAAATTATGCAAATTATTAAAAACAAGGTTTATTATTTCTGTAAATGTAAGTAGCCCTTCAACGTATAAAGAAAGCGGATGTTGATAAAAACTTCTATCTCCAAAAAAATGAAGATTTATAATGTTCAATCTGTTAGGTCAACCTCAGTAACAAAACAATAATGAAAATATAGTAGAAAGCTTGTATACCACTAGGTGAAAGGGAGCTTAAATCCCATTGGCCGAGAGAAAAGAAAGGGCTAGGCGGTACAACCTATAGAATAGAAGGCTGAACGGTACCTTCTGAGGGCACTCTTGATCAGCAATTTACGTAAAAGGGTTTTTGCTAATGTAGAAATTATAAACCTGTGAGTTTTTGAAGCATTTTTTTGAATTCTAATCATCTTGAAACTAAAACCAACTAATTACAAAGTTCCATTATTACGGGAAAATTTTGTTTGGAGGGGAAGTGAAGAAAATTTAGAGTGGGGAATCACGGGGAGCAGAGAGGGTGATAGCAGGAACCAATCAGGGACGAGGTTACAACTACCCTGGGAAACCCCAGGGTGCTAGGGGGGAGACCATGAGTGCCTGACCGTTAGCCAAAAAATATGGTGGCTTGGGTTAAAAACCAACGGCACAAAGCAGCTTGGGGGGAATTTGAAGTCCATAAAGTTTCACGGAACCAATCAGGGACGAGGTTACAACTACCCCGGGAAACCCCAGGGTGCTAGGGGGGAGACCATGAGTGCCTGACCGTTAGCCAAAAAAAGGGTGGCTTGGGAAAAACCAACGGCACAAAGCAGCTTGGGGAATTTGGAGTCCATTAGAGTTTCACGGAGAAAGAGGTATCAACAATGGCGAGGTATCAACCAAAACCATTTCAGATACATTTGAACAGAAAGTAATATGCCAAAAACAACGTTCAAAATTACCTTTAAAAAAATCCTATAAAATGTTTTAAATCTCTAACAAAAATACCTATACATACACTGACCTCAATTTTAACGAATTATTTTGAAATTCTTTGCATGTCGTAACATTAAGAAACACAAACTATCTAGATGATATAATTATACCTCGTTCTAATTTCGCTTTGAATTTTTCTTGATTGATCAGCACTCCTTACGATGACAGCAGTTATCAATCTTCGTTTTACTCTTTCTTGAAAACCGACAAATCGGACGAAAGCATGAAGAGCTCTTCTGAGAATGAAAAACACGAGGTAAGCTTACTCATTTTTTTTCCTCTTCTCTTCTTTGGCATGATTTTAAAACGTTTTTCAAAAATTATTATTCAACCACCTACTATCAAGATTTCAATGTCTGTACAGTTCATTCAAGTACAATTGAATTCAGTATCAAAAAACAACACAGGTTTACAGTTATAAAAAATGTGTTTTTAGAAAAAGTGGGGTTTTTCTGGGGTTATAGAGGGAGATTGTCCAATTTTTTGGGGTATCACTCATTTCCCAAAAGTTGACTTGGTTTTATGTTTGTGACTACATAGTTTTCTAGCTCTAACAAAAGCCTTTTGAATCAACTTCCAAACGTAGGAAGACTTGAACGCGTTTCCCATATTACTAAAACTGTAAGGGTACAGCTACTCTTATACAGGATGACCACGAGGAGTGTTTGCATTTCGAAAAAAGCAAAACGGTGTTAATTCACAACTAAAAACATTTACTTACTTTAGTTTGTTAGGGAATGCGATTGAACTTGTCCTTATTTTCATGACTCAAGTCCAATGGCGTTTCCTGACAAACACGTAAGAAGAATAAATAAATGTTTTTGTTGTAAATTAACACCGTTTTGCTGTTTTCGAAATGTAAACACTTTTCGTGGTCACCCTACTTACAAAAACTGTTCGAACCTCTAAACGAAAACGGTTTCTAGATTGCTATTCTAGGTTAAATTTACTATTTGTTCCAATCGAACCTGTAAGAAGAAGTTTCAAAAGAATTAAGAGTTGTCAAAAATAAAAACGCTGCAAATTCTTTCACTGGGGTTTATTATTCAATTGGCTTGCGTTCATGATTTGAATTTCTACTAAGCTTTGGAGTGTGCGATTATTGAATTTCAGGAGCATAGAGCACGTAAATCTGTTCTCAACCAAAATACCTATTTGGATTGTTCAGTTGATCATATTTGTGTGCCTCCTGAAATTCAATAATCACTCTATCACCTGTGAAACACGCACACTCCAAAGCTTAGTAGAAATTCAAATCATAAACGCGAGAAAATTGAATAATAAACCCCAGTGGAAGAATTTGCAGCGTTTCATGCGTATCAGAATGCTTCAACCCGTGTACCGGCTACAAAGCCTTTTAGGAGTTCACTCCAGTATCCACATTACTACATCACTAGGTTACTGCGACAAACAATAAACCCCAAAAACGCAAATGTTGGCACCATAAATCGGGCCGTATATCGGGAATGGTTTGAGCTACGAACCTGGAGAAGGGCTCATTCGATTCCTCGTGGAAAGTTCTTCAAAAAGAAACCAAATTTAGGCCGCTTCGACTTTTTTTGAGGTTTTTATGGATTTTACAAAAACTTCGGCAACCCTTAAAGGGCACTTTAAATTAATTGAGGGTGCTGGCTAAAGAATTGGGGCGTCGTCGGACCAAGATGGATTTTTCCTGAAAATTTCAGATATTTTGCTCCAGCCGTTTGGGAGAAATCGTGCGTACGGCGGACGGACGGAAAAATTTTATTGCAGATTCGGATTCTACACCCTTTGAAACGTAAACCATGAAATTTTCAGGGGGGATTAGCATTTTTTTTTCAAGAGCGATTACAATGGTTTATTATTGAATAATAAATCAAAAGAGTTATGACGCTATTGTAGGCAACTATTTAATGTTTTGGTTAGTTAAATTTGATAGAACACAAATCTATGATCACATTCAGATTCAGTGTAAAATTTCTTATAGAACTACCTTTTTTTGAAATAATTTCAAGAGGTTTGGTTATGGCTTTTTGGAAAATGATCTGTAGTACTTAGTTCAAAAAATATTACTCCTCGTAAAATGTAAAGAGGAAAAAGTGATTTTCAGATTCAGTGCACTGGAAATCAACAAGAAACCATTCCTACGTTTTTTCAACATTTTTCTTGATTAAAGAATTTTCCGTAAACCTGAGTAGTTTTTTTTTACATTTAGGAAACATTTTTCGCATGCACCTAATTTGTATATCTTCTTTCCGATTTGTGTTGTTTGAATGAAATTGTCTGTTTTCTTCCGGAGCAAATGAATTAATTCAACTTTCCGCCAATAATTAAAAGGCACTTATTGGTACTGGTTTTGATTGCTTGTGAATTCTTATTCTGAACTAATACCGTAATGCACGTTTCAGTTACGCTATTTGGTTTTAGTTCGAGCACTAATCTCAATTCACAACTTATCACTGTAAATCTTATTTAACTGGGAGTCAAGTAGGGGGGTTCACATTGATCACCACTAGATGGTCTAATTTGTACCAATATCCACAACAAAACTCACTTTTGGTTTCGCAGGACCATGAATGGGGAAGTAAACAGGCAGCCAACTATAGACCAGTTCGAAAGGTACAGTTAGAATTAATTGAATATTTATTCGATTAACTGATAATAGGTCTTTATTTGTTGATATCGATCCAAGCATTTCCAAAGCCCACCACTCTCTTACATAATAGTTCAGGTACATAACTAGTTACGCTAGGTTCTTTAGTTCAGTAAATAAAAAAAAATTATAGAAACATTATAAAACTATTTCATTTTTTTCGTATGAAAACTTGGTCACCTAACTCCCTACTTTAATAACGAAGTGATGAATAGGACTGTTACCCCTTCTGAGGGCTGAGTCGATATGCCCGCAACACCCAGAGCATATACCTGAAGATAAAACGCGGCAAATTACTACACAATGGTTCACTATTTCTGTATTAGCTAGCCCACCAACGCTGGTCGATGGACTATCAGAACTCGGCAGTACAGCCAGAAATACACTCCTAGATACACTCGAAACACACGAATAGAACAACTGGAATTTAATGAGATTAAATGAAAATACTGACAAAAATAACGCTACTGCTTCTCCTCGACCTGCCACCCAACTGGATTGAAGCTTGGGACACAGCGTGATGGATAAAATTATAGTCCACTATCCACTACGCTGAGAGGGCAGTCGCCAGCCACACGATCTTGCTCTGCCCTAGCATTAAACACAACTCTTCCAATTTATTCAAATGGTAAGCGAATGGGCGATCGTGCATCAACCTGAGTGGTCTCATTCGATTCACAAAACTAATATCTAATTGAATGTAACAAGAAAACTACCCTCTTATACCAAAAAGTCTTCCATAATTCGATTTTAAAGTATTTCAACCCTTAAATATTAACCATTAGGGTTGTCCGCGAGGGATGCCGATGTAGGGAGATCATCACCTTCAGCTCATATGGATTTTTGGATACAAATTAAATCAGGAGTTTCGGAGAAAGGCTCAACGAATTTTGAGAGGGGGCTAAAAAATGGTTTTCATGGTCCATTACAAAGGGTCATTTTTGGTTCGTATTTATGGTCAGGCTAAGTGACGTAGCTAAGCTTCAAGCTACGTGAACACGGAACTATCTCTGTTATATTCATCACGTCGCATTACAGATCAGGCAAAGCACATTTCAACAAATTCAATAACATCAAATTTGGATCAGCTAAATTGTGCTAATTTCCTTGGTTCATTTCTAAGGAAACGTACCTACACACCACAACTGTTTAGGCATAGGAAGCACTTTCGATTATTATTTCGTTCTGTTTTGTGTATCTATCCACTTCCTTTCGGATTTCTCATTGTTTCGTCTTATTGTGCTTCTAATTCTGATCTTATGTGTTGTTAAATAATTAAATTTGCTTTTTATCGATTGACACTAACTCTATTGTCTGAAAAGCAAATAATTACATATCGATTTTGATTAACGTATTATATCACCCTTTGAATACAAAGGGTAACCCAGAATTTATGATGAAAATTCAGTGGTTGATTCGGCAACTAATTTACAACACCTTTTATACTACAACAGTTTCGCCTAAAAAAGGCAAACCTTCCCTTTTTTTCACTACCCTGTAAGAATTGGTTTAGTTTTTCCGACCTTACTTCACTAAAACACCCAAAATCCCTCAATTCACTAAAGAAATTCAAATCTGAAGGATACTGTTCAAGAAGGATTCAAGGATACTACAGGTCCTTTCTTCTCAACGCACCATCAAAATATTGAAAACGAGCAAGCGAAAAACTGCGCCAATTACAACTTTTTGGTTGAACTTGGTAGTATTTTTAAAGGCTAGTTTTGTCCTCACCATATTGATCCTCTTTTTGGAACAAAAATATCTGCAATTTGCAAACAATTGGTTTTGTTCATTTTTAAAAATCTGTTTCATATTTTGAGAAAATGATGTTTGAACGCGCAAAAGCTAGGGTTTTAAAGATGGCATCCACTACAAAAAAAAAAATGAGTTAAGAGTTCTTAAATTCAAATATTAAGATGAAGCGAAATTTCAAATAAGGAAAAAGACCCGACGCCAAGCTCCCTTTTTTTGTAGCAAGTCGATTATGGGCCAAAATCTTGAATTTCATCGTAAACCCCACGTTTTTGCTAATTCAAACATTTGCTACTATTCAAACGTTTTGCTAATTAAACGGATGAAAACATTGGACATAGAGATGAAAAGCTCTTGAATTGCAGATGTTTGGAAAACCAAGTACTGAGGATGGGTACAAGTTTTTTTTTACTTGATTGATCAGGAAGGTGTATTATAGAAAGTAATGAATAATAAACTAAAATTAGTTAACTGCATGTGCTATATTGAAAATTTATTGCTAGGTTGCACCATGGATTGAAAACGTTAACGTTACTCCGGACCTCATGATGAAATACCAATTGAAGGACCGAGGCCTTGAGGACAAGCTTCAGGCAGATGCTCTCGCTCTTGCTAACATTAAACAAGTGAGTTGGATACTTATCTACCTACCTCCATGTTATGATTACTGTGTTAGTGAGGTTGTAGTCTTTATGGAGTGGACTTCACCCATTAAGACAACACAAATCAAACGACAAACGTTGTTTATAATCAGACATGAACTTGTTATACGTCCAATATTCTCCGAATGTGTTTTCAGTGTCTACACTACAAATCTACTCAATCTATTCCTTTTGTATCATTTAAGTGTGTTTCCTGTCCTGATATTGTTATTTTATACGTGCAAATGGCTTATTCGTCAAAATCCTTCCTATTTTGCAGCCCTCTCTCGTTAACGACCAGTTGAGCCAGATGTACCAAGATCTGGAATTGGAAGGCCTCTCGAAGGCTTTGACTTTGGACGAGGGTATGACTTCTTCTTCTTCCGACTCTTCAGGAGATGACATAAAACCCCCAAAAGTGAGTGGAAGTTAATTCCATGTTTAAAATCGGTTCAATTCCAAGTCAGCTGTTAGGTCTCAACACTGCCTTCATGATAGTCATAGCTGCTCAGTTTCTTTTGAATCCAAAAGTAGAATAATTCAATTCGAGACCAGTTTTTAGCTAATCAAGTACCTAAAAATGCCTTCAGGGCACTAGTAGCTGAGCTGTTGAGTTTGGTTTCTTTAATCCAAAAATCGAATAATTCATTCGAGATCAATAGTTAGCTGATACAAGTACGTAAATGCCTTCATGATAGCTGCTAAGTTTGGTTTTTGTATCCTGACGTACAATAATTCAATTCGAACTCAGTTGTTAGCTGATCTAATCACCTAAAAATGTCTTTATGACACTCGTCGCCATTAAGTATAGTTTTCTGTGTCCAAAAAAGGAATAATTCAGTAGTTGGGTAACATCAGCTGATCTAAGAACCAAAAAAATGCTTTATGATAGCTGTTAAGTTTGATTTATGAATCCAAAAGTCAAATAATTCAATTTTAAATCTGCTGATAGCAGGCTCAAGTACTTGAAATAACTTTACCTTAACTATCAAGTTTGGATTTTAAATTCAAAGTTCGAACAAAAAAAAACTACTGACAGGTGGTTAAGGGATCTAGGTACTTATTTTCGAGGGTTTGTGTGTAATTCCACACTGAAAACTGTTAATATTGTTATTTTATTAATCCAAGTCCTATTGATATCATCAATAAATAAGTTATATAATTGACTGCCTAGTAATTATCATGATAAATTAATTTGGTTTCATTATAATTTAGAATTTCCTGGAGATGAACGTCAAGCGTAGAAAAAGGTACATGGAATATGACAAGATGACTATTCTCTTCGAGGAAGACGCCCCTATGCCACCTCCTGTTGCAGCGTAAGTACCACTTATGGAACGATGTAGAATTTGTATGGAACTGAGAAGTGCGGGAGCTTTGAAGGGGCAGGATGAGGGAATGGACCCCCTCCATTAATCGTTCCCCTTCCTCAGCCATTAGACCACACCCACTTACCTCCTGCTTATGAATTCCATGGTTTGTTTGTACTTTGAGTTCTATAGCAGTTCAGAATTGAACTGGGTTACTTCTAGGACCAATAGGGAAGGGATGAGAAGCATTATATTCTTCCTCACAGCCCACACACATTTCCAAACCATTTTGCACGGATAACCTCAACACTCTTAACCTTCTCGTTGAAATCACCTTCTACAATGAAGTAAAACGATGAAGTTTAATGGTAAAGCAGTTGTCACTTTTTTGTAAAAGTAGGCAGACACTCAAGCACCCAAGAAAATCATCCAGAACGCAAAAATTGCCAGGTATAAGCATTTACCACATCTTAGAGTGGGCCTGAAATTCCTAACTGCTCTCCCACAAAACTTCCACAGTGTCACCTAATCACTTTCACCACAGAGCTGATGATTTATTTCATCTTTCAATAAAGTTATTGTCCAATTCGTCCCAGAGTAAATTTACAGCATCTTTATAGAATCTACTGCCAGATTTTTATTAACAACCCAAGTTCAAAGACTAATTTACACAAGACGTTAATTTCTGGGACAGCGCTACTACCCCAACCTCTACGGGGAGCGCTGGAGGTTCTCATCTTATCTGTATCTTGGTATCCAAAATACCTATTTGGATTGATCAGTCAATCATATTCGTGTGCCTCCTGAAATTCAATAATCACTCTATCACCTGCGAAACACACACTCCAAAGCTTAGTATAAATTCAAATCATGAACGCAAGCCAATTGAATAATAAACCCCAGTGAAAGAATTTGCAGCGTTTCCATCAGTCGTAATTTTTTCAAAAACTGCATTTACAAATATATAAAACAGCCGTTTTGGGCTTTTTTGTGTCTACTTTGTCAACTTTACTGCTGTTTACTGTCAAATGGAAGAAGATAGCTACAATCGGGTTTCACAGCTCATGAGAGTGATTCTCAAAAAAGTGATATTTGCAATGCTGAAATTGTACGACGCTGAAACATCTCCAAACTACTTCTAAAATTGCATATGGCTTCCTGGGATCACAAAGAGAAAAACAAAGAACAACGTGATGCTTAAATCACAATTTCAAATCCAAAATTCAGAAATATTGATAGAGTTGTGGTAATGAGACCTGCAAATGTACGCACCTTCATGCTTGCTGGCAACTAGCTGGAGAGAGGTTAGTCGGGAAGCCTTCCCCACTCTTTAGCAGTGTTGCCAACCACTTCTGGAACTGTCAGTCTTGCAAATTAAATATCTTACGATTTTTTAGAATCACCCATAAAACGTGGTAAATAGTGGTTGAAATCGAAACATTAGTTAGGGTTTTTGAAGCGATATTTGTTACACTCAAACTTAACTAAAAAAATAGAGCTGTTTGTCAAAAACTAGACCTGGCTGCAAAAAAAAAAACGAATTCCAAATTTGGATCCAGACTAATAAACCCACCCTATCATCAACCCTTATCTGCTTGGCACCAAACAACAATGACGAACTACAAAATACCCTATTTATGGACAATAAAAATTGTATGAGGAATTGCCATTAAAATTTTCATTTTTTCCATTTTGAAATTGAAAACTAATATTTTATTGTTGATTTCAGGCATTGCTCGTGAGATTCTTAGACCATCTCCTACAAATTTTAACGTGCTACTCCCTCCATCCCGTAGAGATCATACGCCACACCCATACATCGTCTTAATCTTTGATAACTTCATAATATGACATAATTTATATCAGGATAGATGGAAATTCAACAAACTTTTAACTGAATTCGAATCAACTTGTAGTATTTGTACTGTTCAACACAAGACGCATCATATTCTAAGGAATTGTAAGCTTTGAAACAATTGGATATCATCTAACATATCAGATATCGGATTCCATTAATATCAATCTTTCCTGACATTATTTTGGCCCTTACGATTTTATCAAATGATTTGAGAACTTGAAAAATTGCTTTTGGGTCGGAAATGTTTCATTTTGAACATTTGGCGAATGTTGACCAACGCTGTGATCTCAAACTGTACTTCAAGTACAGTGCACAATTACCTTCATGTGCCTCCGTGTTAGTTTTATAAGTAATTTTTAAAACAAAAAGTATTTCCATAGACACAGTTGAAAATACTGATTGTAATAGTGACTATATTACATAATTTTAAGGTTTGCCCCTGACTTAAAAATACAAAATAGCTTTAGTTTCATTACCTACTTGAGCTTTCTTATTTTGTAATTTGTAATTATATTTTTTTTGTTAACATTAGTTTTTTCATCTCAATGAGATTCTTAGCGAAATGTTGGTTCGTTACTACCTTCGTCACACCTGACAAGCGTAATACCAGTTATAAGTGCATGGTTAATCATTCTTAACTGTGCGTCTGGTGTAGGTAGGTACCTACATAAATAATTAGTTAAATGGGTACGGGTTAATTTTGTGAATAGATAAGGTACCTACTAGATTGTCTGTATTGAACTAAGAAAAATTTAGGAGTTACCACTTCTTTCGGTAACTCTATCAATGTACGTTTTGAACGATCTTACTTTGTACACTGTCCTGCCAACTATTTTACTCGAGAATTGAAATGAATAGATCCAAATTGAAAGAACCTATTGCAGAAGGTACGGAGCACATTTCTAAAAATTCATACTTTTGTGAGCGAAATTCGCAAATTAAAACAGCCGAGTACCTGTTTAATTCAAAGGATGTCCAGTGAAGTAAATGTACGTTATACGATGTATCATACTAGTTTTCTACTGAAAAATTCCAATGAATTAATTGGAATCTTTCTCATAATTGAGTTTTGATCTAATAGTCCATTGTTAGCAACTAGAAAAGTAGTAATATTTTGTCATTACTTAGTAATAAACATGTCTTAATGGAGATCTACACATATTTTTAGCAATCTATCGTCAATGTTTTAGCTGATTGTCAATTTTTTCGAAGTTGAAGCTCCACGACAAAACAACTTTATCCAGGTTGTAGCTAACGGTGGTGTCGACAACTAGAGGTTTTAATCTAAATTTCAGAAATGAAGTAAAATGCCCTTTTAAAAAAATGTAGAATTACCTAGATTGCTTTATATGCTAGATAATATGTTTAAAGAATAAAACAAAACATAAATGATCCTATTGATTTAACCCGATGTGAAACTGATAATTCGTTATTTTGAATTATGTGACGGTGAATCCGAATGATTCAGGCGAAATTATTTCTATCTTCCCAAGAAATGTTCATTGAGTTATCATAGTTATTTTTTGAAGAATTTATGCAGAGACTAAAGGAAAGTGTGTTGACGAATGGATACTTCAGTAGAGAGTTCAGCTTTAAATTCAAGATGTAGGAGTAGACTTGAATTTGTTCGTTTTGAAAACAGCTGTCGATATGGCTTTGTCTCTAATCTCCAACAAATATCCAGAAGAACGTGGGCGTCAGATAGTCTTGAAGCAATTCATGCTCGGACTTGAAATATTCTCTGATCAAATTAAATAATCTAGACCACTCCATACATGATCTTGATGTGGTAGGCTGGCTGCAGGCTATGAGATATATGCCCAAGTTTTTTATTACAAGCATCATTTTTTGCAGAAAAAACACAGTTTCATTCATCAGGAACTCAATAAAATACAGCGATGTGAATTGGCAACTGTGGCTTATGATGTCTGGAGTTGCAGTGGTAACCCTGTCTACGGAATTCTAAAATCCCTATGCTACCCTACAAAAAGTCTGTAGATTACCACAATGAACGTTCATAGTAACTATGTTGTTGTCTCGACTGTTAAATGGACGTCAACAGTCAGAGACAATCAAAAACTAGCTGACAGGAATGATACTGGTTGTTGGAAGATAACGGTTGGGAAAATTGAAGCAATCGCCCAATCCAGCCAACCTTGGACGCCCAAAATCAGCAACTTTGACACTACCATACATACGGTGATCCCCTGTACTATTATTTGAAGTTCAAGTTAAAGTTCAAAATATTCAAACGTTGATTAATCTAATACGGCTCCCTGGTCTTTCTAGAGGGTTAAAACCCGTTTAAATTGGATAAAAACTAGCAATTTTTGACCCATAATATGTTATAGTTGGCTTTTCCCAAAACAATCTATTAGAAATCCTGAATTATCTCCTTTTACATCACGAACAACCTGTCAACAATTCTACTGAAAACTGAATCCTGGAAGATAGCACAAAACCATTAACATTTAAATTAAAAAAACACTCATTGTCAAAAACATGGTCAGCACAAAACAAAACCAAAGTAGAATGAAAATACAATCAACCATTTGTGTCACTGTGCTGACTCTATTTTCTTTTGTCTTTAGGAATTCTTACAGATTATGTTTTCCCAACTAGCTGATTGTAATTTCTCCTGAATCTCCAGGTTCACGATTACGTAATTCACTATCATGAAAAGCTGTACATTTCTGTTTCCTGGTGGTCATATCCTGAACATTATTTTTGTACCTATTGTTGTCAATTGAAATAAGCTCATTCATGTTACAAAATCATAAGTTGTCAAAATGTTGCAAAACAACAAAAATCCTTATTGTCGATGTGATAGTTACGTTCTTTAAATGTACTACGATCAAGTTAGCTTTTAAGATACTGCAGTTGGTATGCCTGTATGTTACTAATGAAAAAGGCGTGCATTTGTCTGGAATCAGGTAAGGTGTGCGCTCATCCTAAGAAATGTATTCATAGGGTGAGCTAATTGGTTGGTATCAGAGTGATAGGAACTTGATCAAAAAAACTGTCATTAAATAGACGAAATTTTATCGTGAAACTATGATTTTGAACTCTAGGATATATTTTATATAAAAAAATGAAACGCTAAAAAAATATTATAATACTTAATAATTGTAAGAAAATACCTAATTAGCTTTAAGTACTTGAGATGTCACCTAAAATAGATATTGGTGTTCGTGAATGAATCGAATTCTTGAATGAGTGAATCCTTTAAAATCTATTTTGACAAACCGATTTAGGTGGTTTGCCTATTAGAAAATCTTGTTGGTGAAATAAAATAAATCGTTTAGTGTTTAAAGAATTATTTGATCTACTGGATATTGTGTAGAATATTCTTCCCTTGAGTTGGGTTCCCCTTTCCCCTTTAACTGTAGTAAGTAGGTCAACATACCTGGAATACCTGTAGCGATTATAATTTTTTTTTCTTCCATAACTTGATGGATCGTGTAAATGACTTCATGTTGTATATACAAGTAAATAATTGAAGAAATTGAGAGGAATAAAGTAATATGAGAAAAATGATTTTCTGCATTATTTTTTCACTCCGCTTCATTTTCAAAATATTCTCTGCCCTGATTTGCAAGCCTGTTTGCACCTCGGTTTTTTACATTGAAAGCACAATCATTATAAATAAGTATTTTTCTTAAAACTGTTTTTTTTTTTATTTAATGAACCTAAAACGAAGTATTTTGGTTTATTATTCAATAATTAACCATTGTAATCGCTCTTAAAAAAACAATTCTAACCCCCCCGGAAATTTCATGGTTTACGTTTCAAAGGGTGTAGAATCCGAATCTGCAATAAAAATTTTTCCGTCCGTCCGCCGTACGCACGATTTCTCCCCAAAAAAAAAAAAAAAAAATTTTCAGGAACAATCCATGTTGGTCCGCAATTCTTGAGCCAGCTCTCTCACTTAATTTAAAATGCCCTTTAAGGGTTGTCAAAATTTTGTAAAATCCCTAAAAACCTTTGAAAAAAAGTCAAGGCGGCCTAAATTTGGACTCATTTTGAAGAACACTCCACGAGGAATCGAATGAGCCCCTCCCCAGGTCCGTAGATCAAACCATTCCCGATCTATGGCCCGATTTATGGTGCCAACATTCGCGTTATTTTGGTTTATTATGGTTTTTGTGTTGGTATCAGTAAACCAGTGACGTAGTGATGTAGTAATGTGGATACTGGAGTGAACTCCTAAGGAGCTTTGTAACCGATGCACGGGTTGAAGCATTCTGATATGCACGAAAAGCTGCAAATTCTTTCACTGGGGCTTATTATTCAATTGGCTTGTTTTCATGATTTGAATTTATACTAAGCTTTGGAGTGTGCATAATTCACAGGTGATAGAGTGATTATTGAATTTCAGGAGGCACACAAATATGATCAACTGAACAATCCAAATAGGTATTTTGGTTGAGAACAGATTTACGTGCTCTATGCATATCTCCTGAAATTCAATAATCGCTCTATCACCTGTGAAACACTCACACTCCAAAGCTTAGTAGAAACTCACATCATGAACGCAAGCCAATTGAATAATAAACCCCAGTGAAAGAAGTTGCAGCGTTTTTGCTAATATTTCTACTCAAACCCCTCCCAAAAAGTCTCGCTTTAAAGAACGAATCATATTTTTCCTACCATAACTCTTCACGTTTCATATTACCATCGTTACGACTGTTCAACTGTTCGCAAATAAAATTCACATCATTGGATATGCGAAAGCAAACTTGGTGCTCCTCATTATCTAAATACAGGGTCTCCTGAATTTTCAAAGGAGATTATTAGTCATCCTCAACTTGAAAAAATCACAAGACTTTTCTGATGATGTTTCCCCTTTTTCAATTGGTAGTTTTGTCACATTTCAAGTTTTTATAGATTTATTTTTATACAGTCATGTATCATGGTTGCAAATTGGCACATTGTCTAAAGCGTGTCCAAGTAACTTCGCTTCTCCTCCTTACTTTCTTTAACTTTCGTTAGGAAAATACTCAAAAAATCGCAAAATTAAAAAAAAAAAAAAAAAAAGGGCTAATTACACAGAGGTTTATTATTTTTGTAGTAGATAACGACGACGATGACGATATTGTAAATGGACTCAATATGGAAGTACTTGGGCTGCTGCCAGCCACGCGGTCTAGCTCAGGTGCTCTATTGAACAGGCTCTGCATCCCGACCCCTTAATTAAACGACTTTTCAAATAGTGAGCGAATAGATAATAGTACATTAATCTGGATGGTCTCATTTGCTTCGGGAACTATGTTCTATCTGAATCAGTGACGGCCCCTGCCACGAAACCCAGTCAGAGCACTGGGACCAAAAGGGACAACCACAAAGAGAACGTGAGACAAAAATGTGCTTTTCTCAGGCAAATTCAATTTTCAACTACCAATATGCTAAGGAGATCAATCTTGTCTGCTTTCTCAGCTTTGTGAAACAATGACTCTGCAGGGTCCCGGCTGCCCCTTAGGCCTCCAACGGTTCCCAATTTGAACCAGGGCGTGAAGACGCGACACTGGGGGAGGCTGACCAGCCCCCTGAGAGGGATACCCAGAGAGGGGGACAGGCCTAACTCCCATACTGATTGTGATTTGTTTCCCATCTCCAGTGGCGGCAACTGATGCGGGTAGGAGACCAGAGCCCCCAGGTGGGGGAGCGAGGGCACCTGGTTCCCCCAACCCAGGAACAGCCAGCCAGTGTATTTTTGCCAATGAAAGCGTTACAACCTTTGATATTATACCCCCATCTGTGAGTGGTAGGAAAGTTAAGTGAGATCTTATATGATTGCAGATAGCTTGGCAAAGTTCTCGCCTGTAGAAGTGTTTGAAGCCAAGTTGTTGATCTTAGCTATTAGTGATCCTTATACCCCAGAGACAGTGACTCTAGATATTCCCCCTATTTGGTGATTGTGCTCGCGATAGCTTGTAGATCTCCTGAAGTTACCACATCTGTACAGTAAAGTGGTTTTTACTACTTTTACCCCCTGCTGCAATAGGTCTAAATATTGCTCGCCCCATCAGGGTTAAGATCTTTGAGATCTCTTTTAATTGTAAGTTCCTTAAGCCGCTTCCTGGCCTTGCTAAATACATCCTCGTGGAGGATCTTGCTGTAGTTTTGAAGTTAAGCTCGAGATCGGAGGAGATCCCTCCTGAAGTCATTTTCTTTTTATAGTTGATAGTGGCTCTTACCACTGCTAGTAGTTATAAGATTATACCTTTATTTTGATTTATGATTGCTCGTTGTAAATTCTTGTATTTCTATTGTGATCTTGAAATAATAATAACGCTCTTTTGAAATTGGTTGAGCTCATTCACAGATCCTTGACTCCCTGGCAGCTACATTGGGCAATATTGTCAGTCCCCTTCAGGGATCCAAGCCCTTCAGGCTCACTACCAAAAATCTTCTAATTTTTCTTTGTGATTTCCATAAGGGCTTGAGAGCCCCAAGTAGGAAGGGAGGCTTACAACTCAATCCTCAAAGAAGTTCACTAGTAGGTACGTAAATAACTAAAAAATGATTGTAGAACTTCAGGAAACCGTGTTTTGCAACAGTTGAAATTCATATCTGCTCAGCAAGAATCATCGTGGAGGTGAAGGCCCAATCCATTTTTAACCCAAGATTCGTTCCTATACAAAACAAAAAGTGAGAATAAATCGAAGTGCCCACGGCTCGAACAAACACCAATCCCAAGGGTTCAGGCATAATACAAGTCTAGCTCCGTTTTGATAAAGCTACGGTTATGATTCTAATCATGGAAAAGAAATTTCTCTTTCTTATTTCCTAGGAGAACATAACAAGGAAAACCTGAAAGTTTAAAATGAGGCACCTTTCTTCGGTTTTTCGAGATCGGTTTAAAATACTACTTCCGTCATGGGAATCAATGTCTTCGATTCAGCGTTTATCTGAATGGCATAGGTCCTATAATCGTTAGTTTAAAAGATTCCACAAATGACAAACTTTCAAGGTGTTTTGAGAAATTTCGGGACTATTTGCTTATTAAGTGCATAGGTATCACATTCTACGGCTGAAGTTCAGAATAGGGGGCCCCTCCTGATAAGAATATATTGATGTGTACTAGGATCGATGTTTTTATAGGATCATAATACTTCTAGAATAGAATAGAACTTCTACCCATTCTACTTCTATCATGCAAATAAAATTATGTAGGTAATGAGATATTAACTATTACATCTCACATAGAATATAAGTGCTACCTATCTTTCAAAATGATTTCAGAGATCTGAATCGGGTATTAGCGTAATAGGTCTTCCGTGGTTTTGGTAATAACGACTATTATTTAGGGATGCCTCAAATATACATCTACGAATAAAAACTGTACAGTTTGACTAGGGCTTAACTAGGTACCTACCTTGCGCATTTTCCATGTTCGTCATTTCCGGAACATTTTTCGGAAGATGATCACTCACGGAGTAACAGAACACTTTAATTTCACGAATATGAGAACTTCTGACAACCGAAAAACTTGACTTGTACGTCCGTTACAAAACAAAAATGAATTTGGAGAAACAATCACAAGAACAAAGCTCAAATGAGCATTGCTTTACCAAGATGGCGGGAAAGTTTAGAAAATGTAGCTGGTGAAAACAAATTTTGAAATATTATTGGTATGTTTACTTGTGGGGTAATTGAATTTTAAAAATTCTAATCAAAAATTAAATGAAAACGGCAATATTTACATTTTTGTTATTGGTTTTTACAGATAATAACTCGAATTTCACTCTGTGGATAACAGTGACAGTGGTTCATCAATATCCCTGTTGGAACACTTCTTTTCACGTGCTGCAGGTTTTATTCATCCGTTTTTTTATTGTTTATTCGTGTTAATCTATTATAATAATTAATTTGGCAGTTTTATAATTTTCATTTTGGAAAATTGATGGCACAAAATGATGACGTGGGGAAAATCATGGTGAAGACATTTTGCTATTTTAGCGCTCCCAGCGGTGGATGTTGTTAGCTCATAGCTCCAGAACGGGAAGCAAATAGATATTAAATACCTATTAATTAAGTAAGTATGTATTAAATACCTTATAAATTTTATTCTAATCAATGTACCTGCAGAATAACATTTTACGTTGCGATTTACTAATATAGGTAGAAATTGCGAATCTATAGATTGATATTGTAAAAACCATGACTTACTATATCTATGTATTTAGTACCGTTATAGGTCTGTAAAAGGAGTAAATCCCTATAGAATCGATTAAAAACCGATTTTAACCATAAATCGAAGCAATCTTCAACTGTTCCTTTCGAATAAGTAAGGTGGAGCAAGTTCCATGAGGATCCATGTTCTCGGGTAATGTTGGCCAGCTTGTATCTTAAAATGGCCGTTGTTTACATAGTGTTGACTATTTCCGCTAGGGATCATCACGATCGTTATTAGTTGCCAGAGAAAGTGTGCTAGTGGTCAAACGAAAAATAGAGCAGATTTCCTTGTGATCGCGACAAGTTTTCCTGGTGTCTTTTTATCGTTGGCGATTTTTCGTGTAGAAAAACAACTTTTCCTCTTGTGAACCGCTCGAATAATCCAGTTTTTCAAGTCGAAATCAGTTTAGTTCCAGTGACGTGATAAAATGTTTTGATAGTGTCAGATATTTGTTCTCAACCTTAGTATCAAAGTTGTTTCGTCTGAAATGTTCATTGAGAGATCGGCCTAGCAAGGTTCATTTTCCGAACACAATCGAAGCCCGCACGGTCAACTTTCGTCAAGTTCAACTCGAGGGAATTCCAGTTCGTCATGTTGATAACATCGCTGCTCTCCGAGACCTTCCAGTAAACGCTTTTTTCATCTTTCAAGGTAAGCACTTACCTAAATAGTAAATACATTTCACAGTAGGAATACCTCTTACACAGAGATAGGGGAAAATTATAAAAACACGTTCCTTCGTGTGGTTTTTGACATAAGTCCCTAGTTCCCATTTTTAGGACCTAACCTGTTGTTGGCAGGTAGGTGGCTTTATGGTCAATCATTTTGCTCCTGAAACTTTCTATAATATTTTGAGAAGTAATAAATCAAGCGATAGTCCTACAAAACATATCGTAAGTGATATATTTCTTTCTCGTTGTTGGCACCTGTCTACATCGTGTCTGATAAGCTGAACAGAAATGAGGAAACACAAAAATAACGCTGGCCAGCTGTGAGTGGTAGTTGCACTTTTTTTGCGAATATGTCACCGTGAGATCCTTCGAAGCGTGTCGTATGTCCACGTGAAATACCATAGCTTTTGTGGTGACGAAATAGTAATCATTGTTAGAATTAGGCTCTGTTTCTATAAGTTAACAAGATAATTACTGCGAAGTTTCATATTTAGATATTAATCAACTTTTAGACCTACCTAACAGAATTGCATGCTTATTCAATTGACTCGTGAAGAGCCAGTGTTGTTTACTTGTCTGAAACTGCAATACTAATGTCAAATATGGTACTGCTGCCTTCTATCTATTAGCTGAATTAGGAAAGGCAGAATTCGATATGGTGAGCACATAAGATCGGAAGAGTAGTAATCTAACTCATTGTCATCGTATATACCAGTGGTATATTTATTCATATTCCATTGTATGAAAACCCTAAGGATTGCACTTCCAATAATCAAGTAATTGCCAATTGAGGAGCTTCCGTGGCAAAGGTGATACACGCCATTTTATTTTTAAACAATTATGAGCGAAAACAACTTTCATAGTGATGCAACAACCAGGTTTTTCTTTGAACAGGTAATCAGACAAAAAATCCCCAACTTCGAAAAACTAGGGCTGAATCACAGAATAGGTAACGCATCTATTTTTCCAACTGATCTATACTTTACTAAAACGATTGATATAGGATATTTTTTGAGATGCAAGCGTAGCCAGCATCCAGACCAGCAAACTATATAGGTAACGCATCTATTTTTCCAACCGATCTATACTTTACTAAAAGGATTGATATAGGATAGTTTTTTGTTTTTGAGATGCGAGCGTAGCGAGCATCCAGACCAGCAAACTAGACGATACATTCGTTGGATATTTCTGTCATTTTTCACCCGGGGTGGGCTAAACGAGGATTTTTTGTCCGTGATTCCTTTGAACACTATCAGGCAATTTTTTTATTTTACTTGAATAGATGGTAGAATGAAACAGGTTATCACCAAAATATTATATGAGCATTAATAGAATTTCGAGTTAGGGAGAGTGCCATCTCTCGCTACAGTTTCCCCAGAATGGTGAAGTGCCAAACAAAATAGAATACAGCAGCTTTGTAAAATATTTTCATTTTATATTTTTTTATAGTAACTAATTTTTGAAAGTATTCCGCTTAAAGCAAGTAAATATTGTCTCAAAAAACTATACATTTTTGGTTAAATTCTCTGTGTTCTTCTTTTTCAAGAAACGGTACCGTAGAAAGGGTCTTTCTTTTATTCAGCCGTCACGTGGTTTACTCGGCCGAGAGCTGTCAATGTGTGCGCCTTGAAATGTTTCATTGTCACACCAGACTTGAACACCTTGACGGTCGTCCAGTTGAGGGGATAGGCAAAATTTGTTTCCATCAATACCGAGCCATTCTTCAATGATTTGTTTTGATTCTTAACTTGGCAGAGGTTGAATTCTTCAATTTGGTAGTGATTAGGCAGTCATTGGCTTGCATTCCGAAGTCGGGGAAAGGCCCATGTCGATGACTTGGAAGAGGTTCAATGTGTCTGCTGAATGTATCATGTCAAGCAGGTCAACAGGAACGTACGATTTCAACTTTTTTTCGAAAATCCCTGTCACAGGGCACATAGCTGTGCCCAGACACCAAACCCTTGTGGTTTTTACCATAAAATACGATAAACATCTCATTTTTGTTTCAACGGAACCTTCTCAATTGACCTCAAAAACAAAAATAATATTGAAGGGTTAGAGGTAAAACTACCCAAGTCACAAATGTTAAAAGTGCGGGAAAATGAAACTCAAATTTTTAATGCTTGCGTAAAGTCACAAGTACCTCAGAAAAAATGGCAAAAAATCGACATTTGTAGGTTATACACTTGGTTAGGAGCTGACGTGGTTTTCAAGGTTAAAAAATGAACGATTATCCACAGAATTTCAATTTTATCAGAAGGCGTCAGAGGAATTTCGGGTATGTTTACCACAACCTTTGTTTCAGTCAAGTAGTAGGTACTTGGACAGGTCATAAGTATTACAATCTGGAAACGCACGGCAATAAATTCCACAAGTGTGGAATTGCGTGTTCTATTGCTTATCAATTGTTGGAACAATGATTTCTAATCAATAAAATCATTGTATTTCACCTTTCGAACTACGTAGGGTGGATTTTTCGTCTTATTCCTCCTGCTTCCTCCGATAGCTGAAAGATATTCACCCAATCTCTCATTAAATACACAGACACATTTTTTTTTTGTGCTGACTCAATGGCACTGTGCATAGTCTACCTCCAAATGGCTATGCCCTACAATTTTCCATCTTTCTAGCCCTGGGCCAAAGAATGAGCTATTTCTGCGCTTGGTGATTCACACATGCGCTGAAAACCGTGGAAATCATTTTCTATGAATTTATGCTCTAGAATCTTTATGTGGAAGTTCTCCACTATGTACAAGATCAAAAGTTCACGGAGGAAGCAAATCAAGAGAAGTATAACTACCCAACTGCACTTGGTGAGTTCTTCCTCTAAAGGAAAGTAACTACAATTTTCCATCTTTAGAAGTAAATATACCCAAGTACCCCTGGGTATTTTTACCTCTAAAGAATGAGCTATTTCTGCGCTTGGTGATTCACACATGCGCTGAAAACCGTGGAAATCATCATCATTGGATTAAGGTATCTCCAGCACATGAAAATATGTATCACCCTAGTTGGTTAGGTACTTTTAACTCCATTTCACAAATAAAATGGACTTGGGTACTTTTACCTCTAACCCCTCGATATGTATAATTTTTATATGCTAAAAAGCGTTGTGGTTCGTCCATGTTCCTGCAATACACGAGATTTTTTTCGTTCAGAAGCGATTGAGACGTCATTTTTTTGCCGTTGTTGCGCCTATCTATATCGGGTCTGATAAGATGAAATGCAAATACCACAATAACGAGTGGTCAGCGGTGAGTGATACGTACTTACGCTGTTGGTTGATTATTTTCAATTATAGGGCTTTGTAATCGTATAGTCTGAAAGTCTTTATAGCCCCGCCCCCCTAGAATCTAGTGGTTTCAAGATTAGTGGATTCCAAATCTGCAAAGTCCGTCCTTCGTACGTCTAACCGCCCATAAAAGACATTGGAATTTCCTCTAGGGGTCTATTTGGGCGTAACTTCGAGTCAGCCTGATCGTCTCACTGGCATAGATCGAACCTTAGTTTTTACTAACCAGTCCAGCAGGGTATCTATTTGTAGTCATGTTGAACGCAAAATCGACTGGTATATGTTTCAAATCCGTAGAAATTCACCCATATCATAATCGCAATTCCTGAACCGACAAGTGACCCCCTCCCCTCCCCAACCTCACAATGATACGAGCATCCACGCGTTTTTTAAAAGAATAATAGTAAATAAACCCATATGTTACAAAGTACCTTTGACAGTGGGTTTATTTTTCCTCAACCGTTCGAAACAAGAGCTTGGAACAGGCTTTGGGTGGGGGGTTGCAAATAAATCCGTCTTCTTAAGAAATGTATCTCATGAAATAAAAATATTGAACGTAACGAAGTTTATCAATTAGAACGGTATGATTCCAAGTCCGATTCCGGGCTGACAAAACCTTTCCCCCTTGATCGTCATCAAAACAACTAAGATTTAGATGAGCTCGTAAGAACGAGTGTCATTTTGCTCCAAAACCGGTAGAAACTATTTTTTCGATCGTCATTCATGCAATCAAGATGCCTCTCCGGTTTAATTCAACTCAAAAAACTGAAATTGTTTAGATCTACTTTTCCGAAGTTAGATGTGATTTCTAAAGCTGCGAGAGTTTATTCGGAGGCGCGCCCAATTCAACCAAAAAGGTGAGGAAAAATAAATCAACCGCCACAGTTG
The DNA here is from genome assembly GCA_031894815.1 of Creontiades dilutus. Taxonomy (NCBI): domain Eukaryota; kingdom Metazoa; phylum Arthropoda; class Insecta; order Hemiptera; family Miridae; genus Creontiades; species Creontiades dilutus. The sequence continues at coordinate 203,738 of JAVIWC010001872.1, read as the reverse complement.
TTACTTCGAAGAAGCTGTGATATACTATAGCCTTAAAATCGAGAGAGAACAACTGAATTAAATCTAGAAATTGACAGCACCACGTGAATCATCGTTGAAAATCAATGAAAGTTCACGTGTCACACTTCGGATTCACGATCATCCAATTCTTGGCCCTATCTGATGGTAGCGTAACTTATCGTGCTCGTTGAACGGGTTACGCGCGGTAAAAAAAATTGATTTAGGGATCAAATTTGTATGGCGTTATTGTGGAATACGAATCTGCTATAAAAAAAAAGGAAGTTAAAATTCGTCCTGTTCGAAAAAAAAATTGAAAATGACGTAGCTGATTTCCTTGCAAAAATTACGAAAATCACAGTTGCTCCCATTTCTTTACATTGCGTACTCTTTACATTTAACTACTTTAGTTGGAGTCATCCATAGGATGACACGCTTGGTGTGTAGTGTGGTTTATCCTCGTCCGATGCTCTCTTTATCTCGGCGAATTTTTCTGATTCATAAAGAATTGATGATAACTCCAGTTTGGGTTCATGACTCATTTGTTAGGATTGGATGAGACGATGCCGGTTAATTTTTGCTGGCCGTCTATTCAACTTCATTTTTCAATTCTTCGAGTTAGTAGAACACGGACAATAATGTACTGATATTAAAGTATTGTGGAGCTATCTATGTGATGGAGAGGGAAAATAGTTTTTCATTTATAAAAACACAAAACGTTCTATTGTGTTAAGGTGAACCCAAAGAAGATATAAACGGTTATGCAGTTAACTGATTGAGACTGTATTTCAAATCAATGCGTCAACAATCAACAATATCACAAAATATGCTTAGTTATGAAAATGAAGTCACTTTGATAACTATGATATGAAGTCAGTCGAGTCAACAAGCGTGTAAGAGCAAGCTAAAAACGAAGGAGAGAACTGACTCCGCGGATTCTGTTAACCAAAAAACGGGAAAATTTTGTTTGGAGGGGAAGTGAAGAAAATTTAGAGTGAGGAATCTTGGGGAGCAGAGAGAGGGGAATAGTAGAAACCAATCAGGGAGGGGTTACAACTACCCCAGGAAACCCCAGGGTGCTAAGGGGGAGACTACAGGTGACTGACCGTTTGCCAGAAACAGGGCTTGGGAAAACCTGCGGCACAAAGCAGCTTGGGGAATTTGGAGTCCATTAAAGCCTTCAAATATGTTCACAGACAAATGGGATTATCAAACATAAGGTACAAACATTGAGGTACGAAAAGCGGCAAGTATGGTCATCGTTACCTGCGGCCCTTGAATAGGAGTCAAGTGTGGGTTTCAAGAGGTAATGACCCAAACACCGAAAATCTCTTCATGTTCCCAAACTATTTCAGATACATCTGAACATATTGTTTGACATTACTGCTTTCCGCACATCTTCATGTAATGATATTATCACAGTAAAACTTTCCTTGCTTCCTTTATCGAATAAAAAAGGCCTGCCATTTCAGCTCCTCCAAAGATGAACGGGTTTGAAAGTGATAGTAGTATGATATCTTGACAACTTTTTCGATTTTTTATGACCTGAACATGGTTTTGGTTTATTATTCGATAATAAACCTTTGTAATCATGGTTTACGTTTCAAAGTATGTAGAATCCAAATCTGCAATAAAAAAATTTCCGTCCGTACGCCCTACGCACGATTTCTCCCAAACGGCTGGAGCAAAAAAGCTAAAATTTTCAGGAAAAATCCATATTGGTCCGACAACGCCCCAATTCTTGAGCCAGCTCTCTCACTTAATTTAAAGTGCCCTCTAAGGGTTGTCAAGGTTTTGTAAAATCCCTAAAAACCTCAAAAAAAAGTCGAAGCGGCCTAAATTTGGACTCTTTTTTAAGAACTTTCCATGAGGAATCGAATGAGCCTCTCCCCAGGTGTGTAGCTCAAACCATTGTTTTTGTTTTTTGGTTCATTATTGTTTTTGTTTTGATCGCAGTAACCTAGTGATTAGTGAATGTGGATACTGGAGTGAACTCCTAAAAGGATTTGTAGCCGATACACGGGTTGAAGCATTCTGATATGCATGAAACGCTGCAAATTGTTTCACTTGAGTTTATTATTCAATTTTATTCATTTGGCTTGCATTCATGATTTGAATTTCTACTAAGCTTTGGAGTGTGCGTGTTTCACAGGTGATAGAACGATTATTGAATTTCAGGAGGTATGCATAGACCACGTAAATCGGTTCTCAACCAAAACACCTATTTGGATTGATCAGTTGATCATATTTGTGTGCCTCCTGAAATTCAATAATCGCTCTATCACCTGTGAAACACGCACACTCCAAAGCTTAGTTGAAATTCAAATCATGAACGCAAGCCAATTGAATAATAAACCCCAGTGAAATAATTTGCAGCTTTTTTGACTATATCTTCGGTTCTAATCGATCAAATTAAGCGTACCCGGTCTGATTTTCTTGATTCACCATTTTCATTGGTATTGGCTTTTGTCACAATTTGTTGTCAAACGAGCCTTTTTTGTGCTACAATCCGTAGCAATTTTGAATTTGGTGTTGAGAAAGGGTTGGAGAGGTTAGTGGCCGAGCCATTCAAGGGCTACGCATACCTGTTAGAATTCTCAGCCAGTATATTTTGTGATAAGTTTTTCGTATTTCTTTCAAATAAATGCGAGGTGATAATTCCGTTTTTTTTTTTTTTTTTTTTGTTTTTTTTTAATTCGACGTTTCATTAAGTAAGAATCGACTGGTGAATAGAAAAATATTTAAACATAACTTAATAAGTACAGGGAGTGGTAGACGTCATATTGGTTGAGAAATGTGTCTGGGCGGTCGGTAGACAAATCTCGGTTGACAGGTGACCTCATTGGAAGAGCACCACCGTCTTTCCCCTAGCAGGTACCACTTTCAAAGAGGTTGGTGAACTTTTTTTGAAGGCACAAATTGGCTAGGAACTAGAAAATACGGAGGTGAACTACGTAACGTGATTTGTATGAAGCGGCATGAGGAAACCTGAGAGGCAGATTGGGATAGTCGGTAGTTGAGGCGGAGCGAAAATTCTTTCAGAAAAAAAAATCTCCCCCCGGGCCACTTTGCTCTGTTGGGTTAACAAAAGGTCGCTTCTCCCACGGCTCTAATGAGACTCCCGCTCCAGTTTCCCTGCCGGGGAGAATTGAGGTTAAGGGCGCTCCCCACCTGCTCGCCGAGGTGAAGGTGCGTTACAATCAGATCAGGTTACGATATTATCAATCATGTTGCCGCCCTGTAGGTGGTCAAACCCACGGACGCTGAATTGAACAGTCGGGGTCGCGAGATACGAGTCTTCCAGTCTTGCATGAACCCAGCTTATGGGTGATTCTCAAACGACGGGCAATTTTCAGGTCCATTTAAAAATGTAAGCGTTTCTTTTGCTAGGTATTTGGATGTTCATCACTTAATTGGCCTCCATGTATGTCTTTCTGATGCGCAGCCATGACAATGTTTTCTCAAACCTAAAAAACCTGGAAATTATATTATACTCTTGCCCACGTAGGAGCGACCCTGCGGTTTTCTGAAGACCTCTAGGTCTGGCAACATCGCTCAAATCCGAGCCTCCAGGTAGTGGCCTGACGGCTCGCATCGGACCCTAATTACGGTGCGGTACTTACGTCTTACGCAATTCAAATGTGATTCAATAGTTAATTCGGTCATGCCATCACCAGAATCGTGATGTACATGAAAAAAGGGACACAACGAGTATAAATTTGAACTGGAAAAACATACCTAGACGTTATGTAAAAATACCCAATGGCGGTTTTCGTCAAACTCAAACAAAAATGAGTTTTTTCCCATGTGGGCATGTGGGGTATCGTGTTCCATGTAATTTTGGACGCTGAAGCGATTGGAGTGGGTCCCAAACCTGTGCGACTGACCCAGAGCAAGGAAATCCATTTTCATGGGCAAAATGGTGCAAAATGACATTATTTCCGTACTTTTTCGAGCCCCATCCCATCTGACATGGTTGGATCAAAGATACATGAGTTTAAGTGTAATCAAATTTGCAGCGTTTTTTTCAATTTATTACACTGTTGCAATACGGCCCACACTTGTTTGATAAGGTGTTCCTGAACCGAATGATATAAAATTTAGACTTGTTTTCCTCAGAACGACGAGAACATTTTGAATCTCACGAAAAATTACATTTTTAAACAAAAGCAACTAAAACGTCTTGCGTTAAGAGGGGGAGATTGAAAGGGGCTTTACTGCTGCTAATGAGGGATAGTCGGCCGAGTTAAAGGGTCCGCTGCGGTGTTGCCACCTGATGGCAGGGAAGGGGTTTTCTTCCCTGCGGTCCGGGGTCTCTCCTATATGGGCAATGGTATAGCTTCCGAGGGTTTCCTATTGGTCAGTACTCAAGAAATGTATGCAGATAAGGAGGAAAAATTGAAAGTCAGTCAATTTTGAACGGCACAGCGTGCCATATACACGAATTTGCCTGTAGTTTGATCATCACCCTTCTATGCTCTTAATTAATTCGTGACGAAATTTTGGAAACCTCTGTGAAATATAGTCTTAATTCATTGTGCAATAACGTTATCGTTCTATGATAGATCTGGGCAGATATTTCAACTGTTGCAAAACACGGTTTTCTGAAGTTCTACAATAATTTTTTTTTTGCATATTGGTAGTTGACGTTTGTATTTGACAGAGAAAACCACATTTTTGTCCCTTACAATCTGAGTGCACCATCGGGGTTTCAGGGCAGTAGCCGACACTGTTCAGAATCGAGGTTTTACAAGGTTTTCACTAAATTAGTCGTGTGGGATGTCATTTCCTTGTAATGTGGACCGCAAAATCGACTGAGATAGGTTACGGAGAGTTTGACCAAAAAACTGAACTTTTTTGTTGACAAACGTGCTCTCATTTCACCCCTTTACGGACTAACGTGTTACGCCCCTGAAGTTTTTCCAAGTTCGCTCGGTTATAATCGGTTGTCTCGTGATAACAGCCCGTGAAACTTTCGAGAAATATAATTTGTCCCGTTCGTCACTTCAGTGAAGGTTGTCACTCTTTTCTTCCGGGGAGACCGCCCCGCAACAGGTGAAAATGCTCGAGCCTCTCGTGGTTGACGTCTTGCTTGGCAGATTCCTCCGATCCGCCCACTTTCACTGACTCTCGCTCTCATTCTCCGTCATCCGGACGAGAGATCTCGCGACGGCGCATCTCGGCTGCCCACGCCGATCTTGGCCGACGAACTGTCCTAATTCACGGCTCCAAATGACCGAGATTGTTAATCTCGACTCGTGGTTTTGGACTCCACCTAAATTTGATTCAATCTCGAATGATAACTCACGGAGAAAAACACACGCACATGTACATAATTCAACTTTTGACCAGTGTTTTAAACTGAAGTGATGATAGAACGTTGTCTATATTGCCGCGAAAATAATTAGTTACACAGTTGAATCGATTTCGACTATTGGCTCAGGGAAGTGAAAGGGGCAGATACCAACCAATGCCACACACACACACACCCAATTACACAGTTGAATCGATTTCGACGGTTAAGTCATCATCAGTGACAAACGTGAACTGAAGGTACATCACAGAACGCACATCTTATATAGGATCAAGTGAAAGGAGATTGAATCCTATTGGCTCAGGGAAGTGAAAGGGGCAGGAAGGACCAACCAATGCCACTTAAGGCTTACAAACTGAAAGGGGCACAAACAGTGCGTTATAGAGAGAGGAAGCCAAACAAGAATGAACCCAATAATGGTGAAATATTTGAGGAATAACTTCATTTAAACATTTTGCTGACCTATCACTCTTAACAATTTCGAAATTTTCTAGTAGATCCAGCATGCCTCCCTTTGGGCAAAAGTTATGATGAAGAAGAACAACATCATGCCTAGGATAATTTTTACAAACAGTTTAGAGGTACTGAACCTTGCGAACATAAGTTATTATATTATATTATTACATTATTAAAGTAAAGTGAGTATGTGTTACGACTGGGGACTTTGTCCGTCCGTCGGAGTGAGGCAAGTCGCCAAGAAAAACAAGCACATTTGTCAGGAACGAGAAAACGAGTTAGTTCAGATAATAAATGAGGTATATAGTAGTATCATGTGAATGATACGAATGGAATAATGGAATAACAAAAGGTAAAAGAAAAAGGAGATTAAGAGTTCATAATCAACGCTGAAAGGGAGTACGTCACGTTATCAGTTGAATTCTGCCACCAGCATTGCTCTGTACTTACAGGCCACTGAACCAAACCTTGCCAGAGCCAACCAGTCAAGGAGCCTGACCAAGGCGTTTGCGTCCAGTGCTGCACAACCCAAGGACCTCCGTCTGAATTCTCCAAGAACTGGGTAGACTCCCAGGAAGTGACTGATACTTTCTTGGACGCCCATGTTGCAAATAGTACAAATTGTGCTTGGCCCATCTTCCTGGTCATTGGGTTTACTGTTAAGCTGCAAAATCGCGCATGTGAAACGTACGACCCAGCGCACCACCCATAATGGATGCTCTTCTCGTTCACCAGATAATAATGCTGGTTTGCGTTCATGATTTAGCAGGCGGTATATACGGCTCGACTCCATGGCCTTCACAACCATTTCACCTTCCCAGGTATCCTTTACAGAGCGGACAAGGCTGAAGCATCCAATTTTTCAAGTTGTCCGGGTCCCCATCAAATTGGGAGCTGTATTTCCCCGCCAACACTTTCAAGTCCCTGAACCAGAAGACCTTCCTTCTAACAATTTCAGTGGGCAACTTATTGCAAGAATGAACCCACTAATGCTGAAATATTTTTAGAAATAACCTCATTCAAACATTTTCCTGACCTATCACTCTTAACAATTTCGACATTTTCTTGTAGATCCATCATACCTCCCTTTGGGCAAAAGTGATGAAATTCTACGTATATCCTGTTTTAGAGTGAAAGTTTTGAGGAAGTACCCAAATAACGATTGCTCCAACAATCAGAAAGGACACACCTTCGGATCTAATAGTCCATCTGTCCTCAATTTAGAATGATTGATTGAAAAGTGCGTAAAAAAAATTTAAAATTCTTACCATTATTGTATTTAAGGACGCGATGAGACTCAAGCAACCCGGGAGGCACAAAAAAACATTTAATTCTTCTACATCAACTACCAAAATTTCTATAAAATCATTGTATAATATTTTTTTGTGATAAATTTTTGTAATTTTTTGGGAAACTGATCACCAGTTTCGTTTAGAAATGACGTCTAAAGCATATTCCATGATAATTGAGTTTGAGAACATGATTTTACAAATTAATATTACTCATTGTTTGAAATGTGTTTTTGATTGTGCAAACTTTTCGAGAGGGAACTGATTAACCATCAAAAATACCATATGCTATTTTGACTTAATTACGTCATAGATATGACGTGATGACGTTGATTGAAACTTTCAAAAACCATTCATTGAACTGAGTTTTATATAAATCGAACTAAAACCCCGCCCTATTATTTGAGAGTTTTGAAGATAATGATTTTGTTAAATTCCAACAGCTAATCATTGTTGACAGTGGTGACAGTACTTACCGATTTATTAGTGAATTTTCCTATGCAATTTTCCCATATCAGCTAACAGGCTTCTACAACCAATTTTTGTTTTATTTGAACTCTCAAGCTGTGATTTAACTTGAAGATCCCTTAGGACTTTTAACTGACGATGCATAGGTCCCATGATTAAATACTCACATTGTGGCACGATGAAATGCTCAGAAAAATGTTTACAATTTTCATAATGGTGATTGTTACTGGACATGTTATCACGCATGTTGATGTTTTGAGATGGGACAAACAAAATAATAATAATAGTAATTCATGTTCAAGGGCTCCAGCATTGCCACTTGCGCTGGAGGAGAGACTCGGATAGGGTTTATGAACGTAATGTAATTTTTGTTCATAAATTTGATAGTTACAAGCAATCTTTTAATGGTTACAAAAAGCTCGAATCTCTGTAAAATGTAACAAAAACTATATTTTGTAAACAAGGTGACATTAGCTGATGTTTACCGCTGGAAATCGTTCTGTTGTTGGTTTTGTGGAAAAAAATCCGTAGAACAGGATGGGATATCCAACAACCCGCCGATCCGGTTAATATTCACCGATCGCGTTCTTGGGAAGGCGGCCTTCGGCACAAGGCGCTTGGCAGGGTCTGCGAGCCGGACGGACTTCCGTGTTGATGAAATAAAGAAAGGTGACCTGGTATCTACCTGTTGCTACGTAGATGATTTACTAATGCGCTAGTATGATGTCCTTCTGTAATCAGACTTCATCAATAGAGGGACACATATTACAGTTGAGCCAGGGGGTTGTGTAACAAACCAAACTTTAAAAAAGAATAATGAAATACAAGTCCGTTTCTGACCATTTCAAGATCGAATTCTTGAAAAATCAGTATGGTATGTTTGTATGTGAGTGTGTGTGTGTCAAAAAGACAACCTGTATCGTGTGGTGTAGAAGTGTCCACGGACTCATGGTGCCCATGATTCGGTTGCAAGCAGATAGCGGCTGCATTGTCATCCAGTGGCTGGAAACTGGAGAGAGTGAGACTGTATCGTATGCTGAAATGGAAAAAACCCAGATGTCGATGCCGATGGGTCTGCCATAATCCTGAATGTCCAAGTTGTCTGTGGCGGCGTGGACATGGAGCAGACTTGGAGGGCTAAGAAAAGTAAATGCTACGGGAACAACCTTCGGCAAGCGGTATCTGAGCTAAAAGGAGTGGCTCCTAATAACATCAAGGTTATGACTGCAACCGTGTCATGGCGTGGAGTGTGGTGCTGGAAACGTGCCGAGGAGTTACTCGAGTAGGGCATCTCGTTAGGAGTACTTCGTGGTATCACCATCCGTGTCATCCAGGGCTGTTACTTAAACTGGTGGTCATTCTATTGGGGCACTTCCTTGCATCCCTTCATTCCTCCTCTATCATCCTCTATTTCCAAAAACCCAAGGGCCGACTTCAGGTAAACCTGCGCGCCCTCCTCATTTTCATTTGGTTTAGTTTTTGCGTTTTTATTGAATGGTGTGTCCCCTTGAGAGGAGATTTATTTAAAAAAAATAATAATCACTCATTTTTTCGATGCTGCCCTGCCTTTTCAACCGATTTTTGTCATCCTTTTTTGTTGGGTCCTAATTTCATTCTAGTTGTGGTTCGAACCTCGGAAATTCCGAATTGCCTGACGAAATAGAGGAATTAATGCCGAAAACCCTTTTTCCATCTACAATTCTTTCTATTTTTTTCGAATCTTACTCAGGCTACGATTCTGAATACCTCTTTTTTATTCTGGTATTATTCTGGTATTTTATTCTGGTATTGCAACAAAGATCGGAAGTTTGGCTTTTTCTGACTGGAGGTGGGCTGGAGGGGTATTCGGTAATATTTTCTGTCACTGGTCAAGTGATAATTCTCGACCAATTAGTGTATTTGCTTTTTGTTCAATCAAGACTTTGGTTTAATATGAACATATAAGTTTTAGTTTAGTTTAACTGAACATAGTAGGTTTAGTTTAACTAAACATTTAGTTTTCATAACGAAAAGGAGTAAAAGGAGGGGAAAATAGTAAGAAATGGATGTATCTTCACTATTTTCATCTGATGTCATTGATTTTTTAAATTTTGTTTGTACAACCACGATTTTACCAAGTTGTGCAATAAACCTCAATACAGAAGAAAATTCCGAAGAAGCGGTTTTTGAGTATGGCCTGCCTACTGTTTAACTTTGCATTGGAAGGTGCCGTTAGGCAGTCCAATATTCAGGTTGGTGGGTCAATCTTCAACCGATCAGCGCAGCCCCTTGGATACGCTGATGACATCGACATCATAGGTAGGACTTTTGCAGCCATGAGTGAGGCTTTTGCAAATCTTGAATATCCAGCTGCGCGGTTTGGACTAGAAGTCAACCAGTCAAAAACCAAATACATGCTAACCAATGCTACAAGAAGAGGACCCGAACGCATTCAAGTAAACGGATACACATTCGACGCTGTGAATGAGTTTGTCTATCTCGGATCTCTTGTGGTGGTTGCAGAAGTGCAGCGAAGGATACAGGCGGCCAATCGATGCTATTTCGGGTTAGTGCCTCAGCTCAAAAGCAGGGTGATTTCCCGAACAATCAAGCTGCGCCTGTACAAAACCTTGATCAGACTAGTCCCTACCTATGGTTCCGAGACATGGGCCCTTATCAAAGCACTGGAAGAAGACTTACGCCGTTTTGAGGGAAAAGTGCTACGGAGAATCCTTGGTGGGACCTACGATGTTCAGGAACTCGTTTGGAGACATTGAACTAACCAAGAAGTCATGGAGCTATATAAAGAGAAAGACGTCATCCAATTTATGAAGGTGGATCGGCTCCGGTGGGCCGGGCATGTCGCCAGGATGAGCCCAGAGTAGCCACCCTTAAAGATCCTCGACGAAAAAATTTACGTCAAGGGAAGAATAGGGCGCCCTTTGCTGGTTGGACTGCGTCAACTCAGATTCCCCACGCCGGGTTGTAGCTCCATAAAGTAATAGTAGTCGGTTTTTGAGTATGATGAAATCAACGAAAGAAGAATTGTTTATGGTGTAATTCGATTTCTGAAACGTTTCATAGATTGTGCAATGCTATATCTGTAAATGAGTTCAAATAACGAAACGACAATTTTCAGGTATTACATTTGTACTTCCTGTAAGTACTGAGGTTGACTGATGGGGGAATGAGCGCATATGGTGGCTGGAGGTAACTGTTGCTACCTGGAAATGTGTTGTTCAATCCTTCGCAAAAAGCAGTGTTTGCTATGTCATTTTCTCCGTTGTAACTAATATGGCCACGATCGAAGTTCGTGTAACCGTCAGTCCCCATGCAGGTTGATGACTCTTCTGTCTGAACTCTCTTATTCCGTTTCGTAGCATCACATTCCTTGGGCTGGTGAACTGGTACGCGGCTGAAAAAGACATGAGAGTCATCGACACAATTTAGCGAAATACGCCCATCAAAAAAAGTTTTGAGACACCTTGATTCAGTCTGAAATATGAACGGGAAAAAATTGGGTTTTTGAAATTCAAAAAAAAAAAAAAAAAAAAAAAAATCTGCAAATTCTTTTACTGGGGTTTATTATTCAATCGGCTTGTGTTTACGATTTAAATTTCTACTAAGCTTTGGAGTGTGCGTGTTTCACAGGATAGGGCGATTATTGAATTTCAGGAGATATACATGGAGCACGTGAATCTGTTCTCGACCAAAATACCTATTTGGATTGATCAGTTGATCATATTTGTGTGCCTCCTGAAATTCAATAATCGCCCTATCCTGTGAAACACGCAGACTCCAAAGCTTAGTAGAAATTCAAATCATGAACACAAGCCGATTGAATAATAAACCCCAGTGAAAGAATTTGCAGCGTTTTTTTTATTGAACCTCAATACCCCCCCCCCCCCCCCACAATAAAAACATCTATAATTTATCAAGTCCTTTGGCACTCGTATTGCGTTAAAACTTCCCCAAATCCAAATTTAAACGATGTAGCCAAAGGTAGACAGATGTAGAGGGGGCACACAAATATCATCAACTGATCGATCCAAATAGGTGTTTTGGATGAGAACCGATTTACGTGGTCTATGCATATCTCCTGAAATTCAATAATCGCTCTATCACCTGTAAAACACGCACACTCCGAAGCTTAGTAAGATTCAAATCATGAACGCAAGCCAATTGAATAATAAACCCCAGTGAAAGAATACTTATTTACCCCAGTAATAATATTGAATAACAAACCCCAGTAATAAATTGAATAATATTTACCTATATATTATCAGAATGCTTCAACCCGTGTATCGGCTACTAACTACACTACAAGTATTCACATCGGCTATCACTCGAGTATCAACATTCACTACAACTCGACGCTATCGGCCGGACTTCACTAGGTTACAAACAAACAATAATAAACGAAAAAACGCAAATGTTGGCACCATAAATCGGGCCATACATCGGGAATGGTTTGACCTACGGACGTGGGGAAGGGCTCATTCGATTCCTAATGGTATGTTCTTCAAATAGGAAAATATTTAGGCCGATTCGACTAGTTTTGAGGTTTTCAGGTATTTTACAAAACTTTTACAGCCCTTAAAGGCACTTTAAATTGAGTGAGGGAGCTGGCTCAAGAATTGGGGCGTCGTCGGACCAAGATGGATTTTTCCTGAAAATTTCAGACTTTTTGCTCCAGCCGTTTCGGAGATATCGTGCGTACGGCGTACGGACGGAAAAATTTTTATTGCAGATTCGGATTCTACACCCTTTGAAACGTAAACCATGAAATTTTCAGGGGGGGGGGGGGGGGTTAGAATTTTTTTTCCAGAGCGATTACAATGGTTTATTATTGAATAATAAACCAGAAGTTAGTTGTCATTCTAAACTGCATGCATGTACTCAACAATCTTTGGGCTGATTCGATACTTACTAGCATTTTAAACAATCACACCCAGATTGAATCACCACACGCTCATCACCTATTGCATATGTTCACAATTGAACTGTGGGCTGTGGCACTGAATGGTCAACCCTGCCAGTTGTTGGGATTTGGGAACAACATGATCTGGAGTGACTCAGTAAGTACCATAGAAGCTATGAGGGACTTATATGATTCCTGGATACAAAGGCTTTGTGTATCACTGCAAAGCCACTTCTTTTGGTACTGCCATCACTGAGTGCCTAAGCAATTGGCACAAGTCTGCTGATGCTTGGAGCAAGGAAAGCCATTGAGATCCTGCTCATGCCCGTTGAGGATCAGATCTCCTACATGTAACATGGCAATGTAACAGTGGCGGAATGAAGTCACTGGTCTGCATTGTGTCTTTCAGGATCTCGGCCTGGTTTGTCTTTTTGTGTTCCAACTTGTGGGACCGAATTGTGGTCAATCAGGTTGCTACTGCCCATACTCGTCTTACTAATGGACCTGCTTGATGCATTACCTCGTGGTGTGGAGGTAATCTATCCATCCGCCACTTTTTTGAGGATCGCCCAACCCTTTTAGACTTTAAATTGCTCAATGAGTTGATGTTCTATCCGGCCCAGAACGGTCTAATCTTTGCCAAAATACCTTATAGCTGCAGGGCTTTAGTACAAACTGATATTTCTAGTCTGTGATACATTTATTTCCATTTTTTCACTTGGATGCCATGTAACCCTATCGTTTGGTTCACTTATACAGGGTGTACAGCGTGTGATCCGAAAATCTTGGCTCACGTATTCTACAAGTTTCCAACAAAAAGTGCCTCAGGGATTTTTTTTTTTTTTTTCGAGGCTTCGTTTTTGAGTTATTTCACTTTTAAGATTTTTTTCGTGTTTTCGAACTTACGTCACTGAAACGGTCGTAATTCCGGCGTTTTCAAAGTATTTGCAAATCTAAGTATGCCGTTGGAAAGAGCATAAAATCATCTATCGCCTTAGTCTTTAATAATAATTTTTTAAAAGGAACTAAAGGGTAAAAATGAGCCTGAAAAGTAAATTTTGTCAAATTTTGAAAAAAATTCTTTTTTTAATGGCTCACTAGTCCCCCTTAATTTTAATGATACGTTTGAGCCTGTAAGCTTAAAAAATGCGCAAAAGTCTCAACTTTCTAATGGTATATTTAATTTTTAGGTTTTAGGGGAACTTTTTTGAGGAAATTGAGATTTTATATTTTTAAAAAACGTGTATTTTCAAGCACATTTGAGGATTTAAAAAAAGAGAGAGAATAAAACCTACATAACAAAAAAAAATTTTTTTTTCTGAGTGTAGAATGTATCGTGTTTTACGGCATTACCTAAAAAATTCTAAGTTTGAGTGAGAGCATCCGCGGAATGAATTGATGTAAATCAACTGTTAAATGTCTCCCGTTCTTCCTGATATCGTGAGGTTTAATCCCGTTGTTTGTTATGATTTCCTCTTCTTGTCATTGATAGAAACATCATCAAGAGCGAAATGTTGAGTATGATAATGTAATTAACGGTCAAAGGTAGATCCACACACCCGTTCGATCACATCAAATGTGCTTGAAAAATACACGTTTTTTTGCATAAAATCTCAATTTCCTCAATAAAGTTCCCCTAAAACCTCAAAATTATTATATATGTATATTTTAAAATCGTGCCTATTTCAGTGTCTCAATTGACACCTCTTACTAAATCTCTGATGACCATTCAGGTTGAGATGCCGCTTAATTCTTAAAAAAAATAACTATAATAATTAATCACCTAATCCGTCTGGGTTGGAGTATGGAAATACTAATGACCACCTCCCCCATTTGTCGCAGGGTCTCTTGATTATAACCCATAACAAGTTCCGAATTTCTCGAAAATCAAAGTTGCGGAACGTAGAATACACTTCTTTCTATTAGCCGCTATCAGTTGACAACTTCTTATCAACACAATCCATTTCCCTTCGACTCACTACCTATCAGTTGCCTGTCAACACACTACATTCCGTCCACTCTGCAAAAAAGCCGTTCGGCTTTTTGGTTTATTATTCAATAATAAACCATTGTAATCGCTCTTGAAATCTAACCCCCTGAAAATTTCATGGTTTTTGTTTCAAAGGGTGTAGAATCCGAATCCGTAATAAAAAATTTTCCGTCCGTCCGCCGCACGCACGATTTCTCCCAAACGGATAGAGCAAAAGATCTGAAATTTTCAGGAAACATTCATCTTGGTCCGACGACGCCCCAATTCTTGAGCCAGCTCTCTCACTCAATTTAAAGTGCCCTTTAAGGGCTGTCAAAGTTTTGTAAAATCCCTAAAAACCTCAAAACAAGTCGAAGTGGCCTAAATTTGTACCTATTTGAAGAACGTACCATGCGAAATCGAATGAGACCCGTCGTCCGTAGGTCAAACCATTTTGTTGAATGTATGGCCCGATTTATGGTGCCAACATTTGCGTTTTTTGGTTTATTATTGTTTGTTTGTAACCTAGTGATTAGCGTCGAGTTGTAGTGAATGTGGATACTTATAGTTTATAGCCGATACACGGGTTGAAGCATTCTGATATGCATGAAACGCTGATAATATCTTGGTAAATATTATTCAGTATTATTCTGTCTTCTTACACCTCATATTGGATGTTACAGACTGTTGACAACATTTGTCCGTCAAATCGTTCGAGCGGGGTAAACATGCGAGAGCGGTCTCCTCGACCAAAATACCTATTTGGATTGATCAGGTGAGAACTCTGAACATCCCCAGAGCACGCATTCAGCCGGCATTTTCAGAAATTCAATCTCAAAACGTTTTTCAATTCGTCTTTACTCAACCCTTTCAAACTTTTCCCCAAGTATTTCTTCAGTTCTGCGTTGACCCCCTCTGGAATTCGTCCGTTACTTTTCTTTGAGGTTTTATGAGTGGGAATTCCATCTTGTCCTGGCAATCCGTACGCATTAAATTTGACGTTCAGGTCGCACATGAATCCACCACCCAAAAAACTGTCTTTCACATCTATTTCCTGGTTTCGGTTGATTTTTTTTCTGCAGCCTTGATATTGGTGGGCCATATCTCATCGAGTTTCAAACATTTTGAATTCCTTTTCACTGCCTTTAGGTGGATTCAAAGTTATTATTTAATGTTTTGAGAACATTCAAACTGCACGGTGTCAAATTTCAAACGTTTGATAGCAACAAATCAATGATTTGAAGTTGGACACGGCATCGAGTGAAGTGAACGAGTTGTTTAAATTGGTATCTTTGCTGCTTAAGGACTAATCATTTCAGTCGAGTTGCCAGCAATTTTTTTTTCTGACGTCAATGTTTCAATTTTAAACAACTAATCTTTATTAATAAACAAACATGAAACCCAAATTAATTTGCTTTGGTATTTGATAAAATTTCTTTGAAAACGCTGCAAATCCTTTCACTGGGGTTTATTATTCAATTGGCTTGGAAGCGCACACTCCACTACACATCTGCACACTACACGTCTGTATCAAATGTTTCTACCTCCGATTCCGTTTTCCGCTATCGTTCTGCCCCGTTTCGTCCTTCTTCGTTCCAAGGGTCTCGATGAGTTTTTGATCGAAGAGCGATCTCATATCGCATAACATATCGATCGCAGAAACGATTTTGTTGAAGTACGACTGATCTTGATCCGTTCGGCTCTCGTTTTGACAGCTATTCGTCGAGTTTCCCACCAATCCCGTCTCGAAACAGCGATTTCCACGACTATTTTCTGTCTTCTTACACCTCATATTGGATGTTACAGACTGTTGACAACATTTGTCCGTCAAATCGTTCGAGCGGGGTAAACTGCGAGAGCGGTCTCCTAAAACGCTCTCCCCGATGCTTCCATCCAGGTGAGAACTCTGAACATCCCCAGAACAGGATTCAGCCGGCATTTTCAGAAGCAATCTCAAAACGTAATCGGTCAATTCCTCTTTACTCAACCCTTTCAAACTTTTCCCCAAGTATTTCTTCAGTTCTGCATTGACCCCCTCTGGAATTCGTCCGTTACTTTTCTTTGAGGTTTTATGAGTGGGAATTCCATCTTGTCCTGGCAATCCGTACGCGTTAAATTTGACGTTCAGGTCGCACATGAATCCACCACCCAAAAAACTGTCTTTCACATCTATTCCCTGGTTTCGGTTGATTTTTTTTCTGCAGCCTTGATGTTGGTGGGCCATATCTCATTGAGTTTCAAACATCTTGAATTCCTTTTCACTGCCTTTAGGTGGATTCAAAGTTATTATTTGATGTTTTGAGAACATTCAAACTGCACGGTGTCAAATTTCAAACGTTTGATAGCAACAAATCAATGATTTGAAGTTGGACACGGCATCGAGTGAAGTGAACGAGTTGTTTAAATTGGTATCTTTGCTACTTAAGGACTAATCATTTCAGTTGAGTTGCTAACAACAATATATTTTTGTCTAGCGTTAATGTTTCATTTTGTTTTATTATTCAAAATAAACCATTGTTTGCTTTCGTATTTGAAAAAAAAAAGTTTGAAAACGCTGAAAATTTCATGGTTTACGTTTTCAAAGGGTTCAGATCCAATTTCTACGAAGCTTTGGAGTATTTGCCATTGGGAAAATCGTGCGATTAAATTTTCCGACCGTAATATTGCCGTACGCACGATTTATTTACCTAATATTATCAGGTTTCATGGAATGCTTCAAATCGGCTAAATTTTTAGGAAAAATCCAGTGTTTCACGACAACTCGACGCCCCGGACATTTTTACAAACAAACTCTAATCAACCAAAAAACGCAAATTTGGCAAAAAATCGGGCCATTATTGGTTGTCAAAGTTTTGTAATTGGCGAAAAACTCAAAACGCATGGTATGTTCTTAAAAATAAGTTTTAGGCCGCCTTGATTTGATTATTAGGGATTTTACAAAACTTTGCACGAGGAATTTAAATGAGTTAGAGAGCGCTAGCTCAAACCATTCTGAAATATATAGGATTTTTCCTGAAAATTTCAGATTTTTGGGGAGAAATCGTGCGTACGGCGGACGGACGGGACATTTTTTATTTCAGATTCGGATTCTACACCCTTTGAAACGTAAACCATTACATTTTCGGATTCCAGGGGGGTTTAATATTATTGTTTTTTTTATTCAAGTGCGATTACAATGGTCTATTATTGATTGATAATAAACCAAAAGTGAAAAGCGAAAAGTTGCTCCTAATTGAGTTATTGTCACCTCAAAACTTGCTTTATGGATCTCTTATCTGATGAATTTACATTGTTTCAAGGAGGAGTGGGACAGCTCAAACTTGACGATAAAAGCTACCTGAATATTCCGTATGTGCCTATTAGAAACTTTTTTTTTTAGAGGCTTCGTTTTCGAGTTATCCCAAAAGATTTTATGTACTTGAAAAAGTTCATTTTGATTATACCGTTTCAAAGAGCGTTACATTTTCTATCCCCCTTGTGTTTCTAAAAAATATTGTAGGTTGAGGTCAAGTGACTTTGAGTTGGTTCAAAGGATTGATAGGGACACCAAGCTCTCATGTTTGAGTGGGGGAAAATGTGGCTTTTCCTATGAAAATCGAATTTTTAAAGAACCCCCTTTTGAAACCAATAGATGATAGAATTTTTCGACTGTGTCAGAAATGTAATGTGTCCTGTAATGTAACTTTCCTAGTTGAATAATGATACCTTTTCCCTATTTTTTTCGAAGAACTTCATCCTTTCACTCAGAAATCACATGATTGGTTCCCCTACACCAGAGGGATTGAAGCTCCCGGCCTTTGTATCGTACGTTCGGAGTAGAAGTGGCACATTTCCAAAAACACAACTTTTGGGAAATCGCGTTTAAATATTTCGGTTGGTTAAACGTTCCTCTGTTAGCTGTTTTCTGTAACGTACGTTTAGTTATTGTTCTGTAACTAATAATGTCTCAACCGTCGAAACAGACTACTGCTTTTTTGTCTACAAAATTCTGTTTTTCTTGATCGATCCGGGTCGGATCGTTACTTTTTTGTTTTGAAAATATAGATCCCATCCGGACAGAATTGAAGAGGTGCAGTTAGGAGCAAGTGATCCGGATCGAATCTTAAACCCTTGAGTTTCACTTTGTTGATAACAATCTCTGAAATTAGAGTAATAACTCAAAACTCAGGTTCGTGCGCTAACGCTCATTCTCATTTGTCAAATGTTGTTTGCTCCTTTTTCGCGTCCTTTTCGTCTTAAACGACTTTTAATTGTTCCGTGTTTGGTTTACCGGCGTGACCTCGTCTTTCGTTTACCTTCCGTACATATTTTGCTTACCACAATGAGGGGATTTCGAAGCGGATCTCGGATGTCTCCGTGACGGCGTGCTGAGGTTCATTGTTGATGCAACCAGCACGTCCTAATCGCGAGTTTGCGACGTTTCGAAGTACAGTTGTAGGTTTTTACAATTACAGTTGTGGTCCGCTTAACGTACATAATCCGTTCCTGAAGAATGTCCGTACAGCGAAATGTCCGTACAACGGACCTAATAATCCCATCGTATACGTAAAGATGAGAATATCAGAGTAGGTAGGTATATCCGTTTTTCAGGGGTGGTGACGCTTGGCGGGTGGAATTCACCCCCCAGAACCCCCGACCGGCATGCTCCCCTCTTCGGGGACTTGGAATATACGATTTTTTTACTTTGCGTATTGTTTTTATACTCCCTCATTGTGTTATTTACCTATTTCTTTTTAACCTGCGTAGCAGGGCCTTTAAACTAGTAAGAAACAATGGAAAAAGCCCGTCAAGTCCGTTCTCTCGTCCCTACACCCACCCATTTTAATGTTTGTTTGTACAATATTATCGCTAAATAACGACAAAGTGTGAATACATTATTTTTAGAAGAAATAAATAGATGCATAAACCATGATTGCAGTAGCTGCAGCAACAGTAATGCTTGAGGTGACAGCTGACAATGATGTATGAGGTAAAATCATCACAACTCCTCAAGCTTATTATACCAATAGGACAGGGGTACAGTAATTTTTACAGTACTTTACATTTGAAAAAATAATGAATAATGAAGGAACAGAGGAAATTACGCACGTTCCCTTCTTTAGACGCTTTTTTTGGCCCGATTTTAATTTTAAGAACTAAATAATAATAATAAACACACGACACCGATAGTATTTATAAAAATAACGATAATAACGATTTTAAAGAGAGGTAATAACAAAGATCACTATAAAGCGATTTATACAGGGGTGCAGGGGGCAACCCCTTCACTGAATATATGTTTATACAATTAATATACCTACACTATAAATAAACTTCAACTAAGATGATAAACTACCTATATTTTTTCTGCCAATAATTTGTATTATAAAATAATATATACATTCATTATTCGTTGGATTGCAAGCTTGCGTTGTTCTATTTCCTGAATTTTTTAAGATCAATTTGGTGTGGAAAGTATTAATTTGGTTGGGAAAAGTATTAATTTGACTGGGAAAAGCTATATACGGGCGAGAATGTTTTCGGCACTGGTATGAAACGATGAGTTCACTGGAACTGAGACAATGGTGTGGGTTTGCGCCAGTGTTCGTACTCATGCGCCCAAATCTGCCCAAGAACCATTTTCTTTCACAAATTCATAATTCTGAATATTATGTTCGCCCTAACTTCGTTCGTTCTCCGGAAAAATGTTCATTAAGCGGACAACATTTCCAAGAGTAACAATTTACATCCTATTTGAACAGATGCGGTACGATTCCGTCGCGTTTATACCCAACTTCCCAGTGAGAGAAAGACGGGGATTTGTTATCGTTATGACGCACGAGCTTTGGGCAAACACGGGAGTACACTCGAACGGCTCGACCAGCCGATGCGTAGGTCAATCGAACACGTACGTAATAAGTTGATAAATCATATCGCTCTCTCTGACAAAAAGAGAGACATTTATTCATAACGTCTCGAATAATTACGCTAGAGCTCATTTTTTCTGTATTAGAAATCATACAGTACATCATTGATGTATTACATACTGTGAAGAACTAGTAACTGGACAATTTAAATACGTCTAATTTTATCACAAAACTGACAATCTTCCCAGGAGTTCTCGGGAAATAAGCCGGTACCCCATGGTTGTAAAGCGGTGAATTCTAGGGAGCAGCGAAGCCTTACTACAAATACGTCAAATGATCAGAGAGAGAGTATGAATGAATGATTATTTATTTATCTGCACATAAATAGGACCGTTAAATCCGTTTATTCTTGTCAGAAACGTTTCGTCCCGCAGCGGGGACTTCCTCAGTCTAACTATGTATAACTACTAGCGTTAATTGGTTAAACAATATCGATATCAAATTAGACACTCATTCAATAATTTAAATTATGCTGCAGTTCCTCTCTCCCTTTTTGATTTTATAACAAAACAAAATTGTTTAACCAATTAACGCAGTTGAGATCAAACAACTAAGCAATATGACCAACTTGAGTACATGGACAGGGAGGAGTGAACAGTTTAACGTCAACTACAGAGCTAAAAGTAATAAACAACAAGAGATGTGTGGTGCCACCACCATGTCAATGCCAAAAGTATGCCAGTAGTTATACATAGTTAGACTGAGGAAGTCCCCGCTGCGGGACGAAACGTTTCTGACAAGAATAAACGGATTTAACGCTCCAAATTAAGAGATTCGGAATGAATGTGGTCACTCCACTACCCACACCCACTATAAATAGGACCAGTGGTATGACAGAAGTGGTAAAACAATATACTATTCAGTAAATACAGTCAGTAATCTATCGTGAAAAATTAAATTAATTAATAATGTCTTTTGTGGGCATTTGAAATTAAAGCATTCTTCTGTTAATTATAGAATTAGTTGTTGTTCGCTTCGTGTTCAGAACGTGAGTTATCGAAAAATATAGAAAAGCAGATCTAAATACAAAAAACAATGTGAGCAACAATTGTATGAACTACAGACTTTTCACACTACAAACTAACCATATTTATGAATAAGTATATCCTTCAAACGTTTTTTTAAAATTTACAATAGTTTGTTCTAGGTCGAATAACGAAGGGTCTGAGTTGTAAAGCCGTATACTCTGTACATAGTATGATTTACTGAATTTTTCAGTCCTGTGTATGGGGATCTGAAGAAGATGTTCCAACATGATGCACATGTGACATAAATTTCAATTTGTTAAAAAAATATTTAGGCTTTTCATTCTTCAGAGTTTTGAAAAGCATTGTTCCAATTCTAAATGTGCGCCATTCCATTATTTTTAACAACTTACCGCTAGCATAATAGGGCCTGACATGTTCAAAGTTGGAAAACTGAAAAATAAATCTTGAGCACGCGTTCTGCGCAACCTGTAACTTGCGCAGAGAGAGAAATTATTCAATAAAAAATACAAAGAAAAACATGGGAATAGAGTAATCTAAGAATTCAGTATTAACAGAAAATAAAGAAAAATTAATTGTCAGAATAATATAGCTCTTCCTTAGGCAGTGCCAGTGCTGGCGAGCTAGAGTTGTAGAACTAATACCAATAATTTCTAACTTGCTCCTTTAAACAAAATCATAAATTTCCTTCGTTTTTATAACAAGAAGAATAACAAAAAACGCTGCAAATTCTTTCACTGGGGTTTATTAGAGTGTGCGTGTTTCACAGGTGATAGAGCGGTTATTGAATTTCAGGAGATATGCATAGAGCACGTAAATCTGTTCTCAACCAAAATACCCATTTGGATTGATCAGTTGATCATATTTGTGTGCCTCCTGAAAATCAATAACCGCTGTATCACCTGTGAAACACGCACACTCCAAAGCTTAGTAGAAATTCAAATCACGAACTCAAGCCAATTGAATAATAAACCCCAGTGAAAGAATTTGCAGCGTTTTTTTATGGTTATCAGAATGCTTCAACCCGTGTATCGGCTACAAGGCCTTTTAGGAGTTCACTCCAGTACCCACATTACTACATCACTTCATCACTACGTCACTAGGTTACTGCTATCAAAACAAGAACAATTATAAACCAAAACCCCAGTGAAAGAATTTGGAGCGTTTCATGCATATCAGAATGCTTCAACCCGTGTATCGGCTACAAAGCCTTTTAGGAGTTCACTCCAGTATCCACATGACTACATCACTACATCATTAGGTTACTGATATCAAAACAAAAACAATAATAATCCAAAATTACGCAAATGTTGACCCCATAAATCTGGCCATACATCGGGAATTTTTTGACCTACGGACCTGGGGAGGAGCTCATTCGATTCCTCATGGAAAGTTCTTCAAAAAGAGTTCAAATTTAGGCCGCCTTGACTTTTTTTGAGGTTTTTAGGGATTTTGCAAAACTTTGACAACCCTTAAAGGGCACTTTAAATTAAGTGAGAGAGCTGGCTCAAGAATTGGGGCCTCGCCGGACCAATATGGATTTTTCCTGAACATTTCAGATTTTTTGCTCCAGCCGTTTAGGAGAAAACGTGCGGACGGAAAATTTTTTATTGCAGATTCGGATTCTACACTCTTTCAAACGTGAACCATGAAATTTTCAGGGGGGGTTCGAATTTTTTTTTTCAAGAGCGATTACAATGGCTTATTATTGAATAATAAACCAAAAGAGAACGAGGACTTTAACAAATAACTGGGGAACGGTGAGCGCCTTGGCCTCCCGGTAGAGAAACACGCGAAAAACGCTTGTTCCTACAGCATCAGTTTCAGAATAACTTTTTGCAGAGTTACCAGTTTAAAAAAATTAAAACAGAATTTAAAGAAAAAATTTGTCTATTTCCACCAAATACTGAGTTACAAAGTTAAATCGATTTCGACTGTTAGGTCATCATCAGTAACAAAATATAACTAAATGTGCAGTTGAGAGAGCTCATCTTATATAGTCTCAGAAGTGAAGGGAGCTTGAATCCTATTGGACAAGAAAAGTGAAAGGGGGCGGGAGATACAACCAATGAACAAAGTGAAAGGGACTCAAACAGATGTAAGGGTAACATTTTGAAGTGGGGGACCAAGTTATTGGAGAAATGAACCCACCAATGGTGAAACGCTCTGAGGGATGACGTCATTTAAACATTTACCTGCTTTATCGCTTATAAGTATCTCAAATTTTTCAAGAACATCCAACATGCTTCCTTTAGGACAAAAATGAAGAAATTCTACAAACTATCTGCCTAAGTCTGCCAAGTCAAAATTGAAAAAGGGTTCACCCCGTACCAATATGCCATACTGCACAGTACAGACTGAACAAGGGATATGTATACTTATTTCAACCGTTCTGTTGACAAAATAGACTTTACATGATAAACTTTATATAAGCCTCGTGTCAGTTGTTTCTGAACGCTTTTTCCCTAATTTTTGTTGCCACGTGCTAAAGGCATTTTCAACCACCGTGGAAGTCTTTATGTTGATCTGCTCCTATAAGATATTTGACGCACAGTGTACGTGAACGTGGCATCAACTATCGATCAACCCACAAAGCTTGAGGCTATTGTTGGAAGTAATTCTATAAGTGAACTTCTTTCAAATCCTGTTAACGATCACAGCGAGGGAAACACGTGCCCATTGACTGAAATCGCTGCGTGACTCCGTCTTTTACTTGTTATTGCTTCCTGTAAAAGTGTAAATGGGTAATTCCTAAACTAGGGGCAATTTTGATCAGAAAAAAAAATTTTGTAAAAAAAGTTTTCAAATTTACCGGTATTTTGGTTTATTATTCAATAATCACCCATTGTAATCGCTCTGGAAAAAAAAAATTCTAACCCCCCCTGAAAATTTCATGGTTTACGTTTCAAAGGGTGTAGAATCCGAATCTGCTATAAAAATGTTTCCGTCCGTACGCCGTACGCACAATATCTCCCAAACGGCTGGAGCAAAAGATCTGAAATTTTCAGGAAAAATCCATCTTGGTCCGACGACGCCCCAATTCTTGAGCCAGCTCTCTCACTCAATTTAAAGTGCCCTTTAAGGGCTGTCAAAGTTTTGTAAAATCCCTAAAAACCTCAAAACAAGTCGAATCAGCCTAAATATTTACCTATTTGAAGAACATACCATGAGGAATCGAATGAGCCCTTCCCCACGTCCGTAGGTCAAACCATTCCCGATGTATGGCCCGATTTATGGTGCCAACATTTGCGTTTTTTATTATTGTTTGTTTGTAACCTAGTGATTTCCGGCCGATAGCGTCGAGTTGTAGTGAATGTGGATACTGGCGTGATAGCCGATGTGGATACTTGTAGTTTATAGCCGATACACGGGTTGAAGTATTCTGATATGCATGAAACGCTAATAATATATAGGTAAATATTATTCAATATTATTACTGGGGTTTATTATTCAATATTATTACTGGGGTAAATAAGTATTCTTTCACTGGGGTTTATTATTCAATTGGCTTGCGTTCATGATTTGAATTTCTACTAAGCTTCGGAGTGTGCGTGTTTCACAGGTGATAGAGCGATTATTGAATTTCAGGAGGTATGCATAGAGCACGTAAATCTGTTCTCAACCAATATACCTATTTGGATTGATCAGTTGATCATATTTGTGTGCCTCCTCTACATCAGTCTACCTTTGGCTACATCGTTTAAGTTTGGATTTGGGAAACGCTATACGAGTGCTAAAGGACTTGATAAATTATAGATGTTTTTATTGTGGGGGGGTATTGAGGTTCAATTAAAAAAACGCTGCAAATTTTTCACTGGGGTTTATTATTCAATTGGCTTGCGTTCATTGCTTTGGAGTGTGCGTTTTCAATTTAAAAAAACGCTGCCAAATAATTTCTTTCTACACTGGTTTAAGTTTGGTGGGAAACGCTATACTTGCTTAAAAAACTTGATTTAGATATTCAATTCAATTTTATTAATTTGGCTTGCGTTCATGATTTGAATTTCTACTAAGCTTTGGAGTGTGCGTGTTTCACAGGATAGAGCGGTTATTGAATTTCACTAGATATGCATAGAGCACGTAAAACTGTTCTCAACCAAAATACCTTTTTGGATTGATCAGTTGATCATATTTGTGTGCCTCCTGAAATTCAATAATCCCTCTATCCTGTGAAACAGGCACACTCCAAAGCTTAGTAGAAATTCAAATCATGAACGCAAGCCAATCGAATAATAAACCCCAGTGAAAGAATTCGCAGCGTTTTTAACGAAATATTCTTCGCTGAGAATATTCCTCACCACGGTCTTAATTTTAGAAAATGCACTCTCAGCTGGATTCAACATGGGAGAATAAGGTGGAAGAAACACGAATGCACTTGAATCAACCAGTTGTCGAACCCCGGTAGAGCGGTGAATTTGCGCATTATCCATCACCAGTACGAATAATTCGTTTTATTATTCGTAATAAATAATTTTAACGAATTATTCGTTAAAAATGTAGTGAATTTTGAATTTTTTTGTAAAATGTTGAATTTGGTTTGGGAAATTTTGAATTAGATTTGGAAATGCTATATTCAAATCATTCGTGTTTATGGCCTTATGTTCCCATACCAGGAAGATTGTTTCCACTGCCACGAACCCAACGAGTTAGTTAAAATACCTACCTCGTTTATTTTGTTATTATCGGCATTGTCTCTCACAAACTAATCAATCACCGGGCATCGTATGTCTTTTTTTCCCATTGGATTTGTTATTTACACTGCGGTATCGATTCACGAGAGACGACCGGTGACGCAACCTTCTAATTGGCGAGTTGCGGCCGCATTCCGTTTCTTTCACCATTTACTCCCAG
Source organism: Creontiades dilutus (assembly GCA_031894815.1). NCBI lineage: Eukaryota > Metazoa > Arthropoda > Insecta > Hemiptera > Miridae > Creontiades > Creontiades dilutus. Next base: position 177,602 of record JAVIWC010001872.1, on the reverse strand, counting down.
CTGGTCAATTGCATCAAGGACTGGGAGAATTACGGACTGGCGATACTTGTTTTAGAAAGTCGTTTATGACGTCCTGATAATCTTGCATGTGTACACATGCATACACATACAGAAACATGTACATATGTGTTACATACCCCCAAACCACTGGTTCACCTGAAAATGGCTTATTCAGCATACCGACCCCATAAATCTAGGCTCACCGCAGCACCTGAAATCCACGTTTCTTGACATTTCATTGACTATTGAAGTTTTATACTTTGTTTTACTCGAAAAAACGTATTGAAATGACTTATAGTGCTTTTTATAAACTCACTCCTTCGGCTCGTAAGATGACTTATGTATTCATGACTCCAAAATTTTGCTTTTTGTTGTCTATGTCTTCCTGAGGTAGGAAGGGAGCCAAATTCATCAACATATGATAGATAGATAGATAAAGTGTATTTATTTAAATAAGAAGAAGAATGCAATGTGCAATACACATATACGCCATGACAAAAAGGTCGTTTGGCGGAGGCCGGCCGTTCTATACATGTAATATACATTGATTACTTGAAAGTAACATATTTAAGAAACAATGCTTAATTATAATAATTATTATTCACAACGGAGACTAAATTTCTCTTAACAAATAAGTTTCAATTCGCATTTATGGATTACGGGCTAATTTGTGCATAACATTTATAGATTGATAATAGAAAAATAGAATTGTTAATTTTATCTTTGATTTCAATTCATAATTTAACTTTAGGTAATTCGTTAAAAAAAAAAGAAAAAAAAAGAAGTTCTCCAGGTAGATTTATACGTAATTAAATTCGGCCACTAAGAGTCTCCTGTAAGACCAAGCTGCTTTATAAAACCGGATCAGGTCAGCATAACGGTGGCTATCTGTCAGGAACTCGACGACTTCTTGTGTGCTCAGTTGGGGTTTACCAAGAAATCGGCTCCTCATACCGCGAAGTATGGCACATCTCCCCAAGAAGTGCTCGGTGCTTTCGGGTTCTTGCAGATTGCACATGGAGCAAAGTTGCACCGCATTCAGGTCCCATGGCCGACTGTTCAACGGCAGTAATTCTCCTCTAAGCTTTATTATAGTTTTTATGTCAGGAAAGCTGAGATCTGATTGTATATATTTAGGTTCCTTATCCAGCTGTCGGTATAGCAGGTGGAATTGCCCCTGGTTTGAGCTCAGGATCCATTCTTGGCGCATTTGAAGTTTAATTCCCTCCAATACTTTGGCAGCCATATCATTCCACGAATTCACCGAGCTCGCATTGAAGGGTATATTGTGTTTTATAGGCAATTTTCGCCATTCCGCCGCCCATCCCACGTTTTCCTGCAGGCAGAGCTCAGCCGTCATCATCATATGAGTAACGATGCTATATCTTCCTACTTCTTATGTCCTTTCACTCCTTGAGGAGCATAGGGCCTCTACGAAATTGCGCCATCCCGTTCTGTCGCTGGCCAGCACCTTCCTGCTACGTCTTTCAAGCTCCTCCCGCTTCTTTCTCGATAGAGCGTCTCCATGTTATACGAGTTTAACATGGGTTAATTATTCAATTTTCTTGGTCTATTCACATACCTCAATCACGGCCTGCTGTTTTTTCGAAGTTGCTTTTCCAACGGATTTACAAACTTCCAGGAGGGCTGCATTGCCCGCAAAAGTTACAATCATTGTGTTTTTGTCGCTTGCTATATCGCTTGGTACAGAAGATTTACACCTGGTCCAAGTAAACTTTCTCTTAGGCTTGAGTAAGGCCCCTCGTGCTTCACGCTGAAATATCTCTCTGAAAGGAATGATTCCAACAGTCAGCAGAATTCTTCCACCAGATCTTCTTTTAATCTATACAGGAATCCTTCATGATAGACCTTATCAAATGCCAGGTACTATAGGTTATACTACAGGTTATATCAGTGATACGATGGACTTGATTTGAAGTATGTCTTCTTCTATAAATCTGAACTGATGTTTGTTGATAGGTTCATTTTGTTGTGTATTAGTTTTCATTTTCTTTATGAGTCACCTCTCTACAAGTTTGCAGATGACTGGTTGTGTTTGTAACTTAATTGAAATTGCAGAAGCCTTGAGGATTCCAATCCAGTGCCTGCCGCTCCACAGATTCTTCATCTTTCCTCAATGTATGGCCAATCCAGGTCCATTTCCTCCGGCGTATCTCCATTGGTACAGGATTTTGATTGGTTCGTTCCGAAAGTCCTTCATTGGAAATGACCTCAGGCCACCATACTCCGAGGATTCCTCTCAAACATCGATTTATAAATTATTGAAGCTTGTTGGTCAGGACTTAGGTCACTCTCCACGTTTCGCAACCATAGAGAAGAACAGACTTGACATTCGTGTTAAATAGGCGCAATTCGGTCCTCAGCGGAATGTTCCTGTTTTTCCAAATTGGATACAACTGAACGAATGAGCCATTTGCTTTCCTTATACGGCTTTTAATGTCTTCATCTGTTCCGCCTGATGCGTCTACATCGCTGCCCAGATACTGGAATGAGTTTACCTCCTCTTCATTAACCCTTAAGCCTTCTCGTGCTTGGACGTTAACCCGGATCTCCTTGGTTTCCGCTACGTTTATACGTAATCCAGCCATGGTAGAGTACTCATTAAGTTTCTCCATTCTGTGCTTTATATCGCTGAATCTGTGAGCCAACAGGCAGAAGTCGTCAGCATACTCCATATCCTCCAGACAGTCCCAAGGACCCCACTGGATACCTCTCCTCCTCCCTCCCAACGTTCTCCTCATCAAGAGGTCAAGAACGATTAGGAAAAGTGTAGGGAACAGGACGCATCCCCGCCTGCACCCAGAGCGGACAGGAAAAGGCGAAGAAAGGCTGCCATCATGGATCACTTGACAGGTGTATCCATCATATAGGCTCTGGACCAGCCTCAGTATCTTTCCTGGGACTCGGTACAACTCCAGGGTTCTCCACATTACGACTCGATTGACCGAATCGAAGGCTTTCTGGTAGTCCACAAAAAGTGCATACAGTGGGCTCCGAAACTCTGTGCTTTACTCCAGGATAATACGAAGAGTGTTGATTAAATCAACACAGCTCCTGTGCCTCCTGAAACCAGCCTGCTGTTTCCTTAACATTCCCTCTATTCGCTCATTGATTCTTCCAAGAATTATTTTTGTCATCACCTTACTAGCCGTGGTCAAGAGAGAACGATGCTATATGGGGAAATAAAAAATGAACTCGGAAATCGTGTAACTCTCACAATTAATCCTCTTGTTACGAAATAGAATCATATTACCTTTCAGGGTCTTTGTTTCCATAAACCAAAGGTTCTCAAACTGTATACATCAAGCCTCCTGCATAATCCAGCTGTAAGCTAAGCCCTCTACGTGTCAACTCATTACAAGTATATTATAAGTGATTCGGTTTTGACATTTCACTGTCATTTTGTTTGAATATTCTATGTTCAATATCTATGTCTCATTGTCTCACTTCATTTGAAACTGCATGTGATGAAATATGCAACTAACTGAAAATAATAGAGATGGCAACTACCTCGAAACGTAGTATGTACCACTGGAAATTGGTTGACTCTCTGATATGCCATTTACATTGGATGCTCAGCATACACTAATCCCTTTGAATATTCGCCAGTTTATCGCACAGAGTAACAGATCCAGTAGGGCTTCCAACATGTGGCAAAACGTGCTTAGACGTTTGTGAACAGGGTTCGCTAACACACAGGACAAACTGCCTTAGCATCTTGCTCATGATTGTTTGACAAATAATTCTTGTTTAACATAAAACATCAATAATACAGGATTCAACACTCATGAATGACTTCGAAAACAGATCCTAAAACTAAATGAACAGTGATGGATTGAGCAGTAACGAATGCACTGATAACAAAATGATAAGATCAAAATATGCTGGGGAGCCTCAGAGGCTTGTTGCTCTGTGTTGTTTTTTCGAGTTCTCTGATTGGACAATCCTGCCTCTTTCTGCTACTTTATTTTGTGACCTTGGAACAGATCTGATTGGTCAGGTGCCCCCTCCAAACTGCATTCCTATTTTGCTCCTTATTCAAATATTGCAAGGCCAGTATTGGTTCATTAGCTTCAGGAAAGGGATTTTCAATTTCCTTGGTTCATCTATTGTGGGTGCACACAGTCCCATGCTCCTATCAGCAGCATCGTCTGATTGTGGGATTCTGCATTTGCATTTATTGGTCAATATAATTTAATTTCAATTGATGCATTGTCTCATGTATTGGTAATTGGTTCACAGGTTGGGGCCAATGCGAGTACCCAGACGGAAACCAAGTTCAGCACTGGCAGAATGGGCCTTCTCATATCCAAGTTGTGGAGCTTTTTCGGTAACGAAGGTAAGACAAGCAAAATAACCTATCAGAAAAATGGTATTTATTTATCAAATTTTAATGGACATAAGCTCAACTTACGTATACCCAGATACTATTCGCAGGTCACTTTTTTTCCCCACGTTGAAAACCTAAACAGCTCTTTGCTAGATCCTCCTCACGCCAATCTAGAATTTTGAGAAATACTCCACATTGATTTTGTCTGTTAGTTTATCATCAGCAGCTAATAATGACTGGAATAGATCAAAGGACTCTTGATAATACGGAGCTCGAATCCTATTGGTAATAATTAATATCCATAATTTTTAAAGTGACAAGTAATGGATATGGAGGGTACACGTTACTTTGGGAACGTTTCTGATGGAATAAGTGAAATTCTTTCGTTTTAGATATATTGGTTCGCTCTTTTCGGGCCTGGGAAAGTACGAGAGGTAACCAGACTTTATTAGGCACAGGGAAGAGGAAGTTTTTCCGGGAAAAACTATAGAAAATAGAAAACCACGTTTTTTCGGGAAGAACTATAGAACTATAGAAGCCTTAACGTAATTTTAGAATTCTAGGTGTGCGCTTCCGAAATATAAAAATTAGTATTGTGACGTTAATTTTTGTTGACTAATATGCATAGAATGTGTTCAAGTTCTTGATTGCTATTATTACATCTTTGACAATTTCTTGCAGATCTTGAGAGTCAATCAGAGGTTAATAGAGAACTACAATTTCAGTACCAACGTTTCGATTTATTTGTAAAACTTCTTCAGGGCTAGATGAACCGTTACAGAAAATTTTAAAATTAACTGATTTTGAAAGAATCCCAGAGAAGAATACAGTTAGCATTTTTATGAATTGAAAGAAAAAAAAACGCTGCAAATTCTTTCACTGGGGTTTATTATTCAATTGGCTTGCGTTCATGATTTGAATTTCTACTAAGCTTTGGAGTGTGCGTGTTTCACAGGTGATAAAGTGATTATTGAATTTCAGGAGATATGCATAGAGCGCGTAAATCTGTTCTCAACCAAAATACCTGTTTGGATTAATCAGTTGATCATATTTCTGTGCCTCCTGAAATTCAATAATCGCTCTATCACTTGTGAAAAACGCACACTCCAAAGCTTAGTAGAAATTCAAATCATGAACTCAAGCCAATTGAATAATAGACCCCAGTGAAAGAATTTGTAGCGTTTGTAGCAGATGCTTCAACCCGTGTATCGGCTACAAAGCCTTTTAGGAGTTCACTCCAGTATCCACCCCAAAATGAATGCTAAACGAATCAATAAGATTGATTAAGAGTGATTTTCAAACCCATAACAATGAGAAGTATGAAACGTACACACCTGTTTTACAAACCGACTAACTTCATTTTTTGAGCCCCAACTGTATAGAAATGGCGGAAGCATGGTGTTTCCTCAAAGGACAGGGTTACCAACGCTGAAAAAACTTTGAATTGCCAAAAAATGCCCTCATTTGAGAGAGCTACGATGATTTCCTTCAAACCCATGACAATGAGATTGAAGGTTTGGGACAAACTTTGAGCACTTGATTCGTACAGACTATCTAAAAGTTAATCCCACTTGTAAGCGCACTAACATCCAGTAACTAATTCTAAAAAAATACTAGTTAAAATAGTTCCTGTCACGGACAGACCATGACAATGAGATTAGAGGTACATTTCGATCAATTACCGGCATGTACAATGAAGAGTAGCCGAACTTTATGACAGCCATGAGTAGGCCTAGTTACCACATAAAATCTACAAAAATAATTTTTGGAAAAAGTTGAACAGAAAATTATTTATCAATGAAGGACAGCGATTGTCCCGTAAAATAGGAATCACCCATCAAGGTATATTGTTTTTTTTATTTGTTACTTTTCAAGTTAATCGATATCAACTAAAAATGTTGCTTTCTGGGTTTTTCAGAGCACAAGATAGTCATCGTGGGCCTTGACAATGCTGGGAAAACGACGATCCTCTACCAGTTCCTAATGAACGAAGTGGTTACCACTTCTCCCACCATAGGTAAAATCTACTGTTTGATTCCGATTGCTTGCCTATATAAATAGGCAAATAGTATAACCACAACAAGACAAAACTAGACGTAGTACCATTGACGTGATATTGGGGCATCATTTCCATGTTATAAATCACCACTGTAAGGTTTGTCATGGCTACTCTTGAGGCTTATCACGATTTCTAGTACCTGCTCAATGAAATCCATGAGCATCCAATAAGTGGTATGATCTTGAATAGACAATTGTTGATTGTCTTCGTTATTAACGTTATTGTTTGCCTTTCTTAATTAAGGCACGGCCAGTTTTTCGTGCAATCCGCTGCTACCTTTCCGAATTAATAATTTCTTTTGTCGATTTCAGGTTCTAACGTTGAAGAAGTCGTATGGAAGAACATACATTTCATAATGTGGGACTTGGGTGGACAGCAGAGTCTTAGAGCAGCTTGGACAACTTATTATACCAATACCGAAGTAATTTCTCAGACTTCTCATTTTCATTTATAAAACGCTGCAAATTCTTTCACTTGGGTTTATTATTAAATTGGCTTGCGTTCATGATTTGAATTTATACTAAGCTTTGGAGTGTGCGTGTTTCACAGGTGATGGAGGATTATTGAATTTCAGGAGATATGCAATCCAAAATACCTACTTGGATTGATCAGTTGATCATATTTGTGTGCCTCCTGAAATTCAATAATCGCTATATCACCTGTGAAACACGCACACTCCAAAGCTTAGCAGAAATTCAAATCATGAACGCAAGCCAATTGAATAATAAACCCCTGTGAAAGAATTTGCAGCGTTTCATGCGTATCAGAATGCTTCAACCCGTGTATCGGCTACAAAGCCTTTTAGGAGTTCACTCCAGTATCCACATTGCTACATCACTACATCACTAGGTTACTGCCATGAAAACATAAACAATAATAAACCAAAAAAACGCAAATGTTGGCACCATAAATCGGGCCGTATATCGGGAATGGTTTGAGCTACGAACCTGGGGAAGGGCTCATTCGATTCCTCATGGAAAGGTCTGTCCAGGTACTCGCATTTGCTGATGACATTGACATCATTGGTAGAAGACGGCGTGATGTGAGGGAAGCCTTCCTGGCACTAAACCTAGAAGCTTGGGGCTTGAGGCTTGGGGAGTGGGGCCTGAGGTGAACGAGCAGAAAACGAAGTATATGATTGCTGGCAGAGATAGCATGCACAAGGGTAACCTTGTTGTTGGGGGATACACCTTCCAGTGTGTGGATTCTTTCACATATCTTGGCTCAGTTGTCACCTCCAGCAATGACCTGTCTGAAGAAGTATCTGCCAGGCTCATTGCAGCCAATAGGTGCTACTTTGGTCTAGTCCATCACTTCAAATCAAAGAACGTGTCAAGAAGCACTAAGGTACTCCTTTACAAGACATTGGCACGACCTGTTCTAACATATGGCTCAGAAACGTGGACGTTGGCTGCCTCAACGATCAAAGCTCTTGATGTGTTTGAACGCAAAATCTTGCGAAGGATATTTGGACCAGTGAAAGATGGCGACCAATGGCAGGCACGATACCACGATGAGATCTACCAACTTTATGGTGACCAACGCGTTGTTGGATTCATAAAGTTTGGGAGGCTCAGATGGGCCGGCCACGTTGCAAGAATGTCTGATTGGGAAATGCCACATAGTGTCCTAAAAGGCAGCTCAGGGGGGAGGCGAATGAGAGGAAGACCAGGTCTCCGATGGCTGGACGGAGTTGAGGAGGACTGTCGGCGGATAGGAGTCCACAACTGGAGGACTGTCACCCAGGATAGGACAGAATGGAGACGGCTCCTTGTGCAGGTCAAGGCCAGACATGGGCTGTAGCACCCAGGAGTAGTAGTAGTAAAGTATAGATCAGTGGACAAATAGATCAGAATGAATCATGAACATGTCGATTGCATACTTATTCCTGAGTCTCTATCCTGCCCTTCTCATTGGTTCATTTACAAAACTATCGATATGTTTTGCAATGAGGTTGCGAGCGGGGACAGAACAGTACCAAACTGTGCTTGTGGGCTGAGTTTTCTACTTCTCAATTCCTTGAAATCAGGTAATCTTGAGCTGCAGGGGTCGGGTTGGGGTTTGTTCTGAATTTTCTACTGCTAGAAGGGATTTGGGCTCAATCTTCCATTGCCCTATGTGACCATAGGTGAGGCCCATGCCATCATGTAGGGGAAATGCTTCCATCTTTTACTGACCATTCTGTGGCAGGATCACAGTGCTTTATTAACTCTGAAAATGGTGTACTCCAAGTGTTTGTTCCATGTTAGTTTTTATCAAGCACCACCCGTAGGTACACGACGTCTTCTAAGAATGGGATTGTTTACCCCTGAAGTTGTGATAGTGTTAACAGTAATATCCTTTCGTTGGTGAACTATGGTTTTTTCGGGGTTTAAATGAAGCCCTTCTATAGAACACCATCTCTGAACGATATCGAGAGCATTTTGCAGTCTCTCTGACACTGATGAGTCATGCCTCTCACAATGTTTAGATCGTCTTTGAAGTCTGATAATAATAACATTTCATCATGTTGCAACAATTTCAAGAATCCTTCGTTCCATTTTATTCTAGTTTGTGATACTGGTCATCGATTCTACCGACCGGGAGCGCCTTTCTGTGACTCGCGACGAACTGTACAGAATGCTCGGCCATGAAGATCTCGCCAAGGCTGGAGTTCTCGTGTACGCCAATAAACAAGACGTCAAGGTATACCTTCAATGAACTGCCTTTTTTTCAAGTACAAAATAATTACAATAATGAAATAAAGTCATACTTCGATCATAAAAGTACAATTATGGTGTTAAATATACAGTTTTTGGTGTAAGAACCACAAAACTTCAGGGATCGATTCAGTTACCCCATTTCCAACAATTTTTACCTCATAGCAATTTCGCTTCAGAGTCTGCGAAGTAGCAGAAACCTTGTGTTCACTTTCTTAAGATTTTGCGTTTCATAGCCTACTGAACAAATTTGGTTCCGTGTCTGTCGGTCTGTCTGTCCGCATTTCCTTGTTAGAGCCATAACTTCCACAATTTTGAATGAACTAGCTCATATTTTGAGGGATTATGCCGATAAGGCCTCTTGAGGTCCCATAGGAATTTCATCCCAATATAATCAGCGGTACGCTCTGCGCATGCGCTAACGTGTAATTCTTGAAACAGGTATAACTTTCAGAATTTTGATGCTTTTTCCAGTTCCTTGTCACCGATATATCGGTGACAAACCCATATTGGTGACTTTGTCTCCGATACAGAAATATCGAACATCTCAACTCATTTATTACAGTAAAACGAACAGATGCACTATTTAAACGATTACCTATCACCTTAATTGATGTTTAACCACATTTGTACTAGAAGAGTAATAACACTACGTTTATTTAAAAGTACTTGTGAGAAAACGAGGGATTAGGTACAACTTGCAGTATTTTTCCATCTATTTCACAATGGGTACATTCCTTTTTTGATTCGAATATAACTCCTTTTTCAGTATAACTGTTTTTACATTCCATTCAACTCTGGTAATTTTGTCTAACTGTCAGGATATTTCGAATGTTATATTTTATTTGCTTATTTGATATAAAGTTAGCTTAAATTGTAAAGTGTAAGGCCCAGGGCACGATACGAGTGGTGAGCGTTGAGCAGCGAGCGTCACTAGAGTGGCAAGGGTGGTCACGATCCTAGTGGCATTTTGAGCGGCAACCTTGATTTTCATCCAGGAATCCGTGTGTCGCAATATGCCTATGAGTGAGGAACTAGTACATCTTCTGTTGTTATCGGGAAATTCAATATTGAAAAGGGATGTAGTTCGGAAGTGCAAGCGTGGGATAAAACGATGGGGGGTTCATCCTATTAACAGGAGAAGGATTTATGGAGAATACCATCATCTCGTCAGACAGATGAAAGAAGATCCAGAACGTTTTTTCCAGTACATTCGCATGAGCATGCTGACGTTTGATTTTATTCTAAATAGACTGAAGGGCAGACTGGAGAGGAAAAGAATCGGTTTACTTCAACAGGTGAAGCCAGAAGAAAGAGCATTACTCATCTGAGCGTCCTACAAAAAGTAATCGGGTAGGGTTTGGCTGTGCCACTCTGACGCTCAACGCTCACCACTCGTATCGTGCCTGGGGCCTAAGAGCCGTGTTCAAAATCGATGTTCAGTTCCTCACTAAAAATCCTTGTTGTTGTATTAACAGGGGGCTATGTCGGCTGCTGAAATCAGTCAACAGCTGGACCTCACTAGCATAAAGAAGCACCAGTGGCACATACAGGCCTGCTGCGCTCTCTCCGGCGAAGGGTAAGTTTTAAGAGTACAGGGGGTTTTTGCCTCTATACAGGGTGACTACAAAACTATGTAAAATCGATGTTTTAGGGCTTTTGATGTTGAATTTATAATTTTTTTTACGTAGAATCCAGTACATGGTGACACTTGATCCTCAAATTGAGAATACCCGTGCGAGTGAACATGGCCTCATCTGTTCACAACACATGGTCCCTCGGTAAGGGAACTGAGTGAGGTACCACTCTCAATATTCAACTGATTAGAGAGTTCATGGAGATTCGGACACTGTGGTATCGTATCTAGTCGATGGTGGTATCTAGGGCGACCACGGCTCTGGTTAGCAAAAATGGTGGCGTTACCACCAACTCAGCTGAACTAGTGGTATCTCTGATCCGTATCTAAGAGTCACGTACGTTTTGCTTTTACGTCACTATAAGAAAACGAGCAGTCTGTTTGATGCTTTACAAGATCACTCAGATCACTCGTTCTTTCGTTTTTTTTTAACCAAAAATGCAGGGGGTGGCAGACTTTTTTTAATATTATGTTAACGGATTGATTTCAACTGAGGAGTTGCTGTTGATTTTTCGAACGTATTTGGAGCGGGAGAGTGTAAGGGAAGCACCTCGACGAGTTAGCCTGCTCTATGGGAGATTTTCCCTGGATGACATGAGCGAGGATGATGTACTATTTTCGTTCCAATTTAATAGATAACATGTACACTTACTCCAGAGGCTCCTTCAAATTCCCGCAGAAGTTACGACAGATAAGTACGCTTGGAATCAAAATTGATTTGTTTCTAACTTCTTACTTAGCGACTTGGGAAGTACATACTCCAGAAAAGGAATGTACAGCAGGGATTCTGGGGTTGCAGTTAGACAGTTTTTATAAAAGCGAATTCCTAAATGAAGCTGTTAGGCTCTTTAAAAACTCGCACAGTTGGCGAGAGGCTCACTCAAAACAAGTTGTTAGTTCGAAGGTACTAAATATCGAAATCTTAAGTGTTTTCTTAAATTGTAAAGTACCTAATAAAATGATGTACCAAAATGAAAATTCTGCTCTCTCTTGGCATGAAATTTCAATTTAGCAATTTCAGAAATCAAATTTTTAGGTATAAACGTTGAAAATGTAGATGCAAAGCGGTTTACAACGAGGTTACCCCAATGGTGGGTTACTTTGCGATAAGGACAAAAGATACGTTCGTTCGGATGGCGGCGCATGCGCAGTCGCTCGTTTGTATCGCGTTAAGGATTTGTATCGGTGTTGGCGGATCTCCTAGGAACTTTCTATTGTCTGGCAGCAATAAGTTTTGCACCCATGATTGAAAGCAAACTATTGGACAATGGACAATAAACACTTGATTCGACAGCTGCAGAAAAGACAGGAATTGATCAGATTGATCATATTACATACTTTTGTCAAGTGGTAGGGTTCTGTGTACCAATTGGTGCGGAATGGGGAATGTAGCTCCCGTTCCTGCTCCGTTTTGCGTCGGGTCTGCTCCAACTGCATCTGAAATGTTTTCCACCTGTTGGCCACCATTCCAATCGCAACCACCGCGGTGCACCGGTCCTCCTTGGTTCACAGAACCCAACACATGTCTGGATTAGGTTGTCAATGCTCCCCTAGTGTAAAATACAACGAGCATCATTTTCCCAGGTTAATTAAGGGGTGGCGGGGAAACCATTCTGATGGTCTCATATAAATTTCAAAGCGATAATACGGAACATCTGGACAGGGTGCAGAGACGATTTCTCCGCTATGTGGGGTATAAGTTGCGAGTCCCATTCGATACTTATAGCTCCCAAGAAATGGCAAAGCCCTAAATGCTCTAATGGCCCTTGGGACCTGTCGGAATGCATTGGATATGTGCTTCCTCCGGAACCTGTCAACTGGCCGCATTGACTATCTCACTTTGCTAGCTGAACTCAACTTCAACCTGCTTATCATTCTCGTCACTCACCTCTGTTTAGACCAGCATTCTCTCCAACAAACTACATAAGTCACCAACCCATCAACAGACTCCCTCGGCTGGCTAATCAACTCCTAACCTTCAACCCATCCCTCGACTTGATTCACCAACCAGTCCCTGCAGGCATTTAAATACCAGCTGTTTCACCAAGTTCTACAAGATTGATTTATTTTGGCTGTAATTCTGTTTCGATTTCTTTTCCTATTTTATTTGTATTTCTTTTCTCCATGTTTTATTTCACTCGTCCACGATACCCACCCAGCGTCATGACACGTGTTTGTTTTTCTGTATATTCAATTGGGCATTCCCAGTATTTCAAATAAATACCCTTGGTGCCTAGGGCACATCCGCACAAGCTTAATTTCTTCCAATTTACATCCGATTCTGATGGCATTTACAGGAAAAGTGCGGGATATTGGATGAAGGGGGCGAAGGTCCCCTATGAGTTTCATCGCTCACTAATCAATACTCCACTTTGCGCATGTGCAAACGTAAAATCCACCAAGTATCGTCTTCTGATGTTCTAGTGGTCCGAACCCTCTCGAATTTTCAGGGTTGTCGAGGAAGTGTGATATGATAATTTCATATTAATTTCAACTTGATTCTATCATTAATAAGTACCGCGCAAGCATAGAACTGTAGTAAAATATTCAAACAATATCTCTATTATTTAAGTTTGCTTCTGAATTGTTGTTTCCACTTTCAGGATTTGAAATTTTGTCTCCAAAATCAAAACTTCCATTAACATTTTATGTAAAGCCATTCTGAACAACTGTCGTTCCTTGTCTGTCCCTCTGTGCCTACGCCTGTCCGTTTATCAGCAGACCTCTGTAACATGGCAAATTTCTGCGGTTTTCATGTGATCTTGATGAAAATTTCAGGGAATTTCAGGGCTGCAGATAGAGATTTATAGCTTACAAAGCTCTAGGGCAAAATCCCTGTAACAAGCCTATCTCTCCAATTCTGACGGAATTTCCAGGAAATGTGGATTCTACTTTAGGTGCCCCCTCCCCCTTCCCGTGAGCTTTATTGTTTAAAATTGTTTTCTCAAACTATTCATTATTTTTTGAAATTCTCATTTCAGGTTATATCAAGGGCTCGAGTGGATATGCTCCCGCCTCAAAAGGAAGTGACAGCGCATACGCGGATCTCCCCACCTCTGTAAATACGTCCTTCCCCCGCCACGTCTCTTCAACGACAGAATTCTCGAAACCTTTCCCAACATCGTTCAGCTAAACCAAAAACGACAATGTGCGCGAGGGCGCGTTGTGCTCATTCGAAAACCCGCGTGACTTCATCCGTGTCAGTGTTTTTTGCCCCCACTTGAAAATATTTGATGAACCCAATCAAATATTTGTCTCCTTTATTTTCCGTTATCAAGAAACACTATTTTAATGCGATGATTTATATAACGTAATAAATTTAATTATTTTGTGCTAAGTACTTTGAAGCTGACAAATATGTATCGTATGTATATGTATTGCAACATCTTGGAGTTTTTTTTTCTTTTTTTATTTATTTTTTACTCATAACATAGAAATAGTACGCAATTATTGTTTAGTGTCTCAAAATATTTGATCGATCCTCTGAAAGTTTCCAATAATTTTATTTTTTATGTTAGGTACTTACGTTCATTACTTAGTTACTAACGGATATTCTAAATTGATTATATGGGTAGCGGATAATGTTTCACATCATTAATTCATACGTATTATATTAAACCTTGGTTGAGTTTATGGACCTAGTCACTCGTGACGAAGTTGTGGAAACCCATTTCAATAAAAACGGAGTCTATATTTCCTGCTTTATTTTTGATCTGATAAACAGGCAATATCTCAAATTTCCTCACTTTTGCCCAAAGGGAGGTGTGTTGTATGTGCTAGAAAAATTCGAAATTGTTAAGAGTAATAGGTCAGCAAAATGTTTAAATGAAGTTATTCCTCAAAATATTTCACCATTGGTGGGTTCATTTTTGCAATAAGTTTGGCTCCCCTTCCCCATAATGTTACTGCTTGTGCCCCCTTTCACTTTGTAAGCCTTGAGTGGCATTGGTTGGTCCTCCTCGCCCCTTTCACTTCCCTGAGCCAATAGGATTCAATCTCCTTTCACCTGGGCCTATATAAGATGTGCTTTCTGTGATGTACCTTCAGTTCATGTTTGTTACTCAAGATGACCTATCCCTCAAAATCGATTTAACTGTGTAACTCAATTTTTTTCGTGGAAATATAGACAACGTTCTATCTTACTCCGTTTTTATTAGTTGAGTTTATTGAATGGTTTGGTCGTATAATTTTCATCTGGGAACTTTGATTTTTTTTTAATTTCATTTATTTGTGATAATTTTCATTTTATATTAGGGGATGTGGCTAACAAAATGCTCACTTGCGATATAGGTGTATTAATTGTACTTTTCAATCATCTCCAATCAGATGATTCTGGGAAACGTCTGGACATGCCAATCTGTAAATGGTGTTACTACGTATCTACTGGTACCATAAGAAAAAAGCTCGTACGTTGATTTTTAGGTTCCGAAAACTTTACAAGGGTTCAACGCGTGTACCTGTTTAACTGGGAATAAGTCGATAATGTGGACCTCCCACTAAAATCATCACATAGGTGTAAAAAGCATCGAGAATAAACTTTTTTTTTTTCATTCAATTAATGACCATAAAGGTTTCAGCCGAAACAAACATTGCAGCCCAATATAAAATTAACTCTTGGTGGCTTTTATTTGGTGATTTGATCAGTCTTTTGGGTAAGCAGCAGTTTGCTGGTGGTGGTTGGGGAATCTTGGATCCCCAGGAGGTAATAGATGTCTCACAAAGGTCCGTCATAGGTCTTGTTTTTTTTCCCAATATATTCCAATGATTTACCATTTTTCTGCATTGATGCATGTCGTCTAGTTGGCTGATTAAAGGCGCAACTTCTGTTGTTTGGGATTTTGACTTTAACCCGCCAAGTACTATAAGGGCGCCCATGCAAATTTCCACTCCTTTTTATATGTTGTTACTGAGAGGTAATAAAAAGCATACAAGACGAAAAACCGGGAGAAAAATTATTTATTCAAAAGATATGAGGGTGTCACCCCTAGGTGACTCAAGGCCTGAGCTCAACACTACATACAGTATTAGTCCTCCAAAATCTTACGCTGTGAACTTTATCACTTGTACGTTGAATCAAACATCAGTTTTATGCAATGAATACCAACCATGAAGAATATTCAGCAGCAGCAACCAGGTGAAAGAATTTTCAATGTACAAATTGTATGGTCAGAGCTCTGTTGGCATCCTTGAGGGAGTGGTGAGGACGACTGCAGCTCCAAGTCCAACTTCATTTTGATGAGGAAGAGGAGCAGATTTTGCACCTTGGTAAGGTTCAATGGACACAAGGAACCAATTCTTGGTGGCTATGGACCAGAGTTTGTAGCCAAAACGGATTGGCTTCCCCTTTATGTGCTGCTTGCTGCCATGCCTACCATGGTAGATCTGCGACATCTAAAATCCTCCTCCAACGGGGTCAACAGAGAACAGCCAACACCAGACACATACTTTCACCTTGTTCACAGTTCAAATAAAACATAAGTATTACGAATAAAACACTTTTGACGTCTTGGGTGAGAGGGGTTGATGTTCCGTGAAATCTAATAGTCACCTGCAGATGACATGGCTGATTTGGTCGAGTATAGGGGGCTTCAGTTTTAATTTTTCTGGACAAAATGTTATTTACAAACGCATGCTACATCCTAAAAAACAGATTATCACAAAAAAGTCCCAGAAATTTACCTGATCTTCGGTTTTTTTCTCAAAACTCTTGACAAGTTGCAGGAAACATTGCATGAGATAACAAAACATATGAGCTTATCAGTTGAACTGTCATGAGCATTAACTTCTTCTATGCACTGTAGATCTCGTAGGACTGCAGAAAAATCGAATTTGGGGGCTTATTTATTTTTAATTAATTATCAAAGTAGTGTCACCTAGAGGTGACTATAGTACTTGGCGGGTTAATCGTCCACGCATTCGAAATACTCAGACGCTCCCGGCTAGACAACTACTGTTGGTCAAATTTGGTTTGTTGTATATCTCGTCCACGCATATGTAAATCCTTACGAAGTGAGTAACTCATTTAATCGCCAAACGATTTCGTTAACAATCTAATTCAGAGTTTGTGAGTCCTAAATGACGATTGCCTATTAAAAACCGCATCGCACGAACTCCATGATCCAATGTCTTCAGCTTCATTTTCAGTGAAAACTATACCAAATCCAAATTTGAGAACGCAGTTCCGTACGGATTTAAAAATAATAATTTGCAGTTTTTCGTTCATTCGGATCTGTAGATAGTCTCAGCGCATGCGCATTAGAACCTATGTTCTGACAATTCTTGTTCTATCAGAATATAGCTTCACAGACTTTCGAGAACATCCTTAGTGCTGAAAGTTGTTGCTAAAGTTCTGGAATTCCGTAGTACAGCCTTAAAGAACTTTTTGATACTCTCAGGGTCCTATCTTCAACTAGTAAAACTTTAAACCCTAGCAACACAAAATTTACCTAATTAGCATCCGAAAACTGTCGTTGAAGTGAAACTTGTTGATTCAACTGTGCAGGTTAGGATTTGTGATGCGGACTGTAGTGAGATCGACCTTTCTAAAGTTCCCAGTTCCCAATAAACTCACTATGCCATATCAGGGCACTTTACCCTATCATTAATTGGATTCCACTAGTTCCTACATTATCATTAAATAATGGATTGGTTATCATTGATTATGGATTGGTTAATAATGGATTTCTTTTGGCAGGCAATTCGGCGATTGAGATTCCAAAAATGTTGTTTTACGAGGTTTTTTTAATTTTTTTTTTTTTTTTTTTTTTTTTTTTTTTTTGTAGATTTGTGTTGTTACGTTCGTTGTATCATGCTGCTTTCCTATAATAAATAATTTAGGTATTCAGCTTAGGCGCAAATGCTCAATCAATAACATGAATATCGAATCATGCGTTCTTTTTGATTTCACAACTAGGATAAAAGACAATATACTATATTGCACTACGAGTAGAATTAAGTTGAACTAATAAATTAAGTCTTTAATGTTGATAGCGTCCACCCCTTGAAGCTGTTAGGACGTCAACTAGAATTCGGTCAAAAAATGTTTCTCACTGGATTTTCGAAAACTCAAATATCCAGAATTGAAGAGTTTCGTGAATCTGCGGAGGAACTTTGAAGTGTGTAATTTTGCTATAGTACGTGCCAAATTGGGAAAACTTTGAAAATCACCCTTTGGTTTATCATTATATCAATCCAAGAATGAATCAGTGAGCAACTCAAATACTTTGGGATATTAAACAATTTTCTTTGTACATGTTTTTCCGACTACCCAATTCAATTTGATCGTTCAATTCTGTGGCCTGAACGTAAAAAGATTTTTGTTTTTCATTGCTTATAACATTATCCATTTGACCAGGTCCGTAGTTACAATACCACAAGTGAGATGAGAAATATATGAGTGACGAAATGTGCAAAGTTAGCGGTCGTTCTATTTTGTTTCTGTTGCCTGTGATTAAGTAGGTAGCTATTTTGAATTTTACAAATTAAGATGTTTAGTATCCATTGTTACGCTACAGTTTTTCTGTCGGTGACGTGTGGATGTAATCATTAGATTTATTATCCGAGAACACATTTTTGTTTCGTGTTCTTCCGATTTGTAACAGCTAAACGGTGATTGTGGAACTAAGTGAGCCAAAATTATCATAATTTTTGGAACGGTGCGTGATTTAATTCTATTGTGAATAAATAGTTATTGGAGACGTTTTTAATGGATTAACGAACGAAGTCAGGTTCTTCATGTCGGGATCCTGATTGCTAGTTAAGCTGTGGAAAGTGTAATTTATATTTTATGACGTTAATTGTGTAATATTTAGAAAACAATTTTAAGTGCGAATGATGATTATTATTAAAATGCATGGTTTCCTTTAAACGAATTTATCATTTGATGAATTTACCCTTTGTTTGGTACCCTAAAGCCCTCTGTGTTTTGAGGGTATATCTGTGGCGTACCTTCTTTTTATTTTATTATTTATTGCAAAAATCTTGTGCGTAGCACTGTAATGTAGGAAGTCTACTTCGTATAGCATGCAATTGCATGATTCACGTGATGTACTTTTTCACTAGGTATAAGCGCATCCGCTGTACCTTAGGTGCTAATACATAGAACCAAGCATGGTTCTTGAAATTATTAATAGCCAACAATCACACTATATAAAGACGAGCTTATCAGAGTATATCGACGTTTCAGGGGGTGGTAACGCTGGGCGGGTGGAATTCTCCCCCCTGTCTCCCAGGGCAACCGACCTGCTCCCCCCGACCCCGCCAGTGAAGGAAGGAGGGCCCCAACGGGGGGAAGCGTCTCCCAGGGCAAGCGACCTGGTTCTCTCCTAGGGGATTTGGGATATACGATTTTTTGACTTTGCATATTGTTATAATACTCCCTCATTGTGTTATTCACCTATTTCTTTTTAACCTGCGTAGCAGGGCCATTAAACTAGTAGTTATATAATATTAGTCACAAACGAGTGGGAAGTATAACATATAACAGAAGTTAAGTATTGTTCGGAAGTAGGAGCATACAGTTACACTTGTAAGGGTTCAGTTGAAGCCATCGGGTTTGTCTGCGTGGTGTCTTCTTTTGAGGCGTTTCATATGCCTTGGTAGTGGTCGCTTTTCGTGAATCGTGTTGATAAGGGGGTTTGTATTGTACATTTCGTGGTACGCTGCTATTAGGGAATCGTGGACTGTGGAGATTTCCAGATCTTTGTGGAGCTATTCGTTTCTTACGTACCACGGGGCGTTGGTAATCATTCTAAGTATTCCGTTTTGAAGTACTTGGATTCGTTTTATTTGGGTCAGGGATGCCGAACACCAGAGACCGCTCCCGTATAGCCAAATGGGACGAATCAGCACTTTGTAGGACAGGATTTTTAGTCGTAAGGGCAGTTTATGGTTGGACAGGAGATATGACAGTTGCCGAGTGCGATGTCTGATTTTAGCGGTTAAAGAAGTGATGTGATCGTTCCATGTTAGCCGTTCGTTCAGAGTCAGGCCCAGATAAGTTACTTTAGTGTGCTGGCTTATGGGAGAGTTGTTTATTGTAACTGAGGTATGCTATAGTTCAATTTATAGGTGAACGGTACTAGCGCAGATTTGCTTGGGTTGATTTTGATCCTCCAATTTCTTGCCCAGTCAGAGATTAACGATGCCACTTCCTGGAGTTTGTGTGAAGCTTCCTCACCGGTGTTGCCTTGGACCAATATGGCCACGTCGTCTGCAAATTGAGCCGTAAGAGCGGTGTTTATTTCGGGCGTACCTTCTACCTCCTACTCCATCCCTACCTCCAAAAAAGTTCTCCAGTAGGTACGTAAACACCTTAAAAAAAGGAAAATTTTGAAATGATTGTCGAACTTCAGAAAACCGTGTTTTGCTCCAGTTTAAATTCATATCTGTCCAGCAAGAACAGGAGGCACATGAATATGATCAACTGATCAATCCAAATAGGTATTTCGGGTGAGAACAGATTTACGTGCTCTATGCATATCTCCTGAAATTCAATAATCGCTCTATCACCTGTGAAATACGCACACTCCAAAGCTTAGTAGAAATTCGAATCATGAACGCAAGCCAATTGAATAATAAACCCCAGTGAAAGAATTTAAATCTAAGAATATTTGCTAAAAAAAAAAAAAAAAAAAAACATTGTTTTAGGTTTTGAAGGATATTAAAGATTTGAAATCAGTTTTATGCAGATTGTTTTTATTCAAAATGTCCAAAGTGACTGCGACAGTAAAGTTTACTGACAATAATTAATAAATAAATTCACATTTCCATCTTTGGTATGTATTCCACTTAATTTTCATGTTAATGTTGCATGTTGGGCGTGAAAACTTTGAATAAAATACCCAAGGAGTATTTCAATCACAATAATTCAATAAAAATCAAAACAGTACAGAAACCCACAGCACAGAAGCTCTCAACAGCAGTCAACGTCATAGGGCTTCGCCCCTACCTGTTGAAGAAACGTGAAATTCATTATATTCAACATCAGTTCCATTCTGAGTTGCTATCTACATCTGACATCGGTTAATAAAGTGGGGTTATTATTGAATAGGCAGTAGTAATTGTTTTAGAGAGTGTTCAGCACATTTTCGATTATTCAACAACAAATAATTGGTACGTTCGTTCCAACAAGAGATGCCATAACCAGAATGTTGATAGTTTTCATTTGGCACATGCGCAGTAATGGTAGCTGTTGTCGCGGGTAGGACTGAACGTGGGACGGACGTTAGACACACGGGCGGCGGTTGACGTTACGTTAGACACATGGGCTCGTGAAAATTGAGTTTGACTTAAGACACACTTGTTTCCAGAAACTGAGTTCGGTTTGTTAACACAAATTTCTTAGGACTGACTTCACTTCTTAGCACTGAAATCTAGAAAAGGATTGATGGACTTATTAGCAAGTTTTGCTTGAAGGATGAAGGGATGGGTTAGAAACCTGTGTTTCAATAAAGGTATCACAAAAATACGAGGCATAGGTAAAGGATTGACAGCATGCCTCTTCAGCATAGCTATTGAAACACAAATTTGTAAACATTGTACACAAATTTATACATTGTATAATCGTCGTTTTGATTTAGAAAAGGGGAATAAAAAGCAATCTTCGCGTGGGTGAGGGCGGAGTTT
This sequence comes from Creontiades dilutus, assembly GCA_031894815.1. NCBI lineage: Eukaryota > Metazoa > Arthropoda > Insecta > Hemiptera > Miridae > Creontiades > Creontiades dilutus. The sequence goes on along the minus strand of JAVIWC010001872.1, from coordinate 156,231 downwards.
TGCTACAGGATGGAAGGGATTTGGGTAGATCACCTATACGAGTCCTTTTAGCTTTATGGGCCACTTGCTGCAGATTCCCTACTTCTGGATTGGAAAACCTGGAATTGAAGAAATGTCTCAGGTGCGAGATATCAATGTTTTGAGACAATCCGTGTGTCTAACGTAACCATTGCCAATCACCACGTTTCTGCCAATCTGCTCAATTGCTCTCGCCGTGTGTCTAACGTCCGTCCCTGGCTGTTGGATAGAAACAGCTGGCACTGAGGGGCTCCGTCCCTTGCTGTCATCTAAGGCCGCGGCTCCACTGGTCGTAGTTGATCGCGCCGTAATTTTCGCGCATTACACGCGACAGTTGAGTGGCTCCACGGGCAACAGAGAACCAACTGCAATCCGTGGCGCCACCATGGCTTCACTAGCAGTAGAAGTCAGTGTGGTAGACGTGACCGATGAACGATCATGCCACAAGTTACTGAGAAGCGACCGACGCTGCAGTCTACAGCTAGTGGCGCAAGGTAGAGGCAGCAAAATGTAGCAGTAGAATAGGACCGGTTACATCTACATTCTGTGGCACGCCGTCAAATGTTTCACGCTGCAGACTGTCGCTAGTGAAGCCACCTCCGTTTGTTTCCTGCCTTCTCATTTCCCTGACTTACCAACTCCACTTTGTAGCGCGATCAGCTACGGCCAGTGGAGCCATGACCTAAGGAAGCCTCTGGTGATCGACATCTGCGACAGGTTGCCAGGGACAAGATCTTTATCGTCACTTGGCAAGAAAGTACATCCAAATGATCAAGATAACTACGCTTCCTTCCGTATTATATTAATAACCCTTCAATTCCCTATAAATCAACTAATAACCCTGTTCTGCTAAAACAACTTTTTTCCCTCTCTTGAGTAATTTTGCCTGTTTCTCATGTTTGACTGGTTTCAAATTGAGGTGAACCACCACTCCTCAGAACTAAGAGGGGACTTACTTGGATTTGGTGGGATGGACATGAGGAGCTGGTCTCAGGCAGAGGGGATGTTTTTTGTGCAATTTTTGAGGATGTGGGGGTGAATTTTCTGCTTGCTCTTGAATGAGAAACCTTTGTTTGTGGATATCATGCGATAAGATAGGGATGAACGTAGTATGTTATCATATTAGAATGATGATAATAATAATAGGAACTGGAATAGTAACTGATGCTTAGGTGATTCTTTCGTCGCATAATAAAAACAAACCTGTATGTGTTCGTAGGTGACGTCTCAAATTACTAAGCTTACTAGCTCGGTAGTCACAGCTGTCACAGGAGTACGGGTTCTCACCTGACAAAGAAACGACAATTTCACTATATTCAGCAAACTCAATTGATGATTTCTAGAATTCACAAGTCAATAAAGTAATATTAATGATATTTTATCACGGAATAAAGTTGAACAAACCTGTATGCGTTTTCAAGTGTGATTTCAGATTACTGTAACAACTGGATCTGAAGTCACAACTACCACAGGCATAGGGCTTCTCACCTGTAAACGAAACGTCAAAATTTAACTATTCATCGAACAAATCGGTGATTTCAGGATGATAACAATAATGTAGCAGTGCTGGAATAGTAACTGATGCTAAGGTGGTTCTTTCGTCGTATAATAAAAACAAACCTGTATGTGTTCGTAGGTGACGTCTTAAATTGCTAAGCTTAACAGCTCGGTAGTCACAGCTGTCACAGGAGTACGGCTTTTCACCTGACAAAGTATCGGCAATTTCACTATATTCAGCAAACTCAATTGGTGATGTCTAGAATTCACCAATTCACAAGTCATTAAAGTAATATTAATGATAGTTTATCACGGAATAAAGTTGAACAAACCTGTATGTGTTTTCAAGTGTGAATTCAGATTACTGAGATAACTGGATTTGAAGTCACAACTACCACAGGCATAGGGCTTCTCACCTGTTAACGATACGTCAAAATTTAACTGACTTCAGGAATCACTGACATCTGTTAATAACGTTACATTAATGACATTTTATCAAGGAATAAAATTAAACAAACCTGTATGTGATTTCAAGTGTTCTTTCAGAAGACTTTGATAACTAAATCGCAAGTCACAGCTATCACAGGCATAGGGCTTCTCACCTGTGACAGAAACGTCAACCTTCAACAAAGACAATGATTGATTCCTGGAATGTAGGTAACCTACCAATTAAATCTGTTGATAAGGCCTTTATTGGTGTTATTCTATAAAACAAAACATGAAATAAACCTGTATGTCTTCTCATGTGACTCGACAGGGAACTAGCGAGACTAGTTCGGAAGTCACAGCTGCTACAGGCATAGGGCTTCTCACCTGTCATAGAAACGTCAAATTTCAGAATAGTTATATAATAAAGATGACACGAAGACGTTAGGTCGCAATTCTACAGTTTTTGCGGTTGAACCCTCTTAAAAGGTAATATCACTGTTGGCTAAAGTAGAGAATAGGTAACCCCTACTTCTTATCAGCTTTTATCAGGCTCATTTGAACATGTATCGACGTGTACTTTCATCGATATATGGGATAATATATCGATACCACTGCCTTGTGTATTATGGAATGATTTTCACGACTATTATAACCGTTATTTCCCTTCCACACGCCCAAGCTTATGTATTTCACTTGGTTCACGTCCCGGCATTTGCTATTTCAAAGTTCCATATTTTCTGCCATGAAGAAAAGTTGAAATTTATTAAATCACATGTTTCCTATCCGTAGAGGTAACACATATTTTCGATTTACATATCGGAAAACAACTAACTAATTCTAACTTTCCAATATGGCGACAGTCTGATAAGGGAGGCGTTACCTAACCTGTACTTTTACCATTACCGTTATTCTATCAAGGAAAACCTTAATCAAACCTGCACGTATTTTCAAGTGTGTTGACAGAGTACCTAGGAGACTAGCTCCTTCAACAAAACAAAATTTCACTAAAAGCAAATACAGATGTTGATTTCTGGAATGTAAATAGCCTACCTCTGATATCAGTCTATAACGTAACATAAATGCTATTCTATCAATGTGAGACAGAGAACACAATAAACTGTATGAGCTCTCAAGTGTATTGTTGACACAAATGAAGAAACGAGGGCTTGTTTATCTTTAGTCGTAATATTCTGATCAAGACATGTTCAAAATTATAAAGTATTATTTTAAGAGCACCTTCTTCATTTACTACCATGAAATTCATGATGTTCTTTTAAGGAGTCGGTTGGTTACCTTTCGAATTGTTAGCAGTTGTAAGTGGATCGCTTTGAACCTCAGGAACAGAAGCAGGAATAACCAGATGGCTGTGGAATGTCACCTCCTCTCCTTCTCCATCTAGCTCCATCTTGATCTTCTCATCTGCATCGACATCTACGAAAATATTTAAATAGGAAATTGTCAGCTTGATGGATACTTTCCTTGTCATCGCAAGTTATCAAAACTCTACAATAGCGATGTTTCCAAGAGACTCTCAAATTCAATCATCACAGCAAAGAATGATTTTTCGAAACTTGCCAATTTAAACATTCTGTAAAACTGGATGAGTTTGTATCTTTGAAAATTTACTAAAATCTAATGTTTTCTTCATACATTAGCAACAAAACCTAGTTATTAACTCATTTTCAAGGAAAACTCAGCAGTTCATATAACCGTCCAGGACATTGGGAGCAGATTGGTTCTTGTAATTAAAGTTCAGTTGAAACGAATATTGCGGCGCTTTGCCCACAGAATTGGGGCAGCTTTCCATAGATTGTGACTTTGCGCCGCATCAAGATTAAGAGGAAGTAAACTAAAAAACCAGTTGGTAATAAAATATTTTGAAACTTGTCAAATAATATATTTAAGAAAATGTAACTCTGCGGATTTCCTCCAAAAAGCCCCTCCGTGTCCCCCATCTACTTCAACTCTAAAGTGTGTTTTAGATCAAATGTTTAATGTTTTCATTCAGGATGTTTCTTTAAGAAGGCTGTTACCTTTTAACCGTTCATCAGCTGAGAGTGGATCATTCTGAACCTCGAAGACTGCTATGGGAGGAACCGAAGGACTTGAGAACGTAACCTCCTCTTCATTTTCAATTGGTTCCATCTTGATCTTCACATCTGCGTTGAAATCTAAACAGATATGTTCAGTTATGGATCTGCTGTCAGGATGTATTCATTTTCATCTCTAATTCGTACTATCTCATGAACATCAAATTGAAACATTTATTGAAAAACTCATCAATAGAGAGTTTTTCCTCCCTGCAGTCAGCAACCGTACGGTGCGATTGACGTAGACCTCACACAACGGGAACGCACCAGGAACTCAGAGCTCGTAGCAGTGTGGAAGCGGAACCAGGCCTGGGCCGTGTGGTCTCAAGGAAGGTTTCACTGATAACAGTGTTATAGAGTTAGCAACTCTTTCAGGAGATTCTTTGGCAATGACGGTGTCGAGGGCACTCTATCGGGATTTCGTCCAACCATCAATCTTCTTTCCGCTCTCTCTGGAGCTTGAATTTGAAAGGATAAAGAGAAAATGACTCGGAGCACTGGGAGAACATTGTCACTTAGACGTTTGTAGCAAATTAATTTAGAAAAACGATACTATTCACAAGGAATTGACAGGGAAAGTGGTTGGACGAAATCCTGGTAGAGTGCATTCGGAACCATCATCGCCCTCTTTGCCTGAGAATCTCCTAACTCTTTCAACCTCCAATCAATCGTCTCTGCTTTTTTCAATTTAATTTTGTACTATTTATCAAGCAATGTTTATGATGGAAGCCGAATTGGTCTGTTTATATTGCGGCGATCTGACTGACAACGACGACCTCAAAACTGCTTTCGAATGCTACCTGTTAGCCACTGGCAATCGCAATTTACCCGGACCAATGAGGAAAGTTGGTTATTATTCTGTAGTGCATACAGTTTTCTCTTCTCGCATCATTTCCAACGGTTTTACAGAAAACTCGTTAATTTGGATGTTACTTATGAAAAATGGGGAATTTAATGTTTTCTTCGGGTAAAAAGACTAGAAATAGAAGGTGTCTCTTTAAACGACTTGCCCAGGAACCAATTACACTGACCTTTTTAGCAACATTTCCGAGGTTTGTTGCAGAAGTACACAGAAGTCGAACGAAATAAGGATCATGCAAACTGGTTGAGAATTAAAGCATGCGTAGTGTCGTCAACGTTTTTGCAAAAAACCACATTCTCTGTCGAGAAATTGAAAATTCCGAAATTCGTAGCCAACTACAGTAAAACTTCATGATTTGAATTTCTACTAAGCTTTGGAGTGTGCGTGTTTCACAGGTGATAGAGTGATTATTGAATTTCAGGGGGCACACAAATATGATCAACTGATCAATTCAAAGGTATTTTGGTTGAGAACAGATTTACGTGCTCTATGCATATCTCTTGAAATTCAATAACCGCCCTATCACCTGTGAAACACGCACACTCCAAAGCCTAGTAGAAATTCAAATCATGAATCATTGAATAATAAACGCCAGTGGAAGAATTTGCAGCGTTTTTTTAACGAAATTCTAGTCATTGGATTAGCTTTCTTTTTCTAAGAATAATTGCTAAAAAAAAACATTGTTTTAGGTTTTCAAGGATATTAAAAAAATCAGTTTTATGCAGATTGTTTTTATTTAAAATGTCCAATGTGACAGCGACAATAAAGTTTACAGACAATAATAAATAAATTCAAACTTCCATCTTTGATATGTATTCCACTTAATTTTCATGTTAATGTTGCGTGTTGGGGAATCACACTATTCCAATAAAAATCAAAACAGTAAAGAAACTTACTTGTGCAACATAAAAATTACATAAATAATTTATAAATAATAACATAAATAATTTATAAATGACAATTATTGTCATTTATCATCAATATTAATTCATAAGCGGAGAAATGTTGGGGTCATTACATCTCTCATCAAACTAGCTCCCAACGGCAATCAACGTCATAGGGCTTCGCCCCTACCTGTTGAAGAAAGGTGAAATTCATTACATTCAACATCAGTTCCACAGAATTGGTAAAGAAAAAATTCGTCAAATCCACAAAAAACCCAAATTTTTGCATGAAAAACTAGAATTTCACAGGAAATTGTGCGTGATAGACAAAATCTGAGTTCAGATTCGTGTTCTGCATACTGAAAACAGTAAGAAAGCATGTTTAGGTCTGAGGGAGGATTGCGGCGTAGAACTGTGTAATTAACAATCTCCTGGAAGCCTTGTGAATTCTGTGAAACTTTCGCAGAAGAGTTCTTTTTACCAACGTCACTTTAGAAATTTGGCTGTTGGACTTGAGTACTACAATAAGTAGTACGTAGCACATTTCTTACCTAATTGAGAGCCAAAAATTGCCATAACACGACAGTGAGGTGACGTTAAGTGCATGTGGGATAGCTCAAGTGTTTCGAGAAATGTTTGTTTGCAGTTAACAGTTGTGAACAGTAATCTAGAAGTTGAGATGGATACAGAGAGTTTGCCCTTCCCGATTCTTGAATCCATCATCCCTGAACATAACCAGACGCCTTCTTGCATCTGGGATATGATCTGCAAACAGGCAAATTGCATCAGCCCTTGGGAGGGGCAACTTCACCATGCCTTCGCCTAGTTTCTTACAAAGGCCACCATTGATGAGAGCTCTTGGATGGCTTCTAGAGGTGTGTAAGCTCAGGTCACCTGAGGGCATAGACGACCTGCAGGTCACACTCAGTCTAAAGACAGGGTCAGTGGGAGAAGTTCGCCAATCCACTCCGTGATTGAATGCGACCTGCAGGCCTTCACTTTGTGAATGAATGGGACCATTCGTCGCTCCATTCTGAGACAGTCACCACTACTGCCATCTCGTGGCATGACCGTCAACTTCTTTGTCACTCCGTTGATGAATGCTTTTTCACCTGCAGTTCACTTTGTGAATGAATGGGACCATTCGTCGCTCCATTCTGAGACAGTCACCACTACTGCCATCTCGTGGCATGACCGTCAACTTATATTATCTTTGTCACCCGTCAGAATTCGGTAAATGACAGTCATCTACTGTTCTTTTTCCTACTTCCTAGTCATTTTCGAGTCCCCATGCAGATTTTCATATAAATACCTACTTATTATATATAATCGACTCTGTGATGAGTATAGTATCAACCAGTATAGTTTTGTATTGAGTAAATTTGAATGGTATTGACTCCACTATGAGGGGAGTCCTTCGTTGACCAGAAGGCATGGCGGATGGGTGAACTGCAGGTCACTTTGTGAAGAACGGTTTGGTAGAACTGCAGGACTCTGAGTAGTTTGAACATCGGCCGCAGGAGCAATGATGTCGAGAACGTTTGCAACCTGCAGGTCTCGAGCTTCTCATGGCAAGAGAAGTTTGCAACCGTCCAAGTAGTTTGAACGTTGGCCGCAGGGAGACATGCTGTCGCAAACGTCTTTAGGTCTCCCCTCTGCAGGTCATTTGGGACAAGTTCACTTGAAAGAGAAGTTCTTTGAGACAAGGTCACTCACTCACTCCCCACCTCTAATGGCTTCGTCGTTGTAGGAACAAATATACTCCTTCATTGTTGAATCCGCCATTTTGTGCTACCAAATCAATTACACCAGCAACACTACAGCGCTGTTGACAGTTCAAATTGCACCAACTACTGTTTTGTGTTTTATATTTACCGATTCCTTACCATTCACCGCAGTTCATTATTCTACTGTTGATATTGATGCTCTATATTTCAAAACTTGGTAAAATAATGAGCACTGATTACCTTAAGAATTGAAGGCTACACTGCGCAACAATTGGGCATAGGTCGATGAAATTTGAAATATTAATGTCACGCGATAAGATAGGGATGGTCATAGTATGTTATCATATCAGAATGATGATGATAATAATGTAGCAGTGCTGGAATAGTAACTGATGCTAAGGTGATTCTTTCGTCGTATAGTAAAAACAAACCTGTATGTGTTCGTAGGTGACGTCTCAAATTACTGAGTTTACCAGCTCGGTAGTCACAGCTGTCACAGGAGTACGGGTTCTCACCTGACAAAGAAACGACAATTTCACTATATTCAGCAAACTCAATTGGTGACGTCTAGAATTCACCAATTCACAAGTCAGTAAAGTAATTTAAATGAGATTTTATCATGGAATAAAGTCGAACAAACCTGTATGCGTTTTCAAGTGTGATTTCAGATTACTGTAATAACTGGATTTGAAGTCACAACTACCACAGGCATAGGGCTTCTCACCTGTTAAACGAAACACAAAATTTAACTATTCATCAAACAAATCGGTGATTTCAGGAATCACTGACATCTGTCAATTACGTTACATAATGATATTTTGTTAATGAATAAATCAAACATACCTGTATGTGATCTCACGTGTTCTTTCAGATGACTTTGATAACTGGATCGGAAGTCACAGCTATCACAGGCATAGGGCTTCTCACCTGTGACAGAAACGTCAACCTTCAACAAAGACAATGATTGATTCCTGGAATGTAGGTAACCTACCAATCAAATCTGTCGATAAGGTAATACCTTTATTAGTGTTATTCTATAAAACAAACCTGTATGTCTTCTCATGTGTCTTGACAGAGAACTAGCGAGACTAGTTCGGAAGTCACAGCTGCTACAGGCATAGGGCTTCTCACCTGTCAGAGAGACGTCAAATTTCAATGAATTCAGCAAACACAAAATTTGTTTTAATGTTGATTCAACATTTAATATTGATTTCTGGGATGAAATCCAACACTGTTAAGAAGTTTCAACTTCAAAAATTAGAAAAAAAATGGATTTTTCCATTCTACAGTTTTTGCGGTTGAACCCTCTTAATAAGGTAATATCACTGTTGGCTGAAGTAGAGAATAGGTAACCCCTCCCTCATCAGACTGTCGCCATATTGGAAAGTTGGAATTTGCTAAACCAGATGTCTCCTATCGATATACACTCTACAGATAGGAAACATGTGATTTAACAAATCCTAACTTTTCAATATGGCAGAAAACAACGAACTTTGAATTGGTAAATGAAATATGCTTAGGTGTCTGGAAGGGAAATAACGGTTATAACGGTCGTGAAAATCATTCCATAATACATATGGCAGTTGTATCGATATATCATCCTATATATCGATGAATGTACACATTGATACATGTTCAAATGAGCCTGATAGGAGGTAGGGGTTACCTATTATCGACTTTTACCAATACTGTTATTCTATCAATGAAAACATCAAACAAACCTGTATGCGTTTTCATGTGTGTTGTCAGAGTACCAAGAAGACAAGCTCGGTAGTCACATATATCACAGGCATAGGGTTTCTCGCCTTTCAACAAAACAAAATTTCACCAAATTTAGGAAACACTAATGTTGATTTCTGGAATTAGGGTAGCCTACCACTAAAATCTGTCGGTAAAGTATTAGTGTTATACCATCAATCAATAAATTAATAAACAGGTGTTATCAAGTGAGAGGCTCCTTCAAATTCCCGCAGAAGTTACGACAGATAAGTACGCTTGGAATCAAAATTGATTTGTTTGTAACTTCTTACTTAGCGACTTGGGAAGTACATACTCCAGAAAAGGAATGTACAGCAGGGATTCTGGGGTGGCAGTTAGACAGTTTTCATAATAGCGAATTCCTAAATAAACTGTTAGGCTCTTTTAAAACTCGTACAGTTGGCGGGAGGCTCACTCAAAACAAGTTGTTATTTCGTAAACTGTAAAGTACCTAATAAAATGATGTTGAATCAAAATGAAAATTCCGCTCTCTCTTGGTATGAAATTTCAATTTAGCAATTTCAGGAATCAAATTTTTAGGTAGAAATGTTGAAAATGTTGATGTGAAGCGGTCTACAACTAGGTTACCCCGATGGCGGGTTACTTTGCGATAAGGACGAAAGATACGTTCGTTCAGATCGCATCGGTGGCATCGTAACTTCCGTAAAGATACCACCGTCGTATTGCAATACGACCGATCGTATTGGCGGCGCACGCGCAGTCGCGCGTTCGTATCGCGATACGGATTCGTAACGGTGTTGGCGGATCTCCTAGAAACTGTCTTATAACGTTATTTTAACCGACACAACCCGGAAGGCAGCACACTGGGCCCTGTCAAAGAATGTTTCCCGCCTGGTGCTAATATCTTCGTTTTTGGTCCTAGGTCGAGTCGGTTAATGGTATTTTCGCAATGAATAAATGAAACAAACCTGTATGAGTTCTCAAGTGAGCTTTCAGTTTATCTTGGTAATTGGTTCGGAAGTCACAGCTGTCACAGGCATAGGGCTTCTCACCTGTCAAAGAAACATTTTATTTATTTGGCATCAGTTACAATTTTAACTATACAGCCAACATAATTATCAGTATTATGATTTTCATAATATAAAGTAACAGGGTATTCGATGTCGAAGTATCACAATTTTAGTTCGCGTGTCTGTAAAAAAGTGAATAATGGTAGGTAGACCGAGGGAAGTTCAGAAAAAAAGTGCAAGGCTGAAGTTGTAGGGTTGACCGAGTTCCTTGTTCCATTTGTCAAACAACTGTTCTCGTTGACGGGTATACTTGGAGCATTCCATGATTAGATGTCCTGCAGTCTCTTCCACTTGGCAGGTCGTGCATAGTTCGCTGTCCTCCTGGCCTATACAGTGTAAGTATGACTTAGTCACCGCAACACCACTTCTCAATCGCGTTATCGCTTTGTAGAAAGTCTTGGGTAGGCCATTGAAACCAGGATGAGAGTACCAGGGTGTTATTGGTATTGTCGGGAAGATACAGCTATTACGTCTCCCTGATGGGTACGCGTCGTGCCATTGTTGCCATTCGTGCCTGCACTGTATTTTGAAAAGTCAAAGAAACATCAAAATCCACTATATTCACCAAACACAATTAGTGATATCAGGAATGTGTCACTGACCTTTGTTAACCTTCATGCTCGTAAGTGCAGGGTGGTAGACTTCTGCCTCCCAGGGTTTTGTCGTATTTTTAGTCAAAATGTTATCCAGATGTTTCAAAAACGGAAAAATTGTGATAGAACCGTTAACATATGAGCTTAAACAATCGATTCGAACATGAGCGACATAATAACAACCTTCACATAAAAAATCATAAAGCTCGCCATTCACTAGCGCTCCATCCAGCCAAATCGCGCGGTACCACGACAAAATAGTTGTGTGAATGGGAAATACCACCGCGATTTCGATGGAACAGTCGGCTGGGTTGGATATCCTACCAGTCCAAAATCCACCGTGCCACGCCGTTTGGCGGGCCAGCCATACTCAAGTGAGTGGCGAATCCTCGTTGGCATGCCCAACGTTCCAAACGCGCCAAAAATCTTCGTCGTCCATCCCCTTGGCTAAAAATCCGAGGTTATCCACGAGTCTTTCATGAGGGTTGATACATTTCCTCGTACGAGAACCTTTTTTTTTCAATCAGGAGAGATATTGAACGAAGTAGGAGGAGGTACGACTCCTCATCCATCCTCAAATAATTCCTCCAATCAGCAGGTTCAAGTCCTAGTTTGTTCAATAAGTTCAAATGAGCAAACTGGACTCTCTTGAGTTTCATTGTTTCATTTCACCCATTTACGTTTCGGTTTTTTTGTTCTTGATGCAGAGCTAGTATAGAAGCGAATTTTCGTCCATGACAACAGATTGTGGAAACACGGAACAACACTTTCGCTTCCGAGGTCAGATCAACATTGGAACGATGGCGTGGCGTGATAGTGGATGGGGTAGTAAATTTCCGACGTTCTCGCCCCGCGCCATTCGGCCCAACGAATGACGCGCCATGCCATTAGGAGCGCTAGTGAATGGCCAGCTCTAGTATTTCACTGGGAAATGTCACAAATTCGACTGGTAAAAACTGTAAAATATTTAGAGTCCTTATCAACTTATCATTTCCCACTCTGAATTGATATCAACGGATTAGAATTCGGGTAGGTATATTTTTGGATTTTGCCGTCACAAATAAGTACTAATATAATTCTGCCAGGAAACCAAGTTTTTCTGCTCAGAGTCTCCCTTTTGCTGTTGCAACGCAAAGAGCTAGAGGAAACATTCATTTCACCAGTATCTCATTCTCAAACTGTCATTAAAATAAACATGACTAGCACTGAAAATAGTGGTGACTTCGAATTTCAAGAAAAACGTCAATTCTATTTTGAGTTATATACCGGTATAGCAGACAATATAGCAGTCTTATTGTAAAATCAGTGATTGCGGTTATTCATTGGTTCATTGTTGCTGGGGCTGCATGAATCCGCGAGGCCCGTTTCTGCAAGGGTACTTATTATTGCAAGCAAGTTGAGGGAGATTGAGGTGCTTACCTTAAAATTTTCTTGGTACCTCAAAGTCATTGCCGTTTTTAAATCTTTAAACTATAGCTTCTTGTTCTTTCAATTACAGCTTCAGATATACGTCATTTACCTGGGTATAGTTGTCTAGGCTCGCGACAATAGGAACTTGGAGACGGTGGTGGGAGTGCAGGCAATATTTTCACCTTCCTTCATCATCTCCAAATCCCTGATCTGTTCATAATTCAGCTTGACATTTCTACATGCTCATAGGGCGAAGATGTTCACGTTTATTTTGCAAGGACGGTTGGCTACCGGTGTGGGGCCTGCATGAAGGTTATTAACATAATATGAATGCTATTTATCGACAAATAAATTAAACAAACCTGTATGAGTTCTCAAGTGAGCTTTTAGATTATCATAGTAATTAGTTCGGAAGTCACAGCTGTCACAGGCATAGGGCTTCTCACCTGTCAATGAAACGTCAAATTTCACTATATACAGTAAGCACAATTGGTGATTTAAAAAATTTAATACAATACTGACATCTGTCAATAAAGTAATATTAATGACATTTTATCAAGGAATAAAATTAAACAAACCTGTATGTGTTTTCAAGTGTGATTTCAGATTACTATAATAACTGGATCTGAAGTCACAACTACCACAGGCATAGGGCTTCTCACCTGTCAACGATACGTCAAAATTTAACTATTTTCAACAAACAAATCAATGATTTCAGGAATCACTGACATCTGTTAATAACTTTATATAATTGGTATTTTGTTAATGAATAAATCAAACAAACCTGTATGTGATCTCAAGTGTTCTTTCAGGTGACTTTGATAACTGGATCTGTAGTCACAGCTATCACAGGCATAGGGCTTCTCCCCTGTGAAAGAAACGTCAAATTTCAACAAAGACAATGATTGATTTCTGGAATGTAGATAACCTACCAATTAAAGCTGTTGATTAGGTAATACCTGTATTATAGTTATTCACCGCAAATTATGTGAAAATTATCAAGCGATCGAATGAATAGTTTTGGACTTATGATGAAATGAAGACGTTAGGTCGCAATGCTACAGTTTATGCGGTTGAACCCTCTTAATAAGGCAATACAGTAGAACCTCGATTAACCGGCACCCTTTTAACTGGCAGTTTCTGTTAACCAGCAACCTCCTGACGCAAAAATGTTTTGTTATGTTTACAGTAATGTACATATGTACTACATGTATAGTTGATATTTCATTCTTTCCTTATTAAAATAATTTGTATTATTCACTTGAACTTCGTGTAGTTTTAGGTTTGTTTTGACAAGAGGTTCCAAACCAGTTCGGGATAGAACCAGAACCTACAGGGGGAGGGATAGAAGCACCGAGAACTTTCGATCCGAACGCTTTCCGAACTACACTGCTCGACAAAATTAAGGGATCACCTGAGAAAAATCGTGCTCGCTGGAATTGGGCTTCAAAAAGTATAGAGATCATTATTTCTCCACCGAATTGGATCTGTCGAAAAGTAGAGTAGTCAAGATAAAAAACCAGCTGAAGAACGAGGCGATCGGACATTCCTAAAGAAAATGACGAAAGAACGCTTTTTGTTTAAAAAAAGTGAAAACGTCGTTTTAAAAAAAATGAGCTGTGGAGTGATTTCTTGACCAAAAATCAAAAAAGTACAGCTCATTGGAAAGCTCCATCTGTCCTCTTTAATATGCAAAAAAGAAATTTAAAATCGGTCGGATGGTTTGGAAATTAGAGTCAAAAATGTATCGAAAAACGTGGTTTCAAAATGCCACAAGGCGGGACAAAATTAAGGGATCATTGGAAAAAAACACACGAAGTCCTTCGAAAAAAGTTTTAATGAAATCAATAAGAAATGAAAACATCACATCAATCGTAAAAAAAAGTTCACCTGATGGCAGAATGAAAATAAATAAATCTGTTCGGATAGGTACGAGAGTGAAAGTTCAGACCATCGCTAAGATCAAGGTGTAAAACAATAAAACCGAATATGAATACTCTCTTTCCTTATTTTTCCATAATTTAAAATTTTAATCTTTTTTTTCCGAAAATTAATTTTTTTTTCAGTAAAATTGTGGAGAAACTTTTTTCGAAGGACTTCGTGTGTTTTTTTCCAATGATCCCTTAATTTCGTCCCGCCTTGTGGCATTTTGAAACCACGTTTTTCGATACATTTTTGACTCTAATTTCCAAACCATCCGACCGATTTTAAATTTCTTTTTTGCATATTAAAGAGGACAGATGGAGCTTTCCAATGAGCTATACTTTTTTGATTTTTGGTCAAGAGATCACTCCACAGCTCATTTTTTTTAAAACGACGTTTTCACTTTTTTTAAACAAAAAGCGTTCTTTCGTCATTTTCTTTAGGAATGTCCGATCGCCTCGTTCTTCAGCTGGTTTTTTATCTTGACTACTCTACTTTTCGACAGATCCAATTCGGTGGAGAAATAATGATCTCTATACTTTTTGACGCCCAATTCCAGCGAGCACGATTTTTCTCAGGTGATCCCTTAATTTTGTTGAGCAGTGTAGTTTAGAACCAAAAATCTGAACGTCCCCTTCACGCATGGTTCCGTCAGAAATCGAGACCAAAAAAAGAGGCAACAGCAACAATAACACATAATAATATTCCTACAAAAATCAAAACAACTTGACTACCTAATTTTTTTGATGAGCTGAAGTCAGGTTCACTGATGACGGTGTGGTCCGAACACTCGAACTTGATGACGAACTAGACATTGTTGTAAACCTCGGAATTTATACTTGAAACATAGTTTGTTTTGACAACCTCAACGGTGTAGGTAGGTCATATTTGGGCGGGCATAAATGATAACCGTTGATAACGCGATAAATCTACTGCGCATGTATCGGACTAAAAGTTCTGGCAAAAATCTTCGAACCACTAGAACTAGTTCCAAGTAGTTCTGAACTCCTTGTCCAAACAGCGAACCAAGAGGTTCGATATTTTTCAGAACTAGTTCTGGCGTGTCAAAACAGCCAAAAAGGGGCGTGTTTTGTTCTGAACCTCTTGTCAAAACAAACCTTTTGTTTATTCCTGTTTTAAAATCATTTCATATTCAAAACTGCACAGTTAGGACTTACAACGGCTCCGCTTTAACATCCAAGGCAGCTCGGTAGACGTTTTAATAAAAGGTCGATAATTCAATGTGCAATTTACGCATATGGACCTGAAATTGTGAAACATCGCACTACCTGGATTCCATAAGGACATCATCCTAAGAGTAAATCGTTACAACATATTTTACCAATGTCTTATCTTATTGGTGATGAAAAACCCTAAATTCATTACCTTCAACCTTTTCACCACATATGAAGAAAAGAGGGTTTGTTAATTTTTAGTCATAATACTCTGATCAAGAAATGTTCAAAATGATAACGTATTATTATAAGAGCACCTTCTTCATTTACTACTATGAAATTCATGCTGTTCTCTCGAGGAGTCGGTTACCTTTCGAATTGTTAGCAGATGAAAGTGGATCGCTTTGAACCTCAGGGACAGAAACAGGAATAACCAGATGACTGTGGAATGTCACCTCATCTCCTTCTCCATCTTGCTCCTTCTTAATCTTCTCATCTGCATCGAGATCTAAGATAGAAGATAGATAGAAGAAAACATGCTTTATTCGTTAACATAGTAAAGAGTTTACATTAATTTATCAAACAATCATGCAATAATCATGGTCACGTAGGACCGTCCGATGAGTCTGCCCATTTGTATAAATATAATATTTTCTTAGTGTCATAAATATTGTATTAGAATAACGTGTCATTAATATTTATTATTATTTTATAGAAACATTAATTTTTTCAACACTTTGTAATTTTATTTTATTTATTTATTTTTTTTTCATAACACTTTATAATCTGACTAGCATCTAAATATTAGGTACGCCTTTCCCATTACCCGTTCAACCCATATTCAATTATTGTTCTGCTCCTCAAATTCCAAGCTACCTGGCTATATTTTATCAAATTCGGGTCTCCAGTTTTTAACAGCACAATATACTCTTCCCAATCTAGCTCTGACTTTCCTAAATACCTCCATCTTACAGAACATAGTGCACTACACCTCCCTATGAAATGAAAACAATTTTCAGTTTCCCCACTACAAATTGCACATGCCTGATTATCAGACTCATAGGGTCTATACCTTAAAGCCAAAAGGTCCCCTCTAATCTTGAAGAGCCATTTGCATAACTGGAAGTCCTTGAACTGGCTAAGTGGTAGTACATCATTTTCAAGTCTTGGAGCCAAATATTGCGGATGGTTCCGAGAGCAGAGCGCTTTTTCATTAAATTCGGCGAACATTGAGCTATCTATCATGGTTAGACATTCCTCTATACACTTCTTCCATTCTGAAGGATTCTAAAAATTAAAAATTGGTGTACCATATTTTTCATTTAGATTTCTCCACTCCTTTACCCAATAAACATTAAGCGCTACACACTTCTTTGCCAAATAATTTGGCAGACGATTACTTGGCATCGAGATCTAAGAAAATATTTAAATAGAAAATTATCAGCTCAATGGATACTTTCCTTTTCACCAATAGTTTTCAAAACTCGACAATATGGAAGTTTCCAAGAGACTCTCAAATTCAATCATCACAGCAAAGAATGATTTTTCGAAACTTGCCAATTTAAACATTCTGTAAAACTGGATGAGTTTGTATCTTTGAAAATTTACTAAAATCTAATGTTTTCTTCATACATTAGCAACAAAACCTAGTTATTAATTAATTTTCAAGGAAAACTCAGCAGTTCATATAACCGTCCAGGACATTGGGAGCAGATTGGTTCTTGTAATTTTAAAGTTCAGTTGAAACGAATATTGCGGCGCTTTGCCCACAGAATTGGGGCAGCTTTCCATAGATCATGGAGTAGACTAAAAAACCAGTTGGGAATAAAATATTTTGAAACTGATCAAATAATCTATTTAAGAAAATGTAACTGTGCGGATTTCCTCCAAAAAGCCCCTCCGTGTCCCCCATCTACTTCAACTCTAAAGTGTGTTTTAGATCAAATGTTTAATGTTTTCATTCAGGGTGTTTCTTTAAGAAGGCTGTTACCTTTCAACTGTTCATTAGGTGAGAGTGGATCATTCTGAACCTCGAAGACTGCTATGGGAGGAACCGAAGGACTTGAGAACGTAACCTCCTCTTCATTTTCAATTGGTTCCATCTTGATCTTCACATCTGCGTTGAAATCTAAACAGATATGTTCAGTTACCGGCTCTGCTGTCAGGATGTATTCATTTTCATCTCGTTCGTACAATCTCATGAACATCAAATTGAAACATTTATTGAAAAACCCATAATTTCCAACGGTTTTACAGAAAACTCGTTTCTAAAAGAACTAAAATCTCCAAAGACTAACTGCTTTAAGACGCGAAAATCCAATTCTACCACAAAATGTGGCGTTGATTTACTTCCGACCGAACCATTCTAAGAGCTGGGATTGTCAACTCCTTTCCCGGATATATCTTAACCAAAAATAATTTGTCACAGTTGACTATGCACTTACAGATCTGACAACCACAAATCTGAAACATAGTTTTAGCTGCAGTGTAATCCAGGGATTTCCCGGCAAATTATAGACCTCGAGTTAACCCAGAAGTGGAGTAACTTTTATTGCTCCACTAAAGTTTAACGACTCCTGGCGAAAAATCGACAGCAATTATTTGTCAGTTCTCGGTGACTAAAGACGGAAATCGCTCGATGTTGCTGATACTTTAGCGGACGCGAATAGCCGTTCAACAGTTGTAGTTGGCTTAAGCAACCTGTACATAAATGGCTTCATTGACATCGACTTAGAAGATGATACTCTTGCAACGTACCATAGGCAAAACCTGAGCCTTAACTCTACGAATTAGGCCCATGATTAACAAAATATTTTACCTAGTTCACCTGGAACGGAGTCCATCGCTTCAGCAGAGCTCAAGATACTTCCTCAGTCAGTGACTTTAGTGTTACACACAAACTCAAATCGTCTAGATTTCAGGAATCGACAGCATGTAAACACTTCATTTTTAGTACAATCAGACTAGTTGTAGTCACGTACACAGAGTACCAGATATAATATGTAGTCACGTATGTCCTTATAGGCTGTGAATGATATTTAACTAACAAACGAAATGTGAATTGTTATGGATAAGGTAGAGCAAGCTCAAAGTAAATTGAAATATCTTCTTCTTTTCTTAAATTTGCAGCAGAGCAGTGTGTCGTCAGTGTATCTTCTCTCATGGACTGGCGGTTACTTTCAGCTGCGACCCATGCTCTCCCCAAGCGGCGACGAATGTCCAGCCCCTGCTATAGTAGGCGGCGCAACACTAGCGCTAGAAACGGTATCTTTTGTCTCACAATCTTCCTGCCAGTTCTGTACTCATCCCTATTTTAGCACAGAATGTAGGTTCGTTCCAGGTCTAACAGCATCGTCCAACCACTGTCGACAGCGGTCCACTGACTTCTTCATCGTTGCCAACTGCAGTTGACAACTTTAGCAGGTGGACCTAGAACGCTCGACGGATGACACGTTTGTTGGCGTTAGTGTACGTTTCACGTCACTCATCACAAGCTCCTTCTGCAAAATGGTGTGCTTGATAAAATACGCAGTAAACCACCTGCAGATGAAGCCTTGTTAAGACTATGAAAGGCTGATGATGCGAAAGCACAAGATATACCTCATAGTGCTATGCATAACAGACAACTGTCTGGAGCAAATCAAGAAAGAAAATTTGGCAAATGGAATCATCTACAAATTGAGATCTACTATGGTGAGAACCAGTACCCTTTCAAGAGTGAGCATTCAAACAAAGCTTTGAAACATGAATTTGATGAATTTTGATGGAAAATCGAGCTTCAACGAATACCTGAGTATCTGATTGAATTCGATAAAACTCTAAATGAATGGGAAACAGTCATGATGATGATGGTAAAGCATTTGGAAGTTCGAACAATTACCAGCCAAATTTTTCCAGAAATTTGTATACTTCGAAACCGTTTCAAAGTAATTTATTATTGGGCCTTGCCCTGTTTTCTATCGGCTCTTCTGCTCCAGCTAGTTCCATCATTTCTAGAACAAGTTGTTCTTCTGCTGGCAGTAGTTGCTCATCTCCTTCACTGAAAACCTTTGGATGCATACCAGGAGACGTTCACTCTGTGAGCACATGAATCGAATGAAAAGGTTAGGAGGTTAGGGGTTTTGTGGTTGGTGAAGGTTAGCTCTCAACCACGATCCAAAGAGCTGTCAATTTCCGTCCAACCGCAGTTCAATTGCTGTCAACCACACTCCGACCTGGGACAGCTGTCAATACTGGCTGTCGGGTGAACTGAGCATGTCTCTGTCAACTTCTGTTAACAGTCCGTCAGACATGGAACGAACCTAAAAGGTTGTGTTTTAGCCATGGACTAACTAGACAAAAAATGTCACGCAGGATGGGTGATGCAGGAGGGTACCGTGGAAGTGTCACACATACCAGGGTGCCAGGAGCAAAAACTGTGAAAACAGAAATTTCATTTCAAAACCTGAGACGACAACATAGATACAGTTGTCACCCAACCAAGCCGTTTCTAGAGAAATGAAAGCAAATTATGGAACGATTTCTGCTTGAATTAGAGGTTTTTTGCAGCCCTATCGCAAATAATCACTCTTTGCTCCACCAACAATTTAGCAAACTCACGTTTTATAGCACTTTCTGTATTCATAGCGAATTTACAGCTAATACAGTTCAGTCATAAGGGTTGGGACAATCAACTGAATATAGAATAAGAGTGTGTTTTGGTGATGCCCACATTCTAGCGGGTGAGCAAATCTCATTGGTAAATTCTTTGATGCCGGATTGAATCAAATGCAACCCCCTAGACATTTTCTTATAGAGGAGCCTCTGTATTGGATCGAGAATAATTTAAAAAGTCGTTGTCCCATACTTCTGACTTCACCAGCTATCAAGACACAGGAATATTTGAAATCTCTTATTGAGTTTCAACTCTTGTACTTAGTACAGATTGGAAACTTCCCTCTAGTTTCAACACTAACGGATCAAACTATGAGGCTGATATAATCAAACTTCTTCGCTTGTGGGTTATTATCCTCGAACACAACAGCGTGTTGAGCGGTCTTCAGTTTTGGCTCATTGTGGTATACTTTCAACAAGAATTGAAATACGAAGAAAAAAGTATTGTTCAAGATTTCAAAGGATATTAAAGATGTGAAATCAATTTTATTCAGATTGTTTGTATTCAAAATGTCCAATACAAATCGACTGATAGAAACAATTTTAACCAAAATATACATTAGGTATCTACATGAACATTACATATTATAATCATGGTCAAGGAGACCATCCGATGGATTCGCTTCCGTCACTAAATAGAAAGATACACACGAATCTGCAACCTCAGTGACACTGACAGTTACTAATTTAAAAAAAAACTTCCACCAATAAGGTGGTTCTTCATATCAAAAACTAACAAAAAACAAACTTTAACAATGACAAACAATAAAATAATCCGCAACAAATCTCAGTAATTAAATAAATATAATAGAGGATAATAAATATACTATATATCTTAACAACAATTTTATACAACATAATTTTTAAATCATCCGTTAAAACCATATTCAAACATGGTTGAATGAATCTTAACCCTTAAGGCTATACTTCACCAAATTGACGTTTTCAGCTTTGAATAAAATTCAGGTTATCTTTCCAGAACTAGGACTTGCCCAGACATGTTCTCCTCACCCGGAGAAGACAACAAAGTGAAATGCATTTTCTATTTCTTCACTACTGCGTATTTCACACTTTAAGTTTGAAGCTTCATAAGGTCGACATTTTATAGCCACATCGCATCTCACTTTAAGCAGTCAACGAGATTTCTGCGGAGGATATTGAACATGTGAAATCTGTTCTATTCGAATTGTCCACTATAAAGCGCTTACTACATGACAAGTTTACTGACAGGGATAAATTCAAATTCTCATTTTTGACAAGTATTACACATCTTCCTCATGATAATGTTGAATATTGAGCGTGAATTGGTTGGATAAGAAATCTGAGAATAGTTTCGTTCTCACTATTCTAGAAACAATCAACTCAGTATCGAAAATATACGATATAAAAATTACATAATAATCAAGGGAATGTCATCACATAATTGCTTGTATGTTTCCAAGTGTCGTCTCAGGAAAATTAGTTCCGTTGTCGCAGTTTTATTGCTCCTCACCTACCTGTTGAAGAAACCGAATTAAATTATAATTAACGTCAGTCACTTTTTAGGATATGACCTACTACTGGAAATCAGGTAATACAGTAATGTTCATATTATTGTATGAAGTGCTGAAATAAACTTAATAATGTGAGGCTTTATCCAGCAACAATTGAGGAATAAATAAACTTATTCATGATTATAGCTCAAAGAAGTACCAGAGGACATACATTTAATATAGCATTTTAACTTTTAACACTTAATTTTTTACTTGCTCTTGGTAGGAGCTCTCAATCCAATCAAATCCATTTGAGCCCAGTCCCAAGAGAGCCCTTGCTTACTCTGCCAACACCCCTGCAGTGCCCTGGGAGGTTCACCCCTCCAAGCCCCTGTCCCACAAAGCCAACTCCTGCAATCCTGGTGCTGATCTCCGCGCCCCTTGTGCAGATCTCCTGCACTCCTGGTACCAATCTCCTGTGCCCCTGGTGGCAATATCCTGCGCTCCTGGTGTCAGTCTCCTAACCCCCTGGCGCCAATCCCCTATGCTCCTGGTACCTATCTCCCGTGAGTCGTGTTCAAAATATAACCTGTCGAAAGTGGTGAGATTGAGGCAGACAATTAGCTGACTTTCCACTTCCACATCCATTTGAAACCAGGGGTACTTGTAAAAGCGTCCCCGTAGGGAGCAAAGGCCATGTTTTGGAGTCATAGTCATGTACAAGCGGCCCCGCCAGGTCTATGGGCACAGATTAGAAATGGTACGAGTGGCCCCGCTCGAGTGAAGGCCCACAGGCCAGTTGAATCCAGTGACTCGAAGATATACGAGCGAAGATGGAACCCAAAGTAGCCTTGTTAACAAAAAGTTTGCGTGGAAATCGAGATATGATGTTGGTAAACGGTTACCCAAGCCAAGTATGTCCAAATCGTTTCTTATACGTACCAGCCCAGATTGAATAACTGAGAAGTACCTACTTGGGTCGGGAGTCATGTGATTGTGATTGTCTATTTGCATGTTTTGACAGTGTTCATTTTAGAAAAAAGTTTCGAGTTGGTGCTATTGGTTTCATTTCCCATATTTCTGTGGGGCCGCTCGTACATATACGCCTAGACTGACCAGGGCCGCTGGCTCATGTACCCCAACTTGCCCGCGGTGCCGCTCATGCCATCAACCGAAACCAGCATGACATTAAAACTTCAACAGGAACTTCAAGTGATAGGTTGATAATGTTATAGTGCTGGAGTAGCTACGTACCACCGCTATTATATCAAGGAATAAACCAAAATAATCGAAAAACAAACCTTTATTGTGAGTGCTCATATGTTTTTTCAGATTGCCAGGGTCACTAAATTGGTAGTCACAGCTATCACAGGCATAGGGCTTTTCACCTGTCAAAGGAACGTTACATTGGATTAAATGGATACTTTTGGAATATAGTCTACCTCTGACATCACTTAATTAACAAATGTTGGAGTAATTGTAATAAAGAGCGCCGAGTGCCTAAAGACTTGGTTCAGGAAGAATCATACAAAGTTAATTTTAATTAAAATTTGAAATAATGATTTCCTGTGATAAGGTAAGAAGAATTATAGTATTTTATCGTATTTGAATGATAATGATACTAATGCAACTGTTATTATATCATGATATAACTAAACAAACCTGTATGTGTTCGCAAGTGACGCCTTAGATGACAACTACGGGTAGCTCTGTAGTCACAGATGTTACAGGCAAAGGGCTTCTCATCTGTCAAATGAAGAATTATTCTCAAACAAAATGGGCCTATAGCAAATGGAAGTATCAGGGTTGACCACCAACGGGTAAAAACGCAACACGTTTGCCCACAAGATAAATAGTTACATATTAAAAGGTGTGTATAAGGTGGCCAGATATATATTTTTTTTCGAGAAAGCAGTACACTACACGAAAAGTCGTCGGAAATTGGATAGGAAAAGTTTTAAGGCTTAATGAAAGCTTCAGATCAGTAGGTCTAATCACTGACACTGGTCATAAAAATATGATTCGGTCTCATGAAAGAGAGAATACTGAAACGTGATTCTTTGCACTTGAAAACTAGTAAGCCCTTTTGAAAACAACAAAAACCGTCAGGAATTGAAGAAATAATAACAGTAATTTTAATAAACTACAAAAATATCAAAAAAGGTTCGACTACTAGTTCAGTTTTTACGGAGGACAGTGTTGTATTTAGTTTGGTGGCCTCGATACACGCAGCGTCGATATCCAAAACATGAAAATATCCTAAATCGATCTTGTAGTAATGAATAGATTATACTCTTGCCCACGTAGGAGCGACCCTGTGGTTTTCTGAAGACCTCTAGGTCTGGCAACGCGCCTAAATCCGAGCCTCCAGGTAGTGGCTTGACGGCTCGCATCTGACCTTAATTACGGTGCGGTACTTACGTCTTATGCAATCCAAATGTGATCTAATAGTTAATTCGATCATGCCATCACCAGAATCGTGATGTACATGAAAAAAGGGACACAACGAGTATAAATTTGAACTGGAAAAACATACCTAGACGTTATGTAAAAATACCCATTGGCGGTTTTCGTCAAACTCAAACAAAAATGGTTTTTTTTCCCATGTGGGCATGTGGGGTATCGTGTTCCATGTAATTTTGGACGCTGAAGCGATTGGAGTGGGTCCCAAACCTGTGCGATTGACCCAGGGCGAGGAAATCCATTTTCATGGGGTAAAATGGTGCAAAATGACATTATTTCCGTACTTTTTCGAGCCCTATCCCATCTGACAGGGTTGGATCAAAGAAACATGAGTTTAAGTGTAATAAAGTTCGACACAAGAATAATAAACCCATGTGTAATCAAATTTGTAGCGTTTTTTGCAATTTACTACACTTTTGCAATATGGCCACACACTTGTTTGATAAGGTGTTCCTGAACCAATTGATATGAAATTTAGACTTGTTTTCCTCAGAATGACGAGAACATTTTGATCCTCACAAAAAATTACATTGTTCAACAAAAGCAACTAAAACGTCTTGCGTTAAGAGGGGGAGATTGAAAGGGGCTTTACTGCTGCTAATGAGGGATAGTCGGCCGAGTTAAAGGATCCCCTGCAGTGTTGCCACCTGATGGCGGCAAAGGGGTTTTCGTCCCTGCAGTCCGGGGTCGCTCCTATATGGGCAATAGTATAGTCGAACGAATCTGTGACGAAACTATGGTGTTTCAAATATGATTAAATTAAGTTAAAAGGGAAAAATGTACTGGCTCATGATTTTGTTCCTATAACCCCGTTTCAATAGTGTAGGATCCAATGGGCAGACGGGGCATAAATCATATGGATTATTGTGTCGCCTCAACCAGCCATGTTTCACTGTGGCATATTAGGTAAAAAATATCAGGTATAAAGTAACAATGAACACAGTATGGTACCATATCAAGATGATAATAACACGCTAGCAGAGCTAGAGTTGTTACTAACGCCACAGTTATTCTACCTTGGTATAAACAAAACAAACCTGTATGAGTTCGTATGTGACGTGTCAGATGACTTTGTCGACCAGCTCGATAGTCACAGAAGTTACAAGCAAAGGTCTTCTCCCCTGTCAAATAAAGCATTATTCTTAAACAAAATGGGTTTATGATAGATCTACTGATCCTAATAATTTATAGTAAACACACGAAGTGAAGTTAAAAAATATTTATCATTTTATTGAACAATTTAATATTTTTGGCATCTCAATTTAAACTTTCGGCGACTCAATTTCAACTCTGGCATACCACTTCGAGCTTTTAGCATATCAACTTATACTTTTCACAAATCCCAACTAACCCAACATTCCACCCCATATAATGATCAATAAATATTTTTTCTCTTTTTCTCATAATTTTATTGAACAAGTAACTTCCAATGGAACCTCGCAAGGGGCTGTGCGAACCACAGATTTGATTACAGCCTACGGGTAAAAATTCAAGAAACATGGAAAATACTTCAGTAATGCTCACAACAACCATATAAGGAAGTATTTTATTTTCTGTTCTCAAACCACTCATCCATAGTAAATATAATAACTATCAAACTTCCTTGGGATTTGACCATGGGAGTGCTTGAGAGCTTGCAGAACGTGAATTCGATTTTGTACGGGTTGCCGTAGCTACGGGGTTTCAGGATTACAAAGGTTCGTTACGGGAAAGAAAATTCCAACATTATGCTGGTGAAAAACCAAGCCAAGATTATGAATCCCTGTTCAAATCGTTAGTCCTGCATCAAAGTCCCTATCTTAACTCAATAGCTTTAGTGCACCTAATTAGATATGTCTGGACTCGTCCAATCATTGCATGGTGGGCTGCAGCACTGCCAATGGCACTTTTTGGCAATAATCGGTTGTTCCATCCTGTTTTTGCTTACGAGCCTACCTGTAAGCAGTGGAAGCTTTGTTTTCATTCAATTTCAGGGTATGAACAAGGTTTCCAGTCGCTTTTAACGTTTTAGCCACACCGACCAACTTTTATTTCGTGTCTGCTGCGTCCATAAATCATTGTAATACGCATTCTTCCAACAGTTTTCATCTTTTCAGACTTCGATCAAAGTTTCAGGGGAACGTGCGATGCATCCACAGGCTGTGGATGCTCTCCTATCAATGGCATCCATCAAAAATCAACATGTGCAAATGCAAAATCCACCAAGCACCCTCAGGTTCTTTTCATCTCACTAAAATTTCGAGGGCAGTTGGAAAAACAATCGAATAATTCAGATAATCATCATAGTTGCCAGGTGATCATTGATAGTTGCTGCAAATGCAAGGACCTAAAATCATTCTAACAAGCCTCCTGTCTACTATATTAGATTTTGATGAAATTTATATGGAATTTGCGTGTATGGTACTGTATGAATTTCATCAATCAACACTTTACTTTCAAAAATGTAACTTATAGCATGGAACATGCGTTAGCTTTGGACTAACCACCAGAAAACCATTACGTGGGAGTGGAACGTGAGAGTCACATAGGGGACCAACAAGGGGGGTGGGCAGTGTACAATCTCTTAAGAATTTAATGGGCACCGTACAATGAGTGACGAAGGGGCTGGGCCGTGTAGACTCTCCCAAGAGCATAGGAGGTACAAAGACTACCAACGGAGGTTTGCAGTATAAAGTCTCCCAAGAGTATAAAGTTGACAGTACGGTATAAAAGGAAACGAAAATACCTCCCTTTAAAATCTCTTAATTTGGAGCGTTACATCTGTTTGTTCTTGTCAGAGACGTTTCGTCCCGCAGCGGGGACTTCCTCAGTCTAACTATGTATAACTACTAGCATACTTGAGGCATTGACATGGTGGTGGCACCACACATATCTTGTTGTTTGTTACTTTTAGCTCTGTAGTTGTCGTTAAACTTTTCACTCCTCCCTGTCCATGTACTCAAGTTGGTCATACTCTCTATTGTCTAATCTCATTCAGTAATTTTAATTTATGCTGCAGTTCCTCTCCCCTTTTTGATTTTATAACAGAGCAAAGTTATTTAACTAATTGACGCAGTTGAGATCAAACAACTGGCAATAGAGAGTATGACCAACTTGAGTACATGGACAGGGAGGAGTGAAAAGTTCAACGACAACTACAGAGCTAAAAGTAACAAACAACAAGATATGTGTGGTGCCACCACCATGTCAATGCCTCAAGTATGCTAGTAGTTATACATAGTTAGACTGAGGAAGTCCCCGCTGTGGGACGAAACGTCTCTGACAAGAATAAACAGATGTAACGCTCCAAATTAAGAGATTCGAAATGAATGTGGTCACTCCACTACCCACACCCACTATTTACCTCCCTTTAATGTTGTAGTGAGCCCTGCTAAGGTATGTTCTATGTTTCTTGAGCTTTAGCTGTAGCGTCTAAGTAAGAGCATCCAATGATCCAGGAGGGTTGCCTGGCAAGTCACGGACCAAAGAGTTTTAATTCTGGTTTCAGACCACAAGATCAGAACAGAAAAACCAGGGTTTGTTTATCCTTCCTCGTAATAAGCTGTTCAAGAAACATTTAAGACCATTACACATAAGTTGTGCTCCTTGTAAATATACCACTTCATTGACGAAGGCTGTTACCTGTCGACTTGTTTTCAGCTGGAAGTGGATCAGTCTGAATCTCAGACACTGCACAGGGAACGTCCACAGGACTATGGGATGTAACCTCCTCTTTTTCTTCAACTTGCTCCATCTTGATCTCCACATCTGGATCGAGATCTAAAATTAAATTTAAAACAAATAACTGAAGAGCTGCATGACTACTTTCGTTTTAATTGCGAGTTTTCAAAACTTGGAAATAGAAAATTTTCCATCAGTCTTGCAAATTCCAACTTTTCAGTAAAATAAAATAAATTTCCAAATTCACTAACACTTCTGTGAAAACTGGATGAGGTGAAATTTTCATCAAATATTATAGATCATTTAATATTTTATAATACACATAGTATATATTCATTTATTTAAAATCATTTTACCACCCACATTTATATTGTACTTTTTCCCACTAACAAGTTGTGCCATAGTTATTATAAAGTTTATAGTTTGTTTGTAATGTAGTCTTGAAGAAGCTATAAAACGTCTGCCAAGTGGGTGTGGCACATAGCTTCCTCGTATCCATAACATGACTGTATAGAACATTGAAAATTATTATTGACTAAAGAACTTCGTTCAATTAGCCGAACAGTCCCTGAAAATGTCATCGAAATTGGTCAAGAACTCCCGGAGTTATGCACGTAACAAGGATTTCACGTTTGCGCATGCGCAGAGGCTACTATTGATCCGGGGGTCATAAAACTCATAGGGAACCATCTACACCCCAACCCGCACAATCCCACAAAATTTCATCAAAATCGGACTGTAACTTCATGTAGTTTTGCCCGTAACAAGGATTTGCTGACAGACAGACACGGAACCAAAATTGTTCAGAAAGGTCTAAAACGCAAAATGCGACTGGAATTTTTGATTTTGGAGACAAAAAAATTTCCACATTCCGAATGTGAAAACAATGCTTCCGCTACCTTGGTAGACTCGGAAGCAAAATATAGCGAAACATGGGCGTTGGGAGGAGTTCCAATATTTTCTTACCAACCCTTGTTAACCATGACTTGATTTAGGCAAATGGCCGAGGAAACCAACAACAATTACTTGTAAAACTGAACAGTTGAAACTACTTTAGGTAATTGTTGCGTTCGGAAGAGTACCCTTCATCAATTTAGCCTTTTGTTCGACTTTGAAGATCGTAGTCACGCACGAGCTGACATTGCAACAACTTCATGTTCCACCATTGTAAGAGCTAGTTGAACAGTTTCCAAATAATGATACTACTTCGCTCAATCTGGGCATTTCCTTGTGGATTGTAGGGCAACCAAGTTCTATCAGTGGCAACTTTGTTTGATTTTAGGAATGCCTTCAGTTCTTGAGATAACAATGAGGTGCCGTCATCAGAATGTACGTAAGCAGGCATCCCAAGTGCTGACTGATGTGAAGTGTTAGGGCTAGCATTGTTTCCTAGTTGCGAGCTGATGGCAACCAAAACTTGCCTATCCTCATTTCGGTTAAGTTATAAACAAAGTCGTCTGGAAGAAAATCATTCTGTCTGAGACGATGAAATGAATCGACCAACGTGAAATCAAAAAGTCTCTACCGCTAATATGTTGAGAATGATTGAGGTGGCTAATATTTCCACGAGAGTCGTTTTCAGACGTGTACTACATGTGGCTAGTGAAGGAACTGTTACCCGAAGTTGGGCTTGCTAGCTCATCCTTAGCAGGGATCCAAACATGTGGCCATGGTGATGTGGTCACTGAAGACGAGTCAGAAGCGTCTATCTCCTCCTTGACGGGCACTCCTTGGTTTGCTGAAAGCACAAGGTTTCGTTTAAATAATTTTTTATAAAAGATGCAAGATCTCTACGTTCAACTCCAAAGGTACTAATGAATACTTGTCGTTATATGGTGGCATTCACTGGAAACGTTTGAGAACTGTAAACTCATGTAACGATTCTGGATGAGGGTCATGATACACAAAGATTCCTGAGGAGAAGTTGTGAGTTGGTTGGGTAGTTTTGAAAAACCCTGTTAATGATCTGCTACTGGATGGTACGATGGAAAGGAGTTTACACTTATCATCAACGTCAATTCCAGACTTAACAAAAAGCCAACCACCAAGTTCTACCCATTCAAGTTAGAAGAAGAATAAGCAAAAACTAGTGAAGACTGTTAGTGGCAGGGTGGATGGTCATCGTTACGAACTTAAAATCCAAATAAGTTCGAACATAAATTATATGAATCGTTAGGTATTAACACTTTCAGTGCAGACGGCCTCTTAAGGGGCCCTTCAAGTTTTCACACGGAGCTGGAGGCCTCTTAAGAGGCCGTCTCTCCCCAAACTCCTATCCTTGGGGAGGGACTCGTTTCTCTCGGCCTGATCACCTATGTTACAACGTAACAACGAACGGGCGAAGACGAATATCAACAGTCCAGAGTGCGGTCCTCTTCGGAGGCCTACGAGCCGATCGCCGCTGCTTATCTGCCGTCCCCCTTCCTCACTCTCTCCACTGCCGGACCCTTCCTTCTTATCGCTCCATCTTTCGTTCCCTTTGTTACTTCCGCACCTTAAAATCATTCAGTCGTATTCCAAGTTTTGTGAGATAGCTGGTTGCTCTCATCTTTCTTCTTCTATCTGCGAAGTACCGCCTTGTGTGGGATTTATCTTCTTCTGATTTATTCATCTGATTTGCTCAGGATAAATATCTATTCATTGTATATTCATCTTTCAACCAAAAGGTATAGAATTTCCTGATTGAGTTTGTACCTACATACCTGGAATTGAGTTGCTTTCGATTATTACCTTATCTGGAATTGAGTTCTACTTTTAAACTTACCAAGGAACCCATGCATGGGTTCCTTCTAACCAGTATAACTCTTCAACGCTTCTCTTCCTCTATTTCTTCTGGCCTACTACCACTACTTCTTTTCTTCTACTTCTTACTTCTCTTCTTCTTCAACGTCGAATTAGAATTTAAGCATTTAAGATCTAATTGTAGGTTGAAGGGAAGATAGTTAGGTAGGACAGATATCTAGTTGAATTTTTCTTCAAATAGAAGAGCATTTCATTTTTATAATTTGTTTTTGTTGAATGATTTCCTTCCTTTCCCAAAACCCCTCTCCTCCTAGTTCCTCCTCTCCTAGGAGTCCAGAGCAAACATTTCAAGAGGAGTGGCGCCCTAAATATTCTTTTTATCTTAATTTATTGAAAATTGAAATCACCTCACAGGACCCACCTCTACCTGAGTAGCTGCCAGGCATAGTGTCATTGTGCTAAAGGGCTTAGCCCTAGTTTTATCTTACCTCACCCCTTACACCTATAACCTTCGTTCCTCTTCACATTCAATTCAGTTGGACCCTAGCTGTCATCTAGTCACCCCAGGAGCGAGTGCCGAGAGATAAATTCCGAAAAAAAACACGAAATTACGACAACTTTACATAATTTGTGTAAAATCTTTTTTTGTAAGTTTTTTCTTTTCTCTCTCGTGGAAACACACTATAAATGACTCATGAGTAGTAGAAAACATATGTTTAACCTCACATTATGCGTTCTTTGCACAGAAATGGATCTACCACTCCTCAACTAGTGGCACCAAGGAGGGATATATTAGGCATTTATTACTCACAAACTGGTTTTCATTTCCATTTCCAATTAATCAAGAACTAGATATTTTGAAAGAGATAAAGAGAGGGAGGAATATTATTTATTCAAAAACACAATAGGTTATTTACAATAATGGTATTTGATATAATGAATAATAGTGGCCCAATGGTAGGCTGGCCATGTTTGTTGGGTTCAATTTGTTTATTTCGTTGCACAAATGTAATTGATGCCCATCAATAAAGTAGACAAAGTAAACTATTTTTGTTTTCAAATTTGGTTTGGTTCAAAATTTACGAAGAAAAATCAAAAAGGTGGAGAGGAGCTGCAGCATAAATTAATTTTACTGAATGAGTGAATGAATGTGGCCACCCCCTCCCCATGAAACTCAAACTTTTGGTCTCATGTGGCGAAATTGTTAGTTCTCAAGTGTTAGGGTGTGTTAGGAGGCAGAAATAACAGTTTCGGTAAGATAACGGATCAGTAAGCCTAACGGTTTGAGGGAGACAAAAGAGAGACTTTTTGGTGCAGTTCACGCGACGATGTTGACGGTACCGTCTGGAGAAAAATGCAGACTGCGCATGCGTGACGTCCCGTCCGTCATGCAAGCCGTCATGACGAACCGTCTGAAATCGGTTTTCCTATACGTCTTTTCTTGACGAGTCGGCAGTAACATAACCTTCCATATTTATAACCCATTTTACCTATTTCTCATCTTCCGTTTTTGGCATTGTACAAGTTTTTTTGCACGCGTTAGCAATAACGAACGTCCGTGTTGTTCGTCAACAATCCACAAAATACAACTTCAACTCAATAATACAAACTTCAATCCACAATAACGACAGTATACAACTTCCAATGAATGTTGACGTCACGTTAAACGTGACTTCAACAGCCGGTAGCCTTGATGCTATTCGTCATGGAAATGCTTGCCTCAACTCGGCGACCACGGTTTCCTAGTCGTCGTCCACCAATAAGTCTCTAAGGTCTCCCCCCCCACAACAGCAGTGCCAGTTGGGTTGCGTTTGTGCAGAGAGACTACACGGGTGGCCTCTTAAGAGCCCCTCAACAAAATGGGGGTAAACAACGTTTTACCATGAAAACATTAAATGTTGAAAACATAAAATTTTTATGACGTATTTCGCCAACGTCTGCAGAAGTTTCGCTTATGTCGAATTATACGCCAAAAAAATGTTCAGGTTGGTGGGGTTCACACGATTTTTGCTCCCGCACTGAATGTGTTAAGGTAACAATGAACACACTATGGTACCATATCAAAATGATAATACGTTAGCAGGGGCGTACTTCGTTTCGGCACAGTCATCGATTCGGCACACCTCTTATCACGATCTTATCAGATAAGATCGATGTGTCCTTACATCGATCTAATTATCGATCTAAATACGAATGAAAGCAACAATTTCTGGTGTGAAAGCAAAAATCTCCTACCGTCTAGTTTGGTGGTCTGGATGCTCGCATCTCAAAAACAAAAAAATATCCTACATCAATCCTTCTAGTGAAGTATAGATCAGAAGAAACAGAAATAGGAATGAAAGCAACAATTTCGGGTTTGAATGGTCGTGATAATAGTTTCAAGATGGCATTATATCGATGTAATAATCGATAATTAGATCGATGTAAGGACACATCGATCTTATCTGATAAGATCGTGATAAGAGGTGTGCCGAATCGATGACTGTGCCGAATCGAAAACCGCCGGTTAGCAGCGCTAGAGTTGTTACTAACGCCACAGTTATTCTACCTTGGTATAACCAAAACAAACCTGTATGAGTTCGTATGTGACGTGTCAGATGACCTCGTCGACCAGCTCGGTAGTCACAGAATTTACAAGCAAAGGGCTTCTCACCTGTAAAATAAAGCATTATTCTCAAAACAAAATTGGTTTATGATAGATCTGCTGATCTTAATGAAAATCATTTATAGTAAACACATGTTGACTCAGTGGAGTTCAAAAATATTGATCATTTTATTGAACAAGAAACTTACAATGAAACCAAATTTACTGATGACATTGGGATTACTGAAAAAAGCTCGGCTGTACAAGCCTCGCAAGGGGCTCTGCGACCAGCAGATTTGGTGACAGCCTACAGGTAAATTATGGAATTTTCTGAGATTTTTGTGGCTATTTCTAAAAATCTATCTTATTGTTGTCACGTTTTGAAAGAGTTGTTTCATTCTGGTTACCCCTGCTTCCGTGAAGCGTTCACAATCCTCTACCCCAAAAAACGTGTTCCTACTCTCCCAATTTTTCGAAATTAACTTTAAATTCTTGAAAGTTCATTCTAAGCTGAAAGATTTCTTCGTCTGTTGATGTCAAATCATAGACGAATGAATGGAGCTTTTTCTTCCATGATGCTGACAAACGCTTGCATACGAGTCTGCAACACATTGGGACATTTTCATGTGTGTTTTCTTTTTTTATTTGTTACTAGGCCGCCCACCCATAGGTACTTAATTGAATTCGCGATCGTGTTGACTCAAGGACTGTAGCTACCAACTTTTGTTTATTGGTATCGCGTGAGCAAGTTTTCGTGACGATTTTTCAGTTTATGTGCCAAAGCAAAGACATGAAAATGTCAAAATTCAGGAGACATGGAAAGTGCTTTAGCATTGCTCACAACTACCATATAAGGAAGTATTTTATTTTCTGCTAGCAAACCACTCATCCGTAGTAAATATAATAACTATCAAACTCACGGTTTTTCATGATTAGGTTCATTACGGGAAAGATGAATCCAACATTATCCTGGCGAGTTTTCTAATTCTCAACTCAAATGTTGTTTACTTTGAGAAACCAATCAATTCAGGGAATAGAATTTAGTAAGGAAGTGCCGTGGGCGTAAGTTTTTTTTTTTTTTTTTTTTCAGAATTTGTTAGTCGCCGCGCAGTCAAACTAACAACTATATTCAGCAAGAATCGTGTAGCCTTTCTGGAATATGATTTGTCATGATGTCAGATAATATTTAGTTAGTGTTATCGTGGTAAAAAGCATTGATTACCTAAATATTATATGGCTTCAATCAGGCTTAAATCGAACATAGTTTGTTATCATAATATGAAGTTATCAATATAGTAGTGCAGGAGTTATTACTAATGCTACAGTTATTCTACCATGTTACAACAAAAACTAACCTTTATGTACCCGTAAGTGAGATTTAAGAGTGCTAAGCACTTTAGCTCTGTAGTCACAGCTGTCACAGGCATAGGGCTTCTCACCTGTCGAAGAAACGACACAGTTCATTAATTATACTGAACTAACACATTTCTGAATTGAATTGTGATTTCAGGAATTGGATATACCACTGCTAGCGGATAATAATCCTGAAAATATAAATTTTGTGTGATGAATGAACAAAAAATAGTTGATTTAGAAGGATTTTTCGTGCAGGTTTCAAATATTTTTTTTCGATTTTCCCCGTCACGCACGTCCAGCTTTTTGCGAATCACTGAATCTTTGGATCAAAAAGATGCCTCAAATAAAACAACATTCCCAAATGCTTCTACTCACTCAAAATGTCATTCTTGTTTATTCAAAATTGAATTCTTGGATAAGTCAACGAAGATGTGGCATTCCGATGGTTTAAACTCAAAGAATATCATCAAACTTGGACTGCTGCAGCACACCTAGCAAATTTATCACCAAGTCATTGAGTTCTTCTTGCATTGAATAGCTTTGGGAGGAGTCAACTTCAGGCAAGATCCTCACGACCAAAGAAAACTGCTGTCCTCAGATAAGAACTACGTCGTCGAGTAAGTGGGGGAGGTCATATCCATCAGAAATTGGCTTGATTGCTGGATAGACAATTTTTTAGCACTAAAGCTACTCACCCTTGTTACCACAATCGCTTATAATGTTGGTATAGCAAAAAAGCATTATGTTTCTCTCAACAGTAGTTCACCTTCAACATACATACGAACGGTTAATCAAGAGCCCAGACTTTATAGTGAACCCAGAGCCTCACGCCAAAGCACGTGAAGTACGCATTTGTCACAAATGGTTGGCAGCTACTTTTACTACAACTAATTGCTACTAATTTTGAAATCTATATATCTCACTCTAAAGAGAACACTGGAACCCATAATATATTTGTAATTTACAGAAGTTCGGTGAGTCACATCCTCAAACGTGTGGTTCACGGGAAATTTAGACAAATATCAGTTGTACCAACTCACTAAGTCTGGTACTGACCGATCTTTCCAGTTTCAAACATATGTAGAAGTTGAATTCAGATTTACAAGAAAACTTGACGCAGTAGACGGAAATTCCAACGGATTTATTCTTAGCGGGAAAGATTTATACTTTCAAACATCAAAAACCATGCAGGATTATGTTGCTTTTAAAGACAGTAGTTATCATATTAGGATGATAATAATATAGTAGTGCGGGTTACAAATGCTACTGTTATTTAGAGATGTGGCGTTCAGCACAGAACGGACCCCAGTGAACGCATCCGTCAAAAGATATGATTCCAACTGAACGGATACCAAAAGAGTTGACGTTCACCAGTTCAGTTCATTTGAATCCTTTCCCAGCTGTTCAAATCACCCCGCACCAACACCCTTGCCATTCTCATATCATGGATGAAGGAGTTCTCGTGTTTTGTTTGTTCAGTTTTCAGTCATGCTGTCAAAGTTATTATTTGTATGGACGGTACCCGAGAGTTTTTTCAAGTTCAGTAAAAATTGAAATTGATTCGCGAGTAGAAAGAATCATTTTTTCAGGTCACCCACTTCCTACAGAGAAGTTTGTAAGTTTCACTACTACCTAGGCTTCCTGTACCTAGTATTTTCAATTTAAAATCAGAATTAGGTAAGATTCTTTGAAGGCCTAGGAACGCAACAGGAAAATAATGGTGTATTTATTGAACTTTTCAACCGATATTTCTCTAAAACTACCTATTGATATTTTTTGGTCGATACTATCGGTGGTGTCTACTATCAATGATTAACCTGCGATATATATCGGCATCAATATTATATCGCCGATACTATCGAACATTGATATATTATGTATCGATGGTCATCCTTGTATGAGTTGCAGAGGGTTAAAATAGGTGGGAAACCCATCCTCCGCCAGACCAAGAGGACGCCGGTTGGCGGGCAGGGCGGGGAAGAGTTGATTGTAGTGAACGCCATCGGAAGGAGAAGGGGACTACTTCTTCCATGGTGAACGTATTGAACGGGTGAACTGATTCCAAAGAACGCATCCCTAAACTGAGTAAACGGTTGGGAGTTGATTCCGGGGACTGAACGCATCTTACACAACCCTATTGTTATTGTAATAAGGTATATCAAAAACTAACCTGTATGTGTTCGTATGTGAAGTTTAAGAGCACCAAACTGACTAGTTCGGTAGTCGCAGCTGTCACAGGCATAGGGCTTCTCACCTGTCAAAAAACGACATATTTCACTACATTGAAGAAACGCAAAGGGTGATTTCTGGATTGTTATCTACCGGTGGTATCAGGCAATACAGTAATTTTGGTGTTATTACAATAGAAAGCATTGATTACTTCAACAATATCACATTTCAATAAGCAAGAATCGATCATGGTATGTGCTATGTTAGTATGCGCCCCACAGTCGTGTTTCTGTATTAGTACGCGCCCCACACTTACATACCCGCAATGTGCCCCTCAGCGGTGTTTGTTTCGTACAGAAGATGTCTTTAATCTTAGACAACTGTCGCAAGACAACCGGTTTATCGCTAGAACAAAGTCGAATTTTCCATTATGATCAACCTATCCCATCTTGTCCTTCAGTCGACCGAAACTTCTCAACACAGAAATGCTCTGTGTTTATGTTTGTTCTGGACCACCACCGCTGATTTGACCGGAAAATCAACCAAGACCATCACAGACTGGTCCAGTATGTGTCGTTTTTTTGTTCCTCAATCGTCCACAAACGTCCGCAAATGATAGGCACTTGCGACCACCGTATTCAAATTGACGAATCCCAGTTTGCTGGTAAGCGTAATCGGATTAGAATGCTGCGGACCTGTTCGTCGCATTCCTGAAGGACGTGAAAGAAGTATACCAACCCTGAACTGTGATAGAGCCTCGACGAAGCACCTTTCAATGAGGATTTCTTGTACCTCCCACAAAGCTCCCTATGTACAGTAGGCCCAAGCCAGCTGAGCACACGGCCACCAGTGTACTAGCCATCCTGCTGACATTCTATTAGTAATGCCGAGGTGTCGCCACGCTGGAGCAGGTGGAGGGAAATGGCTAGAGTGAGTCATGTCACTCAGGCGCGGCGGATGTTTTTAGAAAAGTCCCGCCTGCTTTGAAGACCGCACGCGCAGCTAGCTTGGGCCTACTGTACGAGTACCTTTTTCTCGACATATGTATTCTGCGTAGCACTGTGGGGCGCATACTACCATAGAAACCAAGGGTTGTGGGGCACCGTAGGGATGTGGGGCGCATACTAATATAGCACCCAATATAGTAGTGCTAGAGAGGTTACTAATGCTACTGTTGTTCTATGAAAGTATACAAACAAAAAACCTGTATGTTTTCGTAAGTGAAGTTTGAGAGTACTCAGTTGACCAGCTCTGTAGCCACATCTGTCACAGGTGTACGGCTTCTCATCTGCTAAAGAAAATACATATTTCACTACATTAGACAAACACAATAAGTGATTTCTGGAGTGCGATCAACTACTGGCATTCGTTAGTAACGTAAGGCTAGTGTTTTACTATCAATGAATGAATGAAACGAATCCGTATCAGTTCTCAAGTTTAATGTCAGATTACTAAATCTATTAGCTCAGTTGTTGTTAAACGCTTATGGCTCAACTATACATGTTTATCATTGACCCTGTAAAATATAATTCAGGAATATCATTTTATATGGAAAGAAACTTTCCATAAAACACATCAACAACTGAGAGAAGGATTAATGAAAACAATAAAATAATATATTCAGGAATATAAACCACCACAACTTTTTTTTTACTGCACAGTCGTCATAAACGAAAAAATGAAAAAACTGGGATTTAAAAATTTGTCTATATCACTATTAAAAAGATTTTTAAAAAATGTTAATTCCATTTCCTAGAAAACTTTTACGCTTAAAATGAGATTTTTCGAATCACATGAATTGAGGCGGTCCATTCCAAAACTCACATAATACTTTTTTTCGAAATTGATTTATTGGTACAACTGCATTCGGCAGAAAAATGTGCATCTGTTTGTTAGGTTACATCTTTCCAAAACATTTCTAGTAACTAAATCATATAAATATTTAATGTTAAAAAGTGGGTGTCATTTCTAAAACTCTCTTTATTTCAGAAGTATTATTCCAAAACTCACATAATCCATCAGCCAATGGGAGTGTGAAGTCTACGTCACGTGACCCTGATTTGACTGTCATTCCAAAATCATCTTTATCCTCTTACCCAATCGGTGGCCTGGATTCAGTCACGTGACTCTGTTCATGTTAGTAATTTTTCTTCTGCTGTTTGTTAGTCACCTTTGTTGTTTCAGTGAAAATACAGTACGTTTTAAAACTTTTAAAATAATAATTATAATGAGTTTGAGAGAGATTTTATCAGTCGTTTTTTTACTGTATATAATAAAAAATACATATACACGCTCTTTTAACATTTCATATTATTTCCAGTGATTACAGCTAACAATAACAGCATATGGGGTGCATTAGGTTAGTCAAAATAGTATCATTTATGTTACAGATAGTTGCGTTGTTTAAAACTAAAAGTTAATTGTACCATGCCATAACTAACTTAATCCAGTAACCATCTGTCCAAAACTAACTTTATCCACCGGTGTCAAGGCAAAACTCACTTTATCCAAACTTTAATCTTAATTTTTGGAAAAACTACAGATATTTTGAACAAAAGGTATATACCATTATATAAAAACACATATTTTACACGCGGGGAACACAAAAAAATACATTTCACTGTAAAGTTATTAAATTCAACGTTTTTTAGGTTTCCTGAAAAAATTTGAAAAGTGGATTATGTGAGTTTTGGAATGGACCGCCTCAATTAAGACTGGTCACTGACCTACCTCCATCGATTCGTCCTCCGAAATTAGTTGAAAATTACACCCCACTTGCCCAAGTCAATAAAAACCTTAAAACCCCACGTTTTTGGGCTGTTTTGGCCTTGTACAGCGAACGGACATTGCAAATTTTGAATCTATCCATCTTCGAACGAAAAGTAACAAAGCTTATGAAAATACATTATAGAGTAGCAAATAACATGACACGTGAGAGGGAGTCCAAGTCCAATGACTTTCTCCCATTACGAATAGTAGGTAGTTCACTTTAGCGAAATAGTTTTGATTGATTTTGTTTTACACTGGCACTTTTTAGTTGTCGTTTCCGGAGTTAATGAGCAGATCGGTGTGGCGTTTACGTTTTAGTCTGCGATTCGAACGATCAGGAGGTACTGAATCGAGAATGCCAGCTGCAAGAGGGTTGGGATGGTTATGCAGTCTTTGATGAAATCGAGAGTACGAGGCCAGTAAAACTTCCTTTACTGTTGGGATTTCTACGTCCTTGTGTAGGTTGGAGTTCCTGATGTACCACGGGGGCATCAGTAATCACTCTCAGAACACGGTTTTGAAAAGTTTGAACTCGGTTCACCTGAGTATCCGACGCGCCTCCCCAGACTTGACTGCCATATTCCCATATGGGTCTGATTAGCATTAAATATATTATCCTCTTAGTGTCTAGTGTTAGTGGGCTTGCTTTACGTAGGAGTGGCTTAAGGGTTCTAAGGCGATGGCGGCATCTTGTGAGAATGGAGGTGATATGTGACGTGAAGGTTAGATGTTTATCTAATGTCACTCCCAGGTAGCGAATCTCATTCTCGGAGGGCACGACGTCGTTGCCAACGCTTAGTTCTGGCTCTTCATGGATACGGAGGTATGTATAAATCACAGAGCTGGACTTCTGAGGGTTCAGTTTTATTTTCCATCTTATTGCCCACTCACTGATGTCAAAACATAGCTCCTCGATCTCCAATGCCGCTCTTTCACCTCTAGGCGAGCTGCAGAGAAACGCTGTGTCATCCGCAAATTGAGCAGTTGTCATTGAAGGAGAAGACGGGATGTCACCAGCATACACTAGGTACAGTAATGGACCCAGTACACTTCCCTGGGGGACGCCTGCACTGATGCCTCTAACTCGAGACATGGCTTCTCTGTCTTTTTGCCATACATAATGAATACAATACATTCAGAATAGAACATGTAGGCTACATATTGAAAACAAACCCAAATCAAACCTTTATGGTGATTTTTGATGTGTTTCTTCAGATTAGCAGGGTCATTGGATCGGTAGTCACAGCTTTCACAGCCGTACGGCTTCTCACCTGTCGTTAAAGTTAACTATATTCAGCAAACAGAATGTGATCTACCACTAGGATCAGTTGATTAAGAAATCTTAATGTTACTGTAATAAATAAATATAACTCAAGAATGAAAGGCTTTATTCAGCAAGAATCGAACCAGGTTCGTGGAAATTGAAATAGCAACCTCAGGCGATAAGATAAGAGTAAACGTAAGTAATCAGGATTATAATAAGAAAGTAGTGCTGGAGTTAATTCGGCTGTTATTCTATCAAAGTATAACAAAAACAAACCTGTGTGTGTTCGTACGTGACGTCTCAGATGACCGAAGCGACTAGATCTGTAGTCACACATGTCACAGGCATAGAGCTTCTCAACTGCCAAATAAAATTTTACAATCATTCATAAGTGAGAGAGTTTTCATTCGAATTTGATGGAATGTATATAGAGAACGTGTGGGTTTGGCGGTAGATGGTAATATATGAATGTGATCATTTTAAAATCAATACTTCACTCTGTACATGTGCCATTGGGGAACCCGTTAACCATCATTGCCATAGGTTTTGGCGGAGTGAACTTGGTAAAATTTGGATGATAGATGGGGAGAATCGATTTAATCATCTCATGTCAATTTCGACTCGATTGTATCGTTATTAGAGAGTTTTTGCATCACACGTGTCATGGTACCATGACTGTTGTTATACAGGAGTGGTGAAAAGATGCCAACAGTTCAGAAGACACGAACCGAGAACACCACAGAGTGGCGTGACTACCCTCATCACAAATTCATAACCTGGCAGCTGACTACCTTGCTCAAGAACAGATAATAAGGAGACCAATAATACA
This sequence comes from Creontiades dilutus, assembly GCA_031894815.1. Taxonomy (NCBI): domain Eukaryota; kingdom Metazoa; phylum Arthropoda; class Insecta; order Hemiptera; family Miridae; genus Creontiades; species Creontiades dilutus. The sequence goes on along the minus strand of JAVIWC010001872.1, from coordinate 114,873 downwards.
AACAAACAAAAGAAAGCGAATCCATTTTTAATTTTTCTTATCAGGGTGATGCCCATGAAGAGTGGGGTTTGCGTGAGTTGGGAGAGCACTGTGAGATTATACTCTTGCCCACGTAGGAGCGACCCTGCGGTTTTCTGAAGACCTCTAGGTCTGGCAACACCGCTCAAATCCGAGCCTCCAGGTAGTGGCCTGACAGCTCGCATCAGACCCTAATTACGGTGCGGTACTTACGTCTTACTCAATTCAAATGTGATCTAATAGTTAATTCGATCATGCCATCACCAGAATCGTGATGTACATGAAAAAAGGGACTCGACGGGTATAAATTTGAACTGGAAAAACATACCTAGACGTTATGTAAAAATACCCGATGGCGGTTTTCGTCAAACTAAAAAAAAAAATGGGTTTTTTCCCCATGTGGGCATGTGGGGTATCGTGTTCCACGTAATTTTGGACGCTGAAGCGATTGGAGTGGGTCCCAAACTTGTGCGATTGACCCAGAGCGAGGAAATCCATTTTCATGGGGCAAAATGGTGCAAAATGACATTATTTCTGTACTTTTTCAAGCCCCATCCCATCTGACAGGGTTGGATCAAAGAAACATAAGTTTAAGTGTAATTAAGTTCGACACAAGAATAATAAACCCATGTGTAATCAAATTTACAGCGTTTTTTGCAATTTATTACACTGTTGCAATGCGGCCACACACTTGTTTGATAAGGTGTTCCTGAACCGAATGATATAAAATGTATACTTGTTTTCCTCAGAACAACGAGAACATTTTGAATCTCACAAAAAATTACATTTTTCAACAAAAGCAACTAAATCGTCTTGCGTTAAGAGGGGGAGATTGAAAGGGGCTTTACTGCTGCTAATGAGGGATAGTCGGCCGAGTTAAAGGGTCCGCTGCGGTGTTGCCACCTGATGGCGGGGAAGGGGTTTTCGTCCCAGCGGTCCGGGGTCGCTCCTATATGGGCAATGGTATAGCTAACATGTGACGCAAGAACTCTCTACTGCGCCTGCTATAGAATTAACGAGATGCAATACATATCAATTTACCCATCTGCAGATTTTAATGTTCGGCAGAACATTTCCCCGAGCATTTTTGTTCCTGAACATGGTTCAATGAAATTGAAATAGTATATGGCGATACGGTAACAATGAACATAGTATGGTACTGTACTATTATGATAGTAATATAATGTCGCTAGAGTAGCTACTAATGTTACAGTTATTCTATGAAAGTATAACCCAAACAAACCTGTATGTGTTCGTATGTGGCGTCTCAGATTATTCATTTTACCAGCCCTGAAGTCACAGACGTCACAGGCAAAGGGCTTATCATCTGTCAAATAAAACATTATTCTTAAACAAAATGGGTTTATGGCAGACACACTATTCCTACCTACAATCCTATGTTTAAAACTTGAAATTTGTTTCTACGTATGGCATATTCAATTCGACAGAATTTTTCTGCATGCAATCAGTATGTTTAATTTGTACGAAACCCCACATCAAACGATTCAATGAAACTATACATGTTTCAACTGTCAAAAGGCTTTATTTTAGGCCAGTAACCTCAATTTTCTATCTCAAACAGTTCCCTAAATATGATTTTGGAAGGCTTTAAATAAAACAAGGTTTTGGGCCACGAAGAAACCCACATCTTTTTCTAATTTTGGTTTATTATTCAATAATAAACCATTGTAATCGCTCTTGAAAGAAACAATTCTAACCCCCCCTGAAAATTTCATGGTTTCACAGTTCAAAGGGTGTAGAATCCGAATCTGCAATAAAAAATTTTCCGTCCGTACAAACGGCTGGAACAAAATATCTGAAATTTTCAGGAAAAATCAATATTGGTCCGACAACGTCCCAATTCTTTAGCCAGCACTCTCACTTAATTTAAAGTGCCCTTTAAGGGTTGTCAAAATTTTGTAAAATCCCTAAAAACCTCAAAAAAAAGTTGAAACGGCCTAAATTTGGAGTCTTTTTGAAGAACTTTCCATGAGGAATCGAATGATGATGATAATTTATATTGCAATCCGTCATGAAAATTAAACAATGCACTTGATTAATTGGTTTTAATTATCTACGAGTATAACCCCAATCAAGTACACAAGCACAGACATGGCACAAAAAAGCTAAAAAATCTTCAAAAACTCATATCTTGGGTTTGGGTTGAGATAGAAAAGTGGGGTTGGCGGCTTTTCGCTCCATTATACGTAACTTGTGCTCGTTGTAAATATACCACTTCATTCTCCCTGTTCATTTATGAAGGCTGTTACCTTTCGACTCTTTTTCAGTAAGAAGTGGATCATTCTTAATCTCTGAGGCTGCAGTGGGAATAACCAGCGGATTGTGGAATGTGGTTTTCTCTTCGACAACTGACTCCATCTTGATCTCTCCATCTAGATCGGGATCTAAAAATATAAATCAACAAGAACTAATAAGCAGTATGGAGACTTTCGTGTTCATAGCGAGTTTTCAAAACTTGGTAACAAGAATGTTTTCGTCAGGGACTCGCAAATACTAACATTTTAGTAAAGAAGAACAATTTCTTTTTGAACTTGCTAACTCTTCTGTGAAAGCTGGATGAGCTAAACCGAATGTTTTCTTCAGAAAAACGCTTTTATTCAAACACTTTTCTCATGACCTTGCTAATTAATTAGGTTTCCATGAAAACTGGCCGGTTCGAATGTTTTCAATGAAAAGTCCTGGGATCAGTATTCTTTGTTGAAAACTATTAATTTCAAACAGATTCTAAGAAATACTGCTACCTAGTTCATTTTTTTTCTTAAATAATCCGAAAGTTATTCAAATCACATGTTTACTATTCGCATTCTGGATGTTTCTTTGAGAAGGCTGTTACCTTTCGGCTGGTCATCAGGTGAGTGTGGATTGGTAGGAATCTCCGAGACTTCAACCAGGGAACTTTTGACTGTAACTTCCTCTTCTTTTTCAATTGGTTCCATCTTGATCTCCACATTTGGATCGAGATCTAGAAAGATACATTCAATCGTGTGGTATTAGTTAGATATAAATTGATATTTCACGTTTCTGCTCAAGTGCCAGCTTTCAATATTACAACAGAAACTGCAACAGTTAATTTCCAGAATGTGATACATAGTGCTGATATCAGGTAAAAGTTATTCAACCAAAGAATAACAAACATCTCCGGTAAAAGTCGAGAATAGGTGACCCCTTCCTTATCAGACCGTCGCCATATTGAAAAACCCGATGTCCCCTATCGATATAGGAAACCCATTAGGGGGCAACGGCAGAAATGTGTTCTGTCTAGTTTTCTGGTCTGGACAAACACAAAATTTCCTACATCAATCCTCCTAGTAAAGTATAGATCAGAATTTGTTAACACTTGTGTCTCTGCGTATTAAAAGTACTTTTATAGATATAACGGTCGTAAAAATCATTCCATAATACGTGGTAGTGGTATCGATATATTATCCTATATATCGATGAAAGTACACATCGATACATGTTCAAATGAGCCTGATAAGAGGTAGGGGGTTCACCTATTCTCTACTTCAGCCCAGATATGTAGTCTCAAGTGAATTGCCACACATATTTCGCAATAATCGAACATGATTCAATTAGATTAAAATTTCTTTGATAGTGAGATAGTCACCATTGATTTAAATTTGTATCAACATAATGTGGAAGAAAAGTGACACAATCCGGAATTTGACGTTTTTGAGTTTCTGATGAAAAATGACTTCAAACGTGGTGCATTATTATGGAAAAAATCGCCATGTTGCTAGTTCTAAAAATAAACGCTAGGGAGCGCATGTGTCACTCTTCCAATGAGCCATCTTGAGCTCAAGTTATGAGCAGGACAGCGACTTCGTCAGTTTGCGATTTTGGGTTTTCTACTGAAGCTTACTTTTCTAAATAAAATGTTTACATTTTCTATTGTTCAAGGCCTGAAAGTCACTGAATTTTTTAAAGTTCAAAATTAAACTGATGGATAATTAAAAAGATGATATTAAACTAAATGTGATGAGAATTGTGATTTATAACTTGTTAAAAACATGCGTTGTTTTGAGTAAAGAATATATTATAATATTAAATCGTTCTTTTTCAGTTGAACAATGTTTCTTGTTCCATATTATATTTACATTGAGTCCTTATTCATGAAAAAAATAGGTCGAGTTCACGATATTTCATGAAAAAAGGTCCGATTTTGCGAAATGTCTTTATTGTCCAGAATTTTTAAAACGAGTTGAAATTTTTTATGGAACACTGCCATGTTTTGAAGCAGTTAAATGCAACGGGAGAAAATGGTTTAAACACTTTTTTTCATACGTATCAACTGCTTCCTGGACTCGACTGTCAAGTTTCTAGGACGTACAGTAAAGACACAAGAGTCAAAAATACACTTGGGAAAACTTTGATCTGCTCTCCTGAACAACGTCAAATTTCGGATTGTGTCAATTTTCTTCCAAAGCGACCATATGCTGAAAATAGAATAGAATAGGAATTGAGAGGTGGAATGGTTACTAAAGCACATTATTCTGAAATGACCTCGCAGTCTTTCTAAAATTATGAGATATTTGCGTGCACAGCCACTTCTCCCAAGAAGTCCTTGAGATAAGATAGGAGTAACACATATTTTATTATAGAAAATAATGAACTAAAATCGAAAACAAACCTTTATGGCGAGAACTGACGTGTTTTTTTAGAGAAGCGGAATCACTATACCGGTTGTCACAGCTTTTGCAGACGTAGGGCTTCTCACCTGTCAATGAAATAATAAAGTTTACTATATTCAGCAAACACAGGCTTTTAGGAATGTGATCTACCACTGCCAACTGTTGATTAACAAATATTAGGGTTATTATAATAAAGAGCACTGATTACCTCAAGAAAATGAGGCTTTATTCAGCAAGAATCGAACAGTTTTCATTGAAATTGAAATAGTAACTTCAGGTGACTAGAAAATAGTAAACATTATAAGTAATCATAGGATTATAATTACATAGCAGTGCTCGTGTAGTCACTAATGCTACAGTTATTCTATCAAAGTATTTTTTTATTATAGAGGTTGGTGGAAAATTCATTACTGGACTGACAGTGAGGGGGTATATCAAAAGATGTGTCCCCCTCACCTTTTGTGTCGGGGTCTCCATTGTGGCTTATCTATTAAAAAACACCGTTCCTCTCGTCTTTTAGGACTCCTCGTCTGCTTTTTGGCATTACTTCGGGACACTGCGCTTTTTAACCTCGTGAGGGTTCCTCCTGGTCTTCACTGCTTCTACCCTGGCTCATTCCCAGCTTCTGTTCACTTCCTTCTCTTTGAGCACCATGTAGATGTAGATGATAACTAAAACTCTCAGGGTGGGGGTTTGAGAGCCCTCAGCACGGAGGCCTGTTGGCTTATTGTACTTTCCTGGGAGTTTTGCTTCTAATCAAGGAGATTCAGCTACTTGGTGAGGGGTTCGAGACCCTTGATTAGTTGTTCGCTCTGAATGGACCTCATTGGGGTTTGTGCCTGTTTGGGGTTGATGCGAGTGCTGGGCACTCAAATATTATGTGGGATGCCGTTTCGTCAGTCTCCTCACATAGCCTGCACAGGGTTATACTTTGTGTGAACCCAATGCGGTGTAGGTGGAACCTTAGGGGTACAAAGCCGGTTATGAGGCCGACCATTGTTTTTAGTTCCCTACGTTTTTGCCTAGTAGCCAATCAGTAATTTTGGTGTTGGGTTTCGCCACCATGAGTTTACTGTGGACGTGTCCTTCGATATTGAGCCATCTACTTGTGGCTTGTTGGTTGACCCACATGTTGATGGTCCCTCTGAAGGCGGTTTTTGGTATACCGACTGCCGGCTCAGGGCCTACAAATGGGGTTCGGGAGCCCCTTCTTGCAAGCTCGTCAGCCTTCTCGTTACCAGGTATTCCTTTATGTCCTGGCACCCATTCCAGGCGAACCCGGTTGTGTTTTGCCAGGTTATTAAGGGTTTGCATGCAGTCCCAAACCAATCGTGAACAGCTGCTTTTATCGAGGCTTGGCTGTCTGAGAGGATGCGGACGTGGGCTTTTTTGTGTCCCCTCCTAAGGCTCTCAGCAGCTGCTGCCTCGATTGCCACCATTTCTGCTTGGAACACAGAGGTGTGTTCCCCTAGTGGAATTGAAACGTTCCACCTGGGTTTAGCCCCATGTACTCCCGCACCAGTTCCTGCTTCCATTTTAGACCCATCTGTGAACCAGATGATGTCATTGGGGCAGCATTTTTTCTCCCTTTGCCCATCTCTTGTTATGGTTGAGAGATGGCTTTGAGCACCATAGTGATATACGTGCTGATTGTACTCCAGTTCTCCGCAGATTGTATCATCTTTTTTTTACTGTTTACGGGCTAAAATCACCTATTACTCCAACCAATTCCTGCCTTAGCTGCTGCCATTTTGGGCATATAAATAATGAAATGAAATTCTATGAAAGTATAACAACAACAACACCTGTATGTGTCCGTATGTGACGTCTGAGATGAGTAAACTGACTAGATCTGTAGTCACACAAGTCACAGGCATACGGCTTCTCATCTGTCAAATAAAGAATTATTCTCAAACACAATGGGTTTATGGCAGGTATACTGTTCCTATTTATACTCAATCATAAGTGAGACATTCATCTAAATGAAATTAAAAATTTAAATATTAACGCCAGGTATTGAGTAGATAATACAGTAGTACTGGAGTAATTACTAATGCTATAGTTATTCTATCAAGATATAAAAAAACAAACCCGTATGTGTTCGTAAGTGATGTTTAAGAGTACTAAATTGAGTAGCTCGGTAGTCACAGATGTCACAGGCGTAGGGCTTCTCACCTGTCAAAAAACGACATATCTCACTATATTGAAGCAATACAAAGGGTGATTTTTGGGACGAGATCACAACTGACATCTGTTAGTAAAGTTATGTTAGTGTTTGTCTATCAACGAGTAAGTGGAGCAAATGTATGCATGCCTGTATGTATTCTCAAGTGTAATGTCGGATTATAAATCTATTAGCTGCTAAAAGCTTGAGGAGAGTTTACTGGACATATTTATTGTTAACCCTGGGAATTTGAATTTAGAAATGTCATTTTATTTGGAACGAAACCTTCAATGAAATCAGCAGGTGACAGTAGGATTAATGAAAACAATGAATAATATATTCAGGAGTAGAAACTGCTCCAAACAATCCCCTTCATAATAACAGTGCTTGCAGTTTGTAGAATGTGAGTTCAATTGTGTACAGGTCACTGTGGCTAGGTTTTAGTAAGGCCTTAATAGCAGTTTCTGTTGCAGCTCCATTCTAGGTAGGTTGCGGTTCTTCAGGAGAAGGTTGATGACCCATTAGAGCAGGGGTCTCCAAAAACCAAAAAATAGGCTACCGCCAGAACGTGATGACTTCAAGATAATCAAGACTTTTACCAAACAAATGATATCAATTTTTGGTTCAACGTATCTATTAACAAACCTTTTCAAAAATGACACATGTCAAATCCAAATATCGAGCAATGCTTTCAGAAGATCACTTAGAAAATTTGCTCACGATTGGAACAACAATGATCCTATGATCCTAAGCGAAAAACAATTGCACACATCACATTACATTGGTTTTCCAAAAATAGTTTTTTGAATGTAATAATTTTAAATAAATTAATACAAAATATATTTCTTAATACAAATAAGTTTTGTTTCCTATATTGGGCCTAATTTTTAATTTGTCAAAGTCGTCTAGGAGTGCTTAAAAACCCTAGTTTCAACTGTCTGACTTGCAAAATTTTCCATTCCTGAAAATCCAATGGTAAAAAATTTTATTGAACATCGAAAAAGGAATTGCAGGATTAAAAAAATATATTTAATCACTAAAAACTAAGTTCTGGTTCCTATATTAGGCCTTATTTTGAATTTGTCACTCGTCTAGGAGTGCTTAAAAACATTGTTTTTAAGTGTCTAATTTTTAACATTTTCCGTACCCCCCCCCCTTCAGCTGGGGGCTTAGCCCCCCAGACCCCCCCCCCCTCTTGGACAGCCCCACCACCTCCACATTATGATATGGCCATTGGGGCAAATAGTTTGGAGGCCCCTGCATTAGAGGAATCTTCTCTGTTAATAGTCCAGAAGGAAACAAGTACCTGATAGAAATGAAGGTTTCGCATCCATCTCACAACCACATTGTGGTCACACATTTATTATTAGAGAGTTCTTGAATCATACGATGTTATGGCACCATGTTGGAGTGTAGGGGAGTGGTGAAATATGACAACGGTTCACAAGGTACGCACTGAGATTACTGCAGAGTCACTTGACAAATTCATAACCCAACATCTGACTACCGTGCTCCAGAACAGACGAACACGTAACCAATAATACATAACAGTTAACATAGTAGGTTACCACATTAGGACGCTAATAACATAACAGTGCTACAGTAGTTGCTAATGTTACAGTTATTCTATGAAGGTATGGCCAAAACAAACCTGTATGAGTTCGTATGTGGCGTTTCAGATGAGCCATTCGAGAAGCTCTGTAGTCACAGATGTTACAAACAAAGGGCTTCTCATCTGTCAAACAAAGTATTATTCTCAAACAAAATGGGCCTATGGTAGACTTACTGTCCAAATTTATAACAACAACAACAACTGGAGAATTTAGTTTTTTCAATAACCGTATAAGTATAGGGTGTTTGGTGAAAGATGTAAGATAATTGGGGAGGTGTTTCTAAACCTCAAACCCAACAAAAAAGCTAAATGAACCCAAGTTCGATTCTCAACCATAGTGACCTTATTTCAAATTTAGTGTTTTTCTCAGTGAAACGTGGATGATGAACTTGACTCACTTTGGATTACAGCTCCGCCCCTTCTACCAACAATAATTAAACTTGAGCTAGAATCGCTAGCACTCATGATCATTCGTTCGAACAGAACAGTAGGTACAGCAAACAGTGGTATGCGGCTAAAAGAAACTGTGATCAAATCACGTTGTAGAGGTGGGTAGTGAGTGAGTGACCTTGTCTCAAAGAACTTCTCTTTGAAGTGAACTTGTCCAAAATGACCTGCGGAGGGAAGACCTGCAGTTCATCACAAGACGTTTGTGACAGCATGACAACGTTTGAAATACTGGACGTTCACAAACTTCTCTTGGCAAGAGAAGTCGTTCTCGACAGCATGGCCGAGTTCGAACTAGTCAGAGACTTGCAGGTCTGCTAAAAAGTTCTTCACAAAGTCACCTGCAGTTCACCCATCCGCCATTAGCTCGGGTTCCCTTCTAGTCAACGAAGGACACCGCTCATCGCAGAGTCCAATACCATTCAAATTTACTCAATACTATACTCATCACAGAGTCGATTATATTTAATAAGTAGGTATTTATATGAAAATCTGCATGAGGACTCGAAAAATGACTAGGGAGTAGGAAAATAGAATAGTAAATGACTGTCATTTACCGAATTCTGACGGATGATGAAGATAACACAGGTTGACGGTCATGCCACGAGATAGCAGTAGCGGTGGTGACTGTCTCAGAATGGAGACGACGAACTGCAGGTCGCATTCATTCACGAAGTGAACTGCAGGTGTCGCATTCATCCACGGGGTGAACTGGTGAACTGTGGAGCAGCCTGCAGGTTGCAATCAATCGCGGAGTGAACTGGTGAACTCCCCCACTGACCTTCTTTGCACTGAGTGACCTGGGTTTACACACCTCTATCACGTTGGGTCATTAAGGAGGACAAGACGACGCGTACTTACAAAGGAATCCCTTCCAATTGATATCACTCAGCAGGAATTCAACAGTGGTGTCTACTTATTGCTCACTGATATTTCACTGGTTGTTATGTCGTTTAATTATTTTCAGTTAGATCCCCTTCTTTTGAGAGGTTTAATTATTTCGGAAAAAGGTGTAATTCAACTGGAAAATGGTATATATCTCGGAATCTCTAGTGTTGAAATATAACAGTAAGGTTGGCGGCGTTTTGCTCCATTTTTGGTTTAATTTCACCAGAAAAACGTCCCCCAAGTTGGATGTGGCACTTAGCTTCCTGGTATAGGTAACGAGATCATGTAGATCTTTTGGAATGTTTTATATAATCTCTAAAAATGTAGAATATGAGCTTGGGCAGACAGCAGTATTGGGGATTAGAGGGAGCAACTCATACAAGACCATCAACATCCTAACCCTCACATTCCATTCAGATGTCATCAAATTCGGATGAAAAATGTAGGAAAACAGACAGACGGACGGACAGACATGGAACGAAAGTTGGTAAGATCGATCTAAAACGTAAAGCACAAGTGGAAATTTAGATTTAAAAGAAAAAAAATGGTAGAAGTCGAGAATAGGTGACCCCTTCCTGATAAGACCGTCGCCATATTGAAAAACCTGATGTCTCCTATCGATATAGGTCCACTCTTTCGATGTGTGTTCTGTCTAGTTTGCTCAACGACAAACAAAAAATCCTACATCAATCCTTCTAGTACAGTATAGATCAGTTGGACAAATAGATCGGAATGTGATAATAATCGTGTCTCTGCTTATTAAAAATACTTTTATCGATATGAAGGTCGTGAAAATCATTCCATAATACATGGAAGTGGTATCGATATATTATCCTACATATTATCTATCCTAGTGCAGATCGATGCAGTCTGATAAAAGGAAGGGGTCACCTATTCTCTACTTCAGCCAAAACAGTTTTCATCTCCTGAAAGTAGCAAAATGTTTACATAAATTGCAGGACACCCTATTTCTACCAGAACATTCTAACTGTTCATTTATGAAGGCTGTTACCTTTCGACTCTTTTTCAGTTAGAAGTGGATCATTCTGAATCTCTGAAACTGGTGAAGGAATAACCAGCGGGTTGTGGAATGTGGTTCTCTCTTCTTCTTCAACTCTCTCCATTTTGATCTCCTCATCTGGATCAGGATCTAAAAATATATACGAACAAGAACTGGTGAGCTGTTAAGAGACATCATTCATTCATTGAAAATTTTCAAAACTTGGTATTAGGAAAGTTTCTTTCATGAACCCGCAAATTCTAACATTTCAGTAAAGAAGAACAATTTTTTATAACTTTGTAACGCTGTGAAAACTGGATGAGTTTATTCTTTCATCAAAACTCACTAAATCGAATGTTTTCTTCAGGAAAGCGCTTTTATTCAACCACTTTTCTCAAGATCTTGCATATTAATTAGTTTTCAATGGAAACTGGCAAATTTGAATGTTTTCAATGAAAAGTCCTGGGTTCAGTACTGTTTGTTGAAAACTATCCATTTCAAACAGATTCGAAGAACTCCCCCTACCTAGTTCAGTATTTCTTAAATAACTCAAAAGTTCTTTATATTACACTATACTATCCGTATTTTGTATGATTCTTTAAGGAAGTTACCTTTCGATTGGTTTTCAGCTGAGAGTGGATCATTCTGAGTTTCCACCTTGATCTCCGGATTTGTATCAATATCTATGGGAAAGAAAAACGTCACTGACACCCTTCCTTCACTAATTGAGAGGTCAAAGAAGACCTTTCCCTTTTTCCAATTGATTAATAAGGAATCTTATCAGTATTCAAATCATTCCAATGACCTACTTAGTCATGCTATAGAATAAATTAACCTAAGTGCTGCACCTGACTTGCTAGTCTTTTCCCCAGAGGGACATTTCCAGACGAGTATTATGGCGGGGAAAAGGACCTGTTACCTGAAGTGGGGCCAGTTGGCTCATCCTTAACAGGGAGCCACACGTGTGGCCATGGAGAGGCGGTCACAGGAGATGAGTCAGAATCGTGCATCTCCTCCTCCTTGATTGTAACTCCTGGACCTGCAAAGATATTTTGATGTAATATAAACGAACAGGGGTCGGTTGGCGGAATAGGTTGCTATGCCTAAAAAAGACGTCAGAATACTATTAGGTCAACTAACTTTCCTTAAGCGGGGTTTACATTGGTCAAGTTACTTGAATCAAGTTTACTGGAGTCAAGTAACTTGAACCGTGCTTGAACAGTGTAAACGCTTCTTCAAGTGATTTTTACCTCGTTCAAGTAGTGCTTGACCCCTAGATTCAAGTGTCAAGTAAAAGTTGAACATGTTTAATTTTTTGAGTCAAGTTGGCTGCACTTGAAACAAGTAGGAAGGTCTCTTGACCAGTGTAAACACACCTTCAAGCTCACTTGCTTCAAGGATTAACCTAAAAATCTAGTGTCACGTTGAGTGGTGTTGTTTTGTTATTGTTTATGTTAAAAGCATCTTTCTAAAAATGAGTTCAAAAAGTGTTAAGTGGACAAGTGATCAAATTATTGAATTCCTGGAGGTGTACGAAAACTATCCTGTACTGTGGAACTCAGGTTTGAGTGAATATAAAAATAGGAATTTAAGAGATGCCGGATTTAAAGGTTTGGTAGACCAATTGAAAACCAATTTTCACTGCAGACAACAACAATTATTACACAGAATTATTGGGAATGTCACAACAATCCCTCCACTTGAATTCAAGTTTGCAAAAATCGGTCATATAGTGTAAACACCAAAATTGATTCAAGTTGACTTGAATCAAGTTAACTTGATTCAAGTAACTTGACCAATGTAAACGAGGCTATAGCTCTCTTCATATCATTTGATGATTGATTGTTTGGAAACATTTTTAGCGAATGATGCTCGTTTCGGGTAAACAGGCATCTCCTAAATAACTTCGAAAACGGATAAAATGAAAAGATTAATGAGTGGACAAATTTAATTGTAAAGAAATGATTTGATAGGCCTGGGGTGGCCCATGTGGGGGGCAAAGGAATGTGCTTCTGTCTTGTTATGAAATTCTCAATTGTCAATCGCATGCGCCTGCAAACTTTAAATGCCCCGAAATTCCCCTTGCATCCTACTACATTGGGTGACCTTGGAGCATGCACTCACGTCATCTGATTGGTCCAAACCGCATTCCAGAACCCTGAAGATCACACACTGGTTTGAATAGGCTAAGATTAGTCTTGTTTCACTAGCTTCAATGGATGGGTTTCTTCATCTTTTTGGTTCATTAGTTTGGGGGTGCATATGCTCCTATCAGCAGCCACCACTCTGGTAGAGTATGCAGAGTATGTTTGGTATGAGATGAGATCAGCTAATCATCCCACCGGATCATCAATAAATTTCTTATTCGTTTCCACCAAAATTTAAGTAGCAACTACCGTATCTTTAATATACTTCAATGTTTAAGAATAACATCGAAGAACCTCCCCTCATAATCATCATTCATTCATTTTATGTTCTAAAATGCTCCAAGGCTAAAAGATGAAGAATCTCCACCAGATACACCCAAACACTCATCAAATGTGTGCTAATACATATAAATGTATACCACCAAGGATAGGTAAGAGTGCTTTTATATCCATTAAACTTATATTCTACTCACTTTCACAATCTTCATTGGGAGGAGCTTCGTGTAGCGATTTCGGACACTGCAGTGTGCTTCTATGTGTTTGACGGGAAGCCTGAGGAACGAACATAAATATTCTACAGTGGGTTATTTTACTCAATATTTGTTACGGGTACAATATTTAACACAATTTAAAGGTTATTTTATTCTTCTTCAAGGTTTCGTTAAATTTTTATTATCACTCTGAAGTTTTAATGAAGAAAACATCGTCCATCTGCCCTTCAAAAGAACGGGTTTGTACTATGTAAAGTAAATGCGATATGGCATGACGTGGGATACCTATTCACCAACATATGTTAATTATGGTGGTTAATATTATAATTAGACAATTATTGTTATCATGAAGACCCAAGTTGACAAATTGTGAATGTTGAAAAAACAATTCTTAGGTAAAGGAGACACAGAATCGGAACAGATAACTTTTCTGACGAACATAACCCAGTTGAGAACCAATTCAATTTGAGACAAGCTGAAACTACAAGGGAGTAGTAAGATAAACTTAACATGAACAGCAAGGAAAGTCATAAAAAATCAGACAAATATAGTGAAGGTTCAACATGTTGGTATGTTGCAAGGATTTCTTTGGAATTTCTTATAGGAAAATAGCTCCAAGGCAGCTTATAAGCAACACAAACGTTCTACGTGTTGATTAGGTGCAAGTATTTTGATGGAATTTCTTTAAGGAAAATGGAATCAAAGCAGCATATAAGCTACATGAACATCCTGTTTTCCTCACTAATAATTAGCTACAAAAATCACTATTTTTCACGGGAAACAATCATGGTATGGATGTGTCCATCGGATTCTCATTATTTCGAATGAAACAACAGTTGTTACACACGATTTTGATGTTGTTTTATGAGCCAAACCCGATAATATTCTCTTATTCTCTACTTCAGCCCGGTTTTGTTTTGAACAAGTGAGTGAGGAAATGAATGATGCTTCGCCAGGGAGTGTGATGTTAGTGTTTGGGAACGATGCATATTGACACCTCTGATTGAGTTCAAACTCTTACCACTAAGAGGAAATTTCCCTCAAGTTGCAGCACTATAATGAGTTGACCTGCGAGGCCGATTTAATGAAACGACCGTGGAATATACTCTGATTGAGGTTTATACATAACACATGTGTAGTAAACAAAGTATCTAAAAATTAAACTTACTTTTGTAAGCGGAGAGGGCAAGTGCTTCGTAAAGTCCATAACTTCTGGTGGGTTCTCGAAGTGTTTGGAACATATCCGAATGTTTTTTTGTGATAAATCTCACAAGTTGAAATCGCTCATCAACTCGTTGGCATCGAAGCATCCACTTCCGACACAGACTGCACTTTTCGCAACTCAAAACGTGTTTTCTTCAATTATTCAAATCACCACAGCATCCCGCACCTCCAGACAGGGCATGGGAAATGGATAAAATCCAACTCCCGCATCGTACCCCGGCTTGCCCACTCGTCAGTCGCTATTGCACAGCTCTGTAACGACAAAAATACATGATGGTTTATTATTTTCAGAAATGTACCAAGAAAAATTATTTCTAAACGACCAAGAAAACATGTTTTTAAACCCTCAGAATGTTTCGTTTTACTTTTTAAGAAGATGAGTTCAAAAATCGAATATCGAAAATCCGTACGACCACCGTTTGCTGAACAAACCAACAGAATGTTTACACAATAGATAAGAACAATTTTGATAAGATCGGATGAATCCAGAACAGAAATTTCGTCGTTTAACCTATCTTTTACCTTCTTCTTTCTTAAAGAATTTTGTTACCTCTGATATTTGATAACCAAAGTAATGATATACGTTTTGTTGTAGGGAGTACAATATGTAATCCAAGGATTATAAGAGATGATTATATGAGAAGGCTTCTCATTTGGGTATACATTAGATATTTCTGGCAGGGCAGTAAATCAGAAACATCACCACCTTGCTCGATAACGTACAATGATATCACGAAGAAGAAGAAGACAGACCAAACGCCTAATTCACGTTCAAAACGTCAAGAAGAAGAAGATACCATCCTCGTAGTTGTTGTTAATTGTAAAACACTATTTAATAGAACAAAACAACAATAAAACTGACATATGAGGCGGAAAGAAACGGACAATAAGTGAGGCAATGACAACATAGGCAAAGCAAAACAATTGAATGGGTATATAAAAAGAAACAACACAACTTGAGATACAACAGCAACGGTGACTACATAGCCACAGCTACGGTCAAGAAATAGAAATACCAACCAACCGTTTGTTGTTATTCAAATCAAATTGTACTTTATACTCTTCGTAGGTCAGAACTTGGCTTGTCAACCACGACTACCTGTGTGTTGTGACTAGAGATTTCGACCTTATATTAAACAAAAATTAAGTATCGTGTATCCGTATTTAGCGCTTTTCTCTATTAACGTATATATACGTGCGTGTACATATATTGTGTTGTCGCATTGTCGATCCCGACACGAGCAAGACACTAAGTTACTGACGATGATCATCATCCCCTCACGATGATGTTGAAGCGATGGACGCGGTCCCCGGTAAACAATAAGAATAGTTGATTACTTAATGTCATTCTGTGTACCTACCTCTCTAGTTATTAACCCATTTTGGGCTGTAATTTCGATTGAAAGAGAATAGCGTTAAGGAAAACAATAGCAATTTGGGATGAATTGGGGACTAAGTTATGGGAATGTGATACCTACCTACCAGGTGTCACCCATGAAAATGGAACAATTCAAAATTTGCGGTTAAATGCGTGGAATGAAAGGATGCGATTAAGATAGGTACTACGAGGCAATATAGTGTAGGAACGAGGTTTTATTGTAGATTTATGTTGAGGCAAGCGTGTTCTGTTTTTTTACCACACTTGTTCACCAATAAAAGCTAGGTTGCTGTCGAAAGATAATAGAAAATAAACTTGATGATAATTTATCACTTAAGACGAAAAAGGTCAGCAATATTATTACACTTACATCTATATCACAATATTGCAGTGTTCAACTAACTCATCAGGTTAGTAGTACATAGAGATCTGTCATAATAACTTATGTATACGACAATACATCTGTCTTTAAGACATGACATCTGTCATAATAACTTAACTTTACGTGGTATGTATACGACAAGATTCAAAAGGATGTAGGTATAGCTAACATTTAGTTGGCGAAACATAGGTAACAACAATTTCGGTTTTAATTTTAGTGAATTTTGGACGAAAATGGCTATCTGGCTTGTTCAAATGATTTCGGCCATTTCGGATTCACGCGGTAAACCTTCAGAAATTCGTTTCATGTATCAGGGCCCAAAATCCTAGGTTTTTGAAAAGTAGTATATGAGTTACTCGGTAATCGGACAAAAAATCCCCAACTTCGGGAAACTAGGGCCGAATCACAGAATAGGTAACGCATCCATTTTTCCAACTGTTCTATACTTCACTAAAAGGATTGATATAGGATATTTTCTTTGTTTTTGAGACGCGAGCGTAGCAAGGCCAGCAAACTATATAGGTAACGCATCTATTTTTCCAACTGATCTATACTTTACTAAAAGGATTGATATAGGATATGTTTTTGTTTTTGAGATGCGAGCGTAGCGAGCATCCAGACCAGCAAACTAGACGATAGGATATTTCTGTCATTTTTTACACGGGGATTTTTTGTCCGGGGTGGGCTAAACGCGAGGATTTTTTGTCCGTGATTCGAGTTACTCTGTACTCCGACTTAAGTGTAATTCTGAACGATAACTGCCATAGTATTCCAAATAAAAATTTCGTTTTTGGGCAGAAAATTCCGTCTCCTCAATAGAAAGGATGAGTACGTTAACCATCGCAATGGATCGGATAGTGTTCAAAAATACGTATTTTTACGTAATTTGAGTGTTGTATCGATTCCCACCCGATGTAACAACCTAGCGTCGACAATTAGGTCCATTTATATCACGCAAATGGGGTGTTGCCCAGATAATATCTTATGTTGCAAACGGAAAGATCGAGTTAGGCGTAAACTGGGTGCATAAGTCGGTTATAATTCATTCTCCCTACAACCTCAGGTATCAACTAAAGAGGTGGAAATGAAGCAAAACACTACTGAATACTTGAATTTCGTTTCAAATACGAATGAATGGAAAATCAAAGAAGTATAGGTTGAGTTTTTTACGTACATCAAGTGTTTCTGGATGTGGTAGAACGATCTTGGAGCGATCAATAACGTAAACAAACCGGGAAGGCGGAGGGGCATCGGCAATGTTCGGGACCTTTCGTAAGGAGCCGAATCCAAGGCTTTGATTTCGGATAGAATTTAGCGAGTAACTACACCTCCATGGCTGTTCAGCTCAAATATAGACAGAAACGCTCGAGGTCTAGATATACGAAGATCTGTGAGAATGGTTTCACGCCAGTGGTACTTGAGCAAAACCGTATTTGCTAAAATAGGTACCGATAACATTATGTACAGTTGAATTGCCTACTTGTTGATTTCCTGGCACAGGACGTCCTAGATTGTTTCAGAAATAGATTGTTAAAACTAAGGACCATATTTTGATGGGGTGAACTTTTCCCCGAAGCTGAGAGGGTCCGACGAACTTGTGTGTAAAGTCTAGCAAAATCGGGTACAGGAATAGGGGCTACCGAGGGTGGGTGGCTTCCCCTCCGGACCCCCCTAAAATAGTATATTTAAACTTTACTGAGAACAGTGATTCGCAGGTATCATAGCGCTGTTAGTATTTTTTTAGTGGAATATGAAAGAGCGCAACAGATATTTAATTTATTGTTATATTAAGCTTACTTGCTTGTTAACGAGAAGATAGAAACAAAATGCGATCATTACACACAAAAGCCAGGCAAAGTTTGTAAATAATAATATATTACTGACCTTAATAAAGTCATAGGTGATTGTTCCAAGAAATTTCTGAATGGTAATGATCGATTTGAATGTCACTTGTAAAGTTGTTATTTCTGGCTGCCATACTTCTCTGAAGAGTGAGTTTTGCGTAAAACAGATTTCTGCTCAGTAATCTTCTCCAGAAACTCTTCACAACTCTTATTAAAGTTCACTTTCACTGTTGATACCGCACGAAGAACATCCACTGTTGTGATATTTCTGGCGTCCACATAAAATTCATATGGGAAAAGACTCGCTCAACAGAAGCATTACTTCCTGGTAAACACATCACAAGTTCTGCAACTTTTTTCAGGTTGCTGTTTGGCTCAGAATTGTCCTTAAAATGTGATAAAGCATCACACCATTTATTTCATACTTCTGCGCTCTCTTCTGTCCAAGTTGATATCTTTCCAGTCACATATTCTCTGAGATGTGTGAATTCGTCGAATGAGGTGAAAGACAATGACGACCCAGTGTAGACAGATGCATCGCACATTTCACGCATTCGCTCGAAAAGCGTGATGCGCGTAGCAGACGAGCGATAGGATGAATGAAGAGCTACAGCGATACCGACCGCACATTAAACTAGAAGAAAAATACGCGAAATGTCGAATTTTGTCGGTGCAAACGGGGACGCTTTAGGACCAGGAACAGCATCCTGAAAACGGGGACGTCTGCTCACCTTATTAAAACCCCATCAGCCTGAGAGGTTTCTTCGACTATAAAATTCAATTAATTATAGTATCATTTTTAGGGTTGTGGTCAATATGATCGTAGAAATTCGGTAGAAAGTCAGTTATGGTGAGAAAAATTAACCCAAAACTAGTGTTCAGTTTACCTGCTTGCAGGGACATTATACTGTTTAATCATTAAGGTGATCGAAATCCGGTTAAATTATTCTATCGTTCACCCCTCCAAGGATTGCATCCAACAAAAATCTACCCTGTTACATTGAAAGTTTTAGAGATTTCAACGCTTGAATGTTAATTCCTAGGGTGGGTTGGGAATGATGCCAACGTACTAAGACCATCGTCGATCCTTTTGTGATTTTGGTTTATTATTCAATAATAAACCATTGTAGTCGCTAGTTTGTTGTTGTTGTTATTCCTCGATAGAACAACATTAGCATCACATTAGTAAATGCTGTCAATGATACATCACATTCCGTAAATTATTAGTTGAATTTGCTGAATAGAATGACATTCAACGTTTCTTTGACAGGTGAGAAGCCCTCTGCCTGTAACAGCTGTAAGTTCAGAACTAGTCAGCATGGTCTTCTGAAACCACACATGCTGACACATACAGGTTTGTTTTTATTACTCCTTCGTAAAATAACACTAGCATTACTTTATTAACTGAAGTCAATTATAGATTAGATTTCTTCAGTAACTTATTGTGTTCTCAGCCTGAACAAATTTGCATTTCCTCAACAGGTGAGAAGCCCCTGTGCCTGTGATGTTAGGGGCTTGTGGATTGCCGTTTTCGTAGTACAACCCTACCACTGTACCTTCGTACTAGTCTAGTCCCAGATCTCGGGGTTGTAGTTACAGAGAAATTTACGGGTGGTCCTAAAACTCCTTTTGGCGAAAAAATTCATTCAAATCTGTGTTTTCTTCTCATTCTGACCACCATGTACCACAAACCTTTCAGCGAATACTCTACGAGAATTCGCTCAGTACGTGTTTTGAGGCAGGTGAGTTAAGAAGGGGAACTTCGTTGCTCCAGTCCACTAAATACATCAATCCTCGTGAATCCAGCCTCTTCTCGTATGAGTCAGCCTCGGTGACAAATTAGAAACATTACCACCACCACTTTCGATAACGTGTGTTGATAACAACAAGAAGATAACATCACGATCTCACTTTAATTTTTACTTAATTCTCCTCTTAAACTTTATTTGGGATAACTCATTAGAGTTCATTAGACATACTTGACTTGTTAACCTCGTCTACCTGTTCTTTTTAAATAGTGATTTCGTTGTTTCAATTAAACAATTTAAAAAACACCAGCCTCGTATGTACGGTCCTCAAAATCGCTGTCTTTGTCCTTGATCAGTGTTTTAGCCCCACTCAATCAGTAACCAACATTTTTCTCTTCTAACGAATACGATTTGTACTCGTAGTGTTGGTTAATCTACCAACTTAGGCACGACACGAAGTGACTGACGATGGAATTATCTTCCAATCAAGATGCTGTTGAAGCGGTGGGCAGAGTATCAGGTAAACGATATGAATAGCTAATCGTAAACCTAATTCATACTCTTATATAAAAAAACTCAAACTTCATTTCTATCGATGCATGTATGTTCTCCGTCTCCTCTCCATAAGGCTAAACTGCCGGACCGATTTTGACGGTCGGAATTGCAAAATTATCTGCGAGTTTTCTGGCACAACTGGCTAGGTCAGACCTCCTAAACAACCTTCTATTTCACCAACGGCGGTTCCCTTCGCAACCGATTTGTTTGGTTCTCTAATTGTGGCCGGTACAGTTGCTAACAAGCTGTTCGTTAGACTTGAAATCGATATTTCGTGCTTGTTCCTTGTACGAAAAAACTCCAAAGTGGGTTACTATCTATCTTTGTATGTTTCCAATAGACGGCTAAACTCCCGGACGGATTTTTAGGGGTACGTTCGTAAAATGATCTGTGAGTACCAACACGCAATGTAGGGTAGGTCAAAATCTCCAAAGAATCGTTCTGCTTAATTTACGGCGCAACCCTGCACAACCGATTTCTTCAGTTCTCGAAGTTCTGCTGTTATGGTCGCTAACAGACAGGCTAAAGCAGAGTTCACATCCATCCAGCAAGCTATCTGGAAAGTGAGTACGAGCAGCTGATTGGTTCGACATCAGCTGGGGAGGGGGAACATTTTTTCTGGACAGGCAGTTTTCAAGCAAACTGTACACATCAGATTTTTAAGGCGGGTTCACATGGACGTGTCAAGTGTGGCTGGGCCAGTTGCAGCTACGGTGAATGGCACTCTGATTGGCTGAGCCCAAAGGGCGCGAAAACGTAGGTCGTCTTTTGGGGAGGACTGTCTACATAAAAAAAATTAGATATTTAATGCAGCTGCCAGGCTTGCCATTCTGCGCACTGGGCCTTCACGCAACTAGCTTCTCTCACAACAACAGTTAAGCCAATCACGTTACAGAACGTGGATGCTGTCGATTCTCGCTTGCCCTCCATGTGAGCAGTCTGCCACAGTTTCCCCACCAGCCGCTGCAATCAGCCCAGCCGCACTTGACGCGTCCATGTAAACCCTCCTTTAGCAGGGTTCACATCCTTCTGGCACGTCTGGAAATACGGATAGGGAAAGCTAGTAAAAAGCAGAGAAGGGGATGGAGGAGAATTGGCCGAGCAGGAGCGAACAACTCGTTTCCTGCACTTCCTCCCACAGCTGTTTCGGTTCCCGACGCCATTCCATATGTGCAGTAGTGAACTGTGCAGATCCGGAACGAAAAATAACCGAAAAATCGGATGCGTACAGTTTGCCTCAAAAGAGCCTGTCTGGAAAAAATATTCCCCTTCCCCAGCTGATGTCCAACCAATCAACTGCTCGTTGAGAACTTTCTGGATGGATCTGTACCCTGCTTTTCAGATATTTTTCGTTCTGCATCTGCGCAGTTCACTACCACACATACGGAATGCCATCAGGAACTGAAACAGCTGTGGTAGGAAGGGCAGGAAACGAGTTCTTCCAATTCATGTCCATCCCCTCCACTGCTTTTTACTAGCTTCCCCTATCCGTATTTCCAGACGTGCCAGATGGATGTGAACCCTGCATAAAAGCAGCCAGAAATCTTGGCAACTAGATCGGAGAAGTCTCAGACTGAAATATTATTTAATATTTTTTTAAAGTAGCAGTTTCCTGCACCCACAAATAAAACATCTGAATTTTAACCTCATTAAATGAAGAGCAAGCTAAAGAATTGGTCCTGCTACCTGGGAGCTCCTTTCAGTTACCACATCTGAAATGGCGTCTCGTAATATCTTCATAACATATTTGCATTTATCAAATGCTGGTCATAGGACTGAACAGCTTCTGCTTATTCTTCTCGACCTGCTTCACAACTGAATCGGAGCTTGGGAGACAGCTTTTGGACATGCCTGAATCCTCTTCCCCCTCTGCCCTCTTGACTTTTTTAATCATTCAGCAACCCAAGTGGTCTCAATCATTTCATGGAATTACGAGTCATTTCTATTTGATCCAAGGAAAAAGTTATTGGAAAATGATGCATGCACTCGGGACGGCCTTATGTTAGGCTTTTCTTAGCAAATATGAATTATTCTCGTATCACTGGCTCCAACACAGGCACAGTGAATAATTTGTTGTATTTGTTGTTAACTCAAAACATCCACTGTTGTACTCAGTGATCAAGTCGTATATGTGAGTCGTGATTGGTTCTTAGGTACTCTTTTACTTTTACATTCAGTTTTGAAGATAAGATTGTTTCTTCATTCGACTTTTGGATTTTACGCATCATGAAACAAAAACCAACATATTTTGAGAAAGGGGTAAACTTCTTTTTTTTCTTGGTCGATTAAAAAGGTTCATTATTGAAAACTATCAATATCTTTCAGAACCAGGAGCGGTCTTCAAGGTGGAGCTGGATGCTTCCGACTCATCTCCTACGAGCACGTCACCATGGCCTCAAGTTTGGCTCCCTGCTAAGGATGAGCCAACAACTTCTACTTCAGGTAACAGGTCCCTTACTAGCCGTAATACTCTATCGTATTGGTCTCATCTAACCTAAAGTTTTGCATCTGAATCGATTGGGTGCATCAATTACAAGGGTTTCAATTGCTGTGAGTAGATGTCTAGCCACCTTCTCCAAATTTACAAAAAATGGTCCCTGGAAGAAAGGTCCTTAACGGGTAGGGAAGAAGGACCCCAGAGAAAAGTACCGGCTGTTTAAGTTAAACCTCTGTTAGCAGAACCTACCATGTTGTACTGTTTTATACTGTTGTCAAGGAATTCTGTTCAGTTTGTGGTCTGAATGGTCACTCGTATCTGAAAGATTGGAAAAAAACAAATTTGCCAAGTTGGATGTGCCATGTAACTTCTTCGACTAGATAACATGAATTTGAAATGTTTTAGATAATCTCGAAAGATGTAGACTATAAACTTGTTACAGAATAAGTATGCTGTGGAACTTGTTACGTATATATGTTATGCATCAACACATGCAAAAGGTTAGTCAATATATTGGGTCTATGTATTTCAGGTCTGTTCCGTTAATTTTATGGTGGATTGTATGGAGTTAGAATTGTGTTGAAATTGATATGAGATTATTAGACCAAACTTCCTCGACTACCTTAAAAACATCACTGTGTTCCTGCTTGACCAGTACAGCTACTAATGATAGTATCGCTTTGGACTTGGTATGAGCTAATCACACCGTTTTTAACTGACTACCCTGAAAATTTAAGTGCAATCAAACCACCATAAGAGATCTGCCCATGTAAAAACAAGGTTATCAAGCGAGTTGAACTGGGGGAAACTTACACTCAAGTGCCTGCAGTCTGAAATGTAGGGAAGTGTATGTACATCATCCGTATCATACGCTCCATGAACAGTATAATCAATCCTCACACTACCTCAAGTTTCGCTTCAGAACCTGTATGTTCATGGGCGTGGTTAATGTAACGTAGCATTGAGCACGGAATAGGCTCTCGAACAAATCTAATGGTCTGTTGACCTTTGCAGATCCAGGAGTGGCTATCAAGGAGGAGCCAGACGCTTCTGATTCATCTCCAGTGGGCATGTCACATCACCCCCCAGTTTATCTGCCTGTTAAAGATGAGCCAAAAAGCCCAGCTTCAGGTAACAGTACCACCCATAAAGTCTTGAAACGCGCCTGTCTGAGAATATCCCCTCCCTATCGTGTCATCAAAATTATACCTATTTGATTTGTTCTATTCTAGGTCGGTTGTAAATTAGCATCATCTGTAAATTGGAAACGTAACTTTCCAAACAAATTGCACATGTTAGGGGTACAAGACTTTAGGTGATTCCTTTTTTGTTATGACCAAACCAAAATCAATGAACGCTGCCAGTTCCAACGCACAGGATTATTATTTTTTGAATTACGCATGGTTGTTCGTGTCTTTGTTTGAGGTTAGGGCAGTCATTTTTAGGTTCAGGAATGGTGGTTATTTGACATGTTTGAATTTCTGCGGATCTGAACCCTATCGTAGTAGATTTTGCGTTACAACCCACATCAACTCAGATTGTGTGATTTGACATTCCTCTCCCTCCTTTCTGCCGGCGCCCGCCCACAGTAGAGGGGAGGCGTCCGCTCAGAGTGGGGACGCTACCCACCTGGGCCCTCTCCTAGAGGAATAGTCAGCCAGTGCTTTTTGCTCCAGTCATTTCGTACCAAGCTGTCTGTGAGTGGTGTTGGAAGTCAGTCAGTCAGTGATTGTGATTTTGCTTTTAAGATCATAGTAAAGATTGCCCTAGTCGAAGTTTGTGCCGTATCAGTACAATTGCTCAACGTGATCCCTGAGATAGAGACTCTTAATATCCCCCCCCCCCCATCAAGATTGCGACACAAAAGTACCGCCAAATTAACTCACGTATGGAAGAGAATTAAGACTCCCAAATACCACACCCTGGCAAGACACTGCGAGCGTACCACGACCATTGTCTTTGAGAATGCTTCAGGAGGCGAAGCAAATAGCTAGAGCTAGGTTGTCTTGACAAGGCTTGGAAGCAACAATCCCTGCGAATTAATGATCGCCGTACGCCTCGCACCTTCAACCTAGGCGACCCCATTTACTTAAAATTGTTACACTTACCTCCGAACGAGTGTAGGAAATTTTGGAGTCCTTGGTCGGGACCGTGGTTCGTTACAGCCAAGCCGTATGATGTAACGTTTGAGATACGCGATCTAGTGGGAGATAGGCGTCAAGTGGTGCACATGAACCGTTTGAAACCAGCCTTCACCCAAGGAGTACCGGACGGATCCTTCCTGCAGAATGCCCCCGACGACACATCTGGCCCCGTTCTGCCAACAAGAGACGTAATAGGAGACCAGGACCGTTGGGAGTCGGATGAAGCCTGGGATGAAGAAAGGAATCCTCGACAACCTGCCCCAAATCGGGATTTGCCGGGACCAAGCCATATGAGCACCGACACACCGCAACCCGAACCCCTCCTGCTCCGAGGTATGCCTTCAGACCCAGACCCCCTCGCAATTACAGGAAATTACATGCGACGGGGACCCTGGTTGGGGTAGTTGAAGAGCGTAAGGGACCGGGTTGGCTGGACCCCAATGGTAGGAGGCTCATAAAAGAACTGGGCGACCTGATACAACGGACCACCCAATAAGGAAGTGTAAATAAAGAAAACAATGTAAATTTTGTGTAAATATGTTTTATTTGAGTAATTGAAATATAGCATGCATTGTTATTATAAACATCTCTTATAAATAGATAATTTATAAACTACATTAAGTCTACTTTATATGACTAAGACTACACCTAACTTAACCTACCTATGAGCCTAGGAACTTTAGAAGTAATATTCAGCAGCAGAGGCTAGGTAGGAGTTGGTTAATTTTGTATAGTGTTAATTATCCCATTACGTGATGAGAGAGAGAATTAATCTTCCCTTTTCTGCGTAGGGATGGCACTGCCAAGAAGGCCACAAGAAATGACCCCACCGGAATTAAGAGTGGTTCCTCTACTACCCTCCATACCTCGCATAAGGAAGGCCTTCCAGGACGCACTCGACAAGGTCTTTGACGAAGTGGTTGACGAACGTCCAGAGATGATTAGGGCCAATGAGCAGATTGCATTGGAGCATTTAGAAAACATTGGCACCGCTGCAGATGTCATGTCTTCAATTCAAAATCCTACAATGTTGAAGGTAATGCAAGAAGCCGCAGTTGACGCAGCCGTCAACCTTGCCGGGATGATACCCGCTTGGCGAGGCCATAGAATCAAGAACATGTCGGTGGAAAGACAGCTACAGGAGGCTCGTGGCACTATCCAAGAGCTGAAATACCAACTAGAGGACAAGGTGCGGGAGATTAACGCCCTACTAGACCAAATGCAGCTGACACGTACAGTACGCAAAGAAAGAGTCCTGCCTCGACGACGTAGCCATCAAATCCTCTCAGATAGTGAGGACGATCGCGACCCGATCCCTAACAAAGAGGAGCCCAACCATGCTGGTGTGGAGATCCCTGAAGCTGTACGGCAGAACACCCAACCACTCTGCCCTGTGTGCCTGCGACCATCCCGTCGCCTCCACATATTCAGGTGCTCCCCATGCAAAGATTTTTGGGCGCGACTCGTACGACGTTACCTGAAGGGCGATCCTCTGCACACGGCCTGCGACCCCCATCCAGAAGATGCCATCTCCACCTGCCTACATTGTAGACGCCGGCGATACGAAGTGGAGTTTCGCCGCCGCTTCCCAAACCGGGATCTCCCCATTCCCAGTGTATCGAGGGATTCGGCCGCCAAGGACGTTGGCGCGCAGAAGGGAGGGGGATGTAAGCCCCTCACCCCCTAAACGAGACATCCACGTTGATTTTGTACAGTAAGAGAACTTAGTTTTACTTTTATATGTTGTTGTGTACCCCTGCTGCTCGTAGGTCTTGTAGCTTTGATCGCCAGTCATTCTTACCCCTTCAGGGTGCTCTTGATCTCTCCCAACGTTTATTAATTGTGATCGCCAATCATTCTTACCCCTTCAGGGTGCTCGTGATCTCTGTGATCTCTCCTAACGTCTTGATGGTTGCTATACCGCCTCACGGTGATCTTGTGATTGCACGTGATCGTGCTCTTGATTGGAGAAAACCCCTCCCAATATAGCATATACAGTTATTGCCACGATCATGATCGTGATCTCGTGTTGTTACCTTCCATGATTTCTAATTTGAACTTAGCCTATTCGACATTGACTTTGCTAATCTGATTATAATTCATTCAGTCATTGCCATTTCAGTTGAATTCATACATATATATGCTCATGCTCTCTGTCATAACCTACCTATTTCCTGTCATTCTTGCGATTATGTACTAGTTATAAGGTTTGCATTTTCATTTACCGATCTTAAGGATAAACACCTTGATTTGTGAGCATATATTCACCATTATTTGCTTAAGTCTATTTTGTCCATTTTGATTATTTTGGTTAATAAACCAGTTTATGCGAATTGGTGTTGCTCTGTCTCTACCCTGTTCCCCCTGCAGCTTAATTGGATCTTTACAGTAAACCCCCTTCAGGGATTATTGATCCTTCAGGTCCGCTACCAAATAACAGTTCATTGCACCTTTGAGGTGATTAGGGAAAGTCCTAGTGAAGGGAGGCTTACAGCATTGAGCATCTAGCAGCTTCTAGACTGGTCTCTAGAGCCCGTTTGTCTTGGGTAGGCAAACCCTCAATTCATACATAACTTTCTCGATAGTTTTCTGACGAAAAAAAAGGCCCAAATATGGATTTTTGGCAGAACATTTTCCCAAATTTGATCTCTAATAGTGCTAGTCAATGAACTCATCCTTTGCTTTCGATATTATTATCATTTAAGTTAATTCTGACGTGCTGTAAGCCCCCTGGCGATCCCGTCGCATTTGAATCTGGGTGGAGGGGGGCCCCCTGTCAGACAGGACAGGGTAGGGGGATTTTGGGAACCTCAGCCCTTTTGCTCCCCATTCAGCCAGTCATCTAAATGTCATCGTTGTGAACAGTTCATCCATCCATCTGTCACTAGTGAGTAGTGAAGGTCTACTGTCCCGAGATATTTGTGAACTATACAGAATGGAGTAGTTGTGCTGTGTTTGAGTAACTGTAATAGTGAAAGTACCCTGAAATAGTTACTATGAATTGCCCTTCCCTATTGCGACTGCATTCTGTGTATGAACGCACACCCTGTTTAATCGCCTGTTATGGTAACGTAGATTTTTGTATTCTCCATGCCCTGCTGCAATATTGCGTGATAGGTGAAGTTCCTTTTGATAGTTTAGCTAGCTAGTTGGATATTTTTTAGCTAGCCTTTGTAATCCCCTTCAGTGAAGTGAACGTTAGTTCACGTAGTAATTAAGAATAGATTTTGTACTAACCAGTAAGCCGCCTCATGGCAGGAACTCTGAGATCACCTCCCACTGGAGGACTTTGGCCTTAGTGCGGTCGTCTGGACCTAAGAAAGCTGGACCTCCAGCGTTCCTCATAGTTCTAAGTATAGCAACTCCCAAGCACGGGAGATCTAACCATGCACTCGATAGAATTTACGTATCAATTAAGGTATTGGAATTAGATAAGATCTTTTTATTGTTTTATTGCATTCCTTGTGTTATTTGTGTATATAATTTCATAATTACAGAGATCATAGCAGAAGGTAACCTGCTTCCTCAATCAGATCCCTGCAGCTATAGTGTTGGTAAAACTTGTTGCCCCTTTGGTCCATTTGTGATCACGCTACCCTAGATCTTTCTATATTTATCAGAAACTTTCAATGATTCTTGAAGGTCAACAATAGGAAAGGCTCACACACTTGACATAATTAATCAATCAATGGTCCAAAACGGGTTTTAACACTCTCGATGCTGGTGTTGTCTTAAGACGACACGCTGAGATACGCGCCGTGCTGGTGTTGTCTTAAGACAACATCGCATCCTAAAAGCTTGAGTTCACTTCAGGAGCAAGCACACATTCCAGGAAGCGTTTTAGGGGCTAGGTGAGGTAATGTCTTTGTTCAGTAGTTCCCCACCAACGCCAGAGCGCGCCGTTGTCGGATAGCTCATTTCTGTGAGTCACAAAGTAGTGTACAAAGTGGAAGGTGGTCCATTCCTTGGTTACAGACGGATATCGCTTTTCAAGTGAGTTTTTCATTATTTTCACTTCATTTCATTGTTGATACGTGATAGATTCATGATAAAGATGCTTACAGAAGTTCATTCTGAGCTCTCAGCATTTGAAGTAATTGAGCGAAGCCCCTATAGCCTACCTATGCACTGACATTGATGGTGTTAGCAAGAACGCGTCAGCCGACTTCAGGCCCAGCGTTGAGAGTGTTAAGGATAATATGTTTGAAAACTAGGTTACAAACATTTTGGACCTATCGTAGTACGATGAACAATGATCTGCTTTAACCATGGTTAGGCATTGTTGGTGAAACCGGCTCTTACTTTTCAAATAACAATGGGCTGCACTATTGCACTATACATATATACGTATTTATCACGAAAATCAGATGATTGTATTGGAAACACCGGTTTTATCTGTATGACCCCTTCAATATATAAATTTTTAGAACGCGATCCAGGTGAAGAGGACAATGAAGAGGAGATTTCATCCCATAGTCCAATGGATATTTCCACTGCAGCCTCGGAGATTCGGAAAGATCCACTCTCACCTGATAAAAGGTCTAAAGGTAACAGCCTTCCTAAAAGAACACACAGAACTCCGTAACGGTAAATCTAGAAGGTGCTTCTTATTAATAATTGAGGCGTTGACGTGGGAAAGGTGTCAATTAAAGAAACTGAAATTTTACAGGAGAAGCGGAAATCTATATTTTCATTCTTCAACTCGAAATATATTGTACAAAATCGCCAAAAAAAAGTCTGCCAAGTGGGTGTGTCACATAGCTTCCTCGTATCCATAACATGACTGTATAGATCATTGAAAATTATTATTGACTAAAGAACTTCGTTCAATCAAGCTCGAGGCTAAAACTTTATTTTTTCTATATTACTTACGAGGACCATCTTTAAATCAGTCCGAACAATCCCTGAAAATTTCATCGAAATCAGTCATGAACTCCCAGAGTTATGCGTGTAACAAGGATTTCACGTTTGCGGATACGCAGAGGCTACTATTGATTCGGGGGTCATGAAACTTATAGGGGATCATCTACACATCAAACCGAACAATCCCTGAAAATTTCATCGAAATTGGTCGAGAACTCCCGGAGTTATGCGCTTAACAAGGATTTCACGTTTGCGCATGCGCAGAGGCTACTATTGATCCTGGGGTCATGAAACCTATAGGGGACCATCTACTTCCCAACCCGCACAATCCCTGAAAATTTCATCGAAATCGGACTCAATAACTCGTGTAGTTTTGCCCGTAACAAGGATTTCACGTTTGCGCATGCGCAGAGGCTACTATTGATCCGGGGGTCATGAAACCTATAGGGGACCATCTACTTCCCAACCCGCACAATCCCTGAAAATTCCATCAAAATCGGACTATAACTTCGTGTAGTTTTGCCCGTAACAAGGATTTGCTTACAGACAGACAGACACGGAACCAAAATTGTACAGAAAGGTCTAAAACGCAAAATGCGAGTGGAATTTTTGATTTTGGAGACAAAAAAATTTTCACATTCCGAAAGTGAAAACAATGCTTCCGCCACCTTGGTAGACTCGGAAGCAAAAAGGCTATGTAACTTGAAACTAGAATTTTTAAAGAAAACCTTGAATTGTTTACTATACAATGTTCAATGCGGCTTCATTCCGAATTTCCTCATAGAAAATATGGCACTGCTCATACATGTAATCAATCATGGCCAGCAAACCCTTTTTTTGGTTTGGCAATGGCTGGCCGATTCTGAAGCTCTCGAAAAAGGCTCCATTCCAATAACGGTGTTAATTAATAGGCCTTCTTTGAATATTTTCCGTTCCTTCCACTGTTTCAAATCGATCAGAGTGAGGCGAGTAACCATCCCTGACCCTCCCTAACCATCCCTGACCCTCCCTAACCATCTCTAACCATCCATCCCTAACCTCAGATTCACCCTTTCAAACAATTTTTTCGCCTTTCCTCCGTAATATCTCCATTTGCTTTATTGAAATTCAACGTTCTCAAGGTTTCTGAATGTTGTAGAGTTCAAATCGGATCGAACGAGATGATACCCATGCTAATGTTTGGAAATTCGGCTCTTCATAAAATGAAGATATCTGTATCCAGGAAAATGTGCTGATTGTCAATCCTGTTATGTTTAGAGATTTGCCAATGGATTTATGTATTTGAAATTAGCATAGAGCATTTTAGCTGTTTGGAATGGTTGAGCGCACTTTGCTTCACGAATCATGTCTGCTACTTCATCTGGGACCATAATTTTACACATTTTCTTCTCGATAACGTCCTGCTCCATGTCAACGCTTCAATTATCCTTTATTTTTCAATTGGCTTATAATGAAAACCCGCTCCTTGTTAATCCATCGCCAGAAACCTAAATTAAAGAAAGTGAAGCGTAATGAATTAACATGTTTTTTACCAACAACTTATGACGATGTTGAAATATATATGAACTTGCAAGTTGTCTCTCAGGATGATTAGTCCCAACTCAATTCATCAGATATTTTCTCCACCTCTTGTATATATGTACTCAGAAAACATTAATCGGCTTGTTTTCATAAATTGTGGAATTTTTACGAAACTGTTTGAAATTTCGAACAAAAAAAGAAACGTTTAAATGGCCCAGTTTTAAACAAAAAGTATCGAATTAATGATTTTTCAATGGTAACATGATAATTAGCAAGTTTACACTGAAAACGACAAATATGGCTGGTTTCCGATGAAAATATTAGAAATGGCGAGTTAAAAGGTAAAGTAAGCAATTTTTAACGTAAAACTCAAATAGAATTCCGCTACTATTTTTTAATAAAACGTTAGAACTAGATTAATACCTACGTTAGTTACTCATGAAAACTTTAAATTTCCGACGATTTTATGAAGGAAAATGTTGGATTGAGGCGACAAAAAAAAAAAAAATAAATAAAAAAAAAATAAATAAATAAAAGTAATAATAATAAAGGTCAAAGAGATTTCAATATAATTTTAATACGTTTAACGAATTTCCTTAGAAAATTAAGCAGTTGACAGCTGTTGCAGAACTTAATACAAAAACTTTCCGAAATTTTCTTATTCAAAATCTGCTTTGAGGCATTCTGAAATGATTCATGGATTTTAGCTCATGTGTGTTCGATAATTCTAGGTACAATTGAGATAATAATTTCCGCCAAAACATCAAGCATCCTGAAAGAAAGAATGAGCTCATTAAACTGATACAATTTTAATTGACATGCTTAAAAAGTCCCTAAAAATGTCCAAAAATTGACAAATTTGTATTTTTACCAAAATTTTCTTCGGAAAAAGTTAATCAAACATGAAATAGGACATTTAAATATTTATGTACAAGCTACGGAAATGATAAGAACTCGAAAAATAAGTTTCAGTTCCCCGAACTTCAGTGTCCCGGAAGCGCTAAAATTAAGTTTCGGATGTCTTGGTTGTCAAGTGGTGAAGATGATCAGAGTAGTTGCGATGAAACGCTGATAAAATAAATGGTATGGATCGTCATGGTGTTGATTTGATGAACTGGTACATTGAATTAGAATGTAATATTTCGTTGTTCGGCTGGAAGAATTTAATTTGTGATAGATTGAACTACCAAGCTAGTTCTGCACATTCCTATGAGAGTTGGCGATATTCCCTGGTAGAGTAACACTGGCTTCGCATTAATAAATTATGTCAACGATTCATCAGATTCCAGAAATAATCCATTGTGTTAGCTGATTAGAGTATTTTGACGATTCTTTGACAGATGAGAAGCCCTATACATGTAGTAGCTGTGACTACAGAGGTGCTCGGCTCTTATCTCTCAGGCGACACATGCGGATACATACAGGTTTGTTTTTATTACTCCTTCATTAGATAACACCACCATTGCCTTAACACCGGAGTCGATCAGATTCTAGAAATCATCCATTGCGTCTGCAGAATGTATTGAAATTATGTCGTTTCGTTGACAGGTGAGAAGCCCTATGCCTGTGGCATCTGTGACTACAGAGCTACCCAACGTTGTCATCTGAAACAACACATGCAAAAACATACAGGTTAGTTTTTATTACTACTTCATAATATAACAATAGCGTTACTTTATTAACGGGTCAATTGTATATCAGCTTTCTTTAATCACCCATCTTGTTTGCTGAGCATAATCAAATTCGCAATTCTTGGACAGGTGAGAAGCCCTATGCATGTGGCATCTGTGAATACAGAGCAAGTCAGCTTAGTAATCTGAAGCAACACATGCAAACACATACAGGTTGGTTTTTATTGCTCATTCGTAAAATAAAACCACCATTACTTTATTGACCGGGGTTAGTTGTTGATCAGATTCCATTAATCACCCATCGTTTTTGCATTTCTTTGACAGGTGAGAAGCCCTACGCTTGTGACTTCTGTGACTACAGAGCTGGTCAGCTTAGTAATCTGAAGCATCACATGATAACACATACAGGTTTGGTTTATTATTCTATTTCAGTTGTAGATCAGATTCCATTAACACGTTCAGAGAGGAGCCCAATTCAGCTGTTCTTGCTTATGGGCGGAGGCCCGCAAAAAGTAAATCACAGTCTTTAGAATCAGTCGAAATGGGTGGGAGGGATTGAACGGGTGGCAATGAATGAAATCTGAAACGAAGAGCGATCTAGTGGTGGCTAGGTCTACAAGAAGGAAACCCCCAGAGGTAACGTTGATAGAAGCATTCATGTCATAGTTCTTCGATCCAAAAGGAGAGGGACGGACAGGGTGGCGGGTCTCATTTGAGCCGCTCAGCTCTGAACGTGTTAATCACCAACTGTAATTGCAGAGCATTGTCACATTTGCGTTTCTTTGACAGGTGACAAGCCGTTTGCCTGTGAATTCTGTGACTATAGAGCTGGTCAACCTAGTAATCTGAAGCAACACATGCTAACACATACAGGTTTGTCCCTCCTATTCCCTCATAAAAGAACACTACCATTACTATTTAAACTGGGGTCTGTTGTAGATCACGTGCCATTAATCATAATCAAATTTGCGTTCATTTGACAGGTGAGAAGCCATTCGCCTGTGACATCTGTGAGTTCAGAGCTAGTCGCCTTAGTAATTTGAAACAACACATGCAAACACATACAGGTTTGTTTTTATTATGTACTCATTCATATAATATCACTAGCCTGTTAGAAATATTGAATTTTTTGCAACTAAATCATTCGTTTTGAATAGGCAATTTTTCAACAAGTACCTAATTAATGACTTTTCAATGAAAGTGTAATAGTTAGTGAGCTTCACTGAGAACAACAAATATATGACGAAAAGATGAAAAATAATGAATTGTAGACGAAATCGTTCGATTTAGTAAATTTTGGTGTGTTTGTGAAAGTGGAAAAATAGGGAAGTTTTGACAAAAGATACAAAAATGTCAGTCAGAAAAGAAAGTGAATTGCAGATGACAACGTTACCAATAACGAATAGTAGAGAGGAAATTTTAGATAAAGGTGTTTTCAACGAACAGAAAATTTTTCCAGTACCGA
Organism: Creontiades dilutus; assembly: GCA_031894815.1. NCBI lineage: Eukaryota > Metazoa > Arthropoda > Insecta > Hemiptera > Miridae > Creontiades > Creontiades dilutus. The sequence continues at coordinate 80,262 of JAVIWC010001872.1, read as the reverse complement.
TGAACTACTTATATTTTATTTCTATTGCAAGTTGTTCTCTCAAGTGGTTAGATAAACAAGTTGTTCTTCACAAAAAGGCTGAGATAGATGGTATGGGACGTCATGGTGTAAGTATGAACTCAGCCAGGTTCACTAGTGTGGTACACGGATGGGTCTGCGATGAATGGTGCAGCGGGACTTGGGATCAGGGGCCCAAACTTTGCCCTTTCCAAACCTCTGGGCAATGTAGCCACCATTTATCAGGCAGAAACCCATGCTATAGAAATATGTGCACAAGAGATTGCCAGGAAACGACTCAAAGGTGCAAGAATTTACATACTATCAGACAGCCAGGCAGCATTAAAGGCCATTTCTGCCTTCTCAATAACATCAAAGCTGACCTGGAGTTGCCTCACCTCACTCAAGGCTGCAGCCCACGGCAACAAATTAACGTTGCTTTGGGTACCAGGTCATGAAGGAATAGAAGGCAACGAAGAAGCTGATCGACTAGCTAAAAAGGGATCAGAGTCCAGCCCAATTGGACCCGAACCGCAACTAGGGGTTACCAAGAGTTATATAACTCAACAGGTGCAGAAATGTTAGGACAAGACTCGAACAACATATTGGCAAGACACTCCTAAGCAGAGACAAGCCAAGCGGTTTCTTACAATCTCAAAGAAACACGCACATTCCCTATTGTCACTGAGGCGTACAGACCTTCGCAAACTTGTGGGACTCCTCACTGGCCACCGTCCTCTAAGGTACCACCTTAACAAAATGGGTAAGGCCAGGACAATAGAATGCCGGCTCTGCTGCGAAGAAGCGGAGACAGCTGAACACGTACTCTGCGACTGCCCTGCTGTTGCATCGATAAGATTCCGGCATTTCGGGAAGGGTACCCTAACATCCGCCGATATTGCCAAGGAAATACCTGAAAACCTCCTTCACTTTGTGAATGAAGAGGCCATTAAAAAGATTCTTAAATAAACCTGGGAAAGTGTCACAATAGATCCTAGCGGTCTCAGTGACCAGGGGTTCCTCTCATCCCATAAATAAAAAAAAGAGTATGAACTCACTTCCTTCAACGATATCCGAAAAAAAAAACTCGAATTCCAAATTTAACATTCAAGTTTAGATGAATTCACGAATGTCCTTCTGAAGCTCGTAACCGTAAGCATTTCTTTTCAGTACGACTGTTCCGTGTACAATTGATAGGATTGTAATATTTCATTGCTACTGAGGTAGTTTTGTTCAGTTCTACAAGACGACACTATTTCGCACAGATTTGTCGTTATTGTTCCATCGTAGAATAATTAGCATCACTTTAGTAAATGATATCAATGATGCATCAGAATCTCAAAATTATCCATCGTGTTTGCTGAGCTTGGTCAAATTTGATTTTCTTTCGCAGGTGAAAAGCCGTACGCTTGTGACACTTGTGACTACAGAGCTAGTCATCTTAGTAGTCTGAAGCAGCACATGCAAACACATTCAGGTTTGTTTTTATTACTCCTTCATAAAATAATCTAACATTAATTTATTAGCTTGTAGATCAGAATCTATTAATCACCCATTGTTTGGTAAGAGTAATCAAATTGCGTTTTTTGACAGGTGAAAAGCCCTATGCCTGTGACAGCTGTGACTTTAGAGCTACCCATATTACTCATTTGAGGCGACACATGCAAACGCATACAGGTTTTTTTTTTCTTATTCTTCCATAAAATAACAGCATTGCTTTATTAACTGGGGTCAGTTGTATATCAGATTCCATCAATCATTGAAAGCTGTGTTAACAAAAAGAAGACAATTGAGAGTTAAACTTAACAGAGCAAACATTATTAATAAGTGCGTACAATATATTTTTGGTTTATTCCTTGTGTTTGTTGAATAATACTTCATTTGACAGGTGAGAAACCCTTTGCCTGTAACGTTTGTGACTATCGAGCTACTCGGAGTTGTCATTTGAAGCGACACTTGCTGACACATACAGGTTCGTTTTGATTATTCTTTCATTTTCGATTTACTGTCTCATGATTGTATCTTTTCCGTCTTCTGATAGGATTGCTAGCTATCTTTGTGGCAGGGGGTTGGTGGTGAAGCTTTGTGATTAGGTCCCCACGTTTTTTGATGCCACATCTAGTATTTCCCAAAGATACTTTTTGGCGTCTCTTGAAAAGTGGGCTGTCCACTATTTTTCCTGATGAGCAGTTTCTGTTTTTCGCTGACAACCTCAAGATTTCACGTCGAGTCTGTCGAGGGGCTGCAATCTGCTCAAATACCCCTTCGAGAAGCTTCTTGAATGGGTTGATGTTGATCATCTTAGCTTAAACCCTGGAAAGTGCTTAGTGACCTTCACTAGGGCTCACCAGGAGGTGGAGTATGGCTACTCCATTGGTGAACTGTCGCTTGCTTGATTGAATCTTGTGTGCGTCCTGGGGGTTTTAATGTGACCTTCAACAACCACATTGATGCAGCTATGATAAAGCTATGAGGATGCCTGGCTTCCTCAAGTGTAACACCTGATATTCCTACTGCTTTATGACACTGATGACCATATTCAGGGCCTTAGCTCTGCCAATATGGATTGTGCCTCAATGATATGGTCTCCATCAACTGTTTCTCTCTTAGGCCACGGCTCCTAAGCTGATCGCGCTACAAAGTGCAGTTGGTAAGTCAGAGAAATGAGAAGGCAGGAAACAAACGGAGGTGGCTTCACTAGCGACAGTCTGCAGCGTGAAACATTTGACGGCGCGCCACAGAATGTAGAGTTGCGCGCAAATGGAACCGGTCCTATTCTACCGCTACATTTTGCTGCCACTACCTTGCGCCACTAGCTGTAGAATGCAGCGTCAGTCGCGTCTCAGTAACTTGTGGCATGATCGTTCATTGGTGACGTCTACCACACTGACTTCTACTGCTAGTGAATCCATGGTGGCGCGACGGATTGCAGTTGGTTCTCTGTTGCCTGTGGAGCCACCCAACAGTCGCGTGTAACGCGCAAAATTATGGCGCGATCAACTACAGCCAGTGGAGCCGCGGCCTTAGCGTGATGACTGTGGACACAATACTGTCAAACTCATCTCAGCTGTTTCAAATGCCATTTGCATCCACTGACTACCAGTAAACATATTGCTACATCACGTCAATTATTGCATGTGTCCCTTACGTCATTGGAAGTGATTACAAAATGCACCTGTGAAGTGATGAATGCTAAGCGTTAACTTTCGTTGTTGACCGAATCTGTCGATTAAATTGTAATCTTTTCCCTTATGTATATACTTATGTTAATTTAACTTTTAATAATTTGCTGCTCCTTCACATCACATTTGCATTTCTTTGACAGGTGAGAAGCCCTATACCTGTGACATCTGTGACTTCAGAGCTAGTCAGCTTAGTAATCTGAAGCAACACATGCAAACACATACAGGTTGGTTTTTATGGCTCCTTCATAAAATAACATTAATACTACTTTATCGACTAGGTTCAGTTGCTGGTCAGATCCTTATAATTACCCATCTTCTTTGCTGAGCATAATCATATTTCCGTTTTTTTTTTTTTTTTTACAGGGGAAAGACCCTATGCCTGCGACTGCTGTGACTACAGAGCTAGTCAGCTTAGTAGTTTAAAGCAACACATACAAACTCATACAGGTTTGTTTTTATCATGTACTCCTTCATAAAATATCACTAGCATTACGTATAAACTGGGGTTAAGAATGATTAGATTTCATTCATGTTTCGCTGAGCATAATCAAATTTCCGATTCTATGACAGGTGAGAAGCCTTATGCCTGTGACAGTTGTAACTACAGAACTAGTCGGCTTAGTAATCTGAGGCAACACATGCAGACACATACAGGTTTGTTTTCATTACGCCTTCATATAATATCCCTAGCGTTATTGTATCAACTGGTGGCAGTTTTTGATCAGATCCCCTTAACCTTTTAATGATGCTTAAGAACAATTTTAAGCACCTGCATTGTTTTGAGCCCTGCTGCTCTTCCGAATCAATTCCAGATTTTTCCAATGTAGTCGTCCGATGTCTCAACATTCCCGATGTCATACGCTTAGAGCTTGGACGTACATCATCAGTTTTAACTGAACCTTCCATTTTAGACCTTCTTTCGCCTTTTCTGGCGTCTTCGGTTCACTTGTCGCAACCATCTCATGAACATCGGAGGTACCTTGTAGGACATACATCATCAGTCTTAACTGATCCTTCCATTTTAGGCCTTCTTTCGCCTTTTCTGTCATCTCCAGTTTTAGTTGACACGAGAATCTCGTAATTCGATTTCGCTTTTCCAGTGTAGAAAGTCGTCAGTGCTGAACTGAAGGGTCGTTGGAGACAGCAGAACGTTGTAGACGGACTCATAAAGTTCCAGTGTATCATTCTAGTTGGCAAACTTAGATAAATAGCACAGGGGGCATGTATGAATGCTGGCTGACTTTTTCTTTTTTCTTGAGAGCGAGTTTCATGGTTTCTCAAAAAATGTTTATAAGTTGTGGCGTAGTGTCAATGGTAAAGAACTTTCTGCTGATGCAATTGAAGTAAAAAGTCGCTAGCTTACGTTTTTTTGGCACCGTCCACACTGAAAGATATTGGTTCATCCATGTAGACTAGAGAAATCCTAGAAAATATAAGGACTAGAAAACTTGTTAAAAACCCATTGTAGGTTATTTAAAAGTGCATAGCAGTAAAAGAGGACTGAGGAAATTAATGTAACGTTCATTACACAAGTTACCACTAGGAGCACTTGGTCTGCGATAACTGATATACAATGATGAAACTCTCCTGTCTGGTTCAATCATTAGGCTGGATGAGCAGGAACAGCTGATTTATGTGGAATCACGATGTGAGCGCTGCATTGCAAAGAAAAGCAACTATGCTCAGGTGAGACCAAGAAGATCATTCAACATAGTTGCTCCTGTACTCTCAGCCGCAAAGGACTCAAGCTCAAGGCCATCGCTGAGGATTCGTCCAATTTCAAAATGAAAGAGAGAGTGGTTTGATGGTCCTTTAAAAATCGAGTCAATCCAAAAATGGCGTCCAGTTATGTTGAGGGACAAGTCAAGCATAGAGGGGGGGGGGGATGGATCTAAAGAGTGTCCCTTGGCATAGCAGATCGTACCTACCTATGAACTATTTTCTCATACAATGACATCAGTAGTTTTGAAAAGCTATGTGATGCTCTAGCCCCATTATCTGCATACTTTCATATTTCATACGAAGAAAAATGAGACTCTTTCATCACAAAATAGTGATGCTCATGTCATTCTTTACTGTCACTAACCATAACATGGCCAGTCCCTAAGAGCATAAAAGAGGTGTTGAAGCGAGGGACAAACATTAAATGTTTAAATGTAAATTTTACATTCGTGGAACCTCTGATAACAAAATCCACAATTGAGATAAAAGGTTCAAAACTAAACTGCAAGTAGCTCGTGGCTCATAGAAATAAAGAAAATTCGAAACAATCCGGAATTCCTACCTGGAAACTGCGGAAAATCAAAAAACAAAAACTGTCTCTCTAAACTGTAGGTACAAAAATCTCTCCTAATCAAATTTACGTTTCCTTAACAGGTCAGATGCCTTACGCTTGTGACCGCTGTGACTATAGAGCTAGGCGGCTCAATAATCTGAAGCAACACATGCAAACACATACAGGTTTGTTTTTATAATACCTTCATAAAAGTTTAAATATTAGTTTATCAATAATTTTCAGTCATGGATCGTATTCCAGTAACCACCCTTACGGTGGTGTGCCATTAAAAAATAAAAAATCTTGAAAATCGAAAAAAAAAACTCGGATTTTAGCGAAGTTTAAAAACGCTGAAATTATCGCAGTTCTATTATTTCTGTTTTAGATAGCCCTCCTACGCAGATCATCGGACAACCAGAACTGGACTGTACAACCATAGACAATGCGTCCTAGGTACACTCAGAAAAATACTAAATATGAATGTAACAGCTGAAATTTAACAAGATAAAATAAAAACAGGTAAAAAGAATACTTCCGCTAGTGGGAGTCAACTGGTGAATTATCTGAATTGAAGCTTGGGAGACAGAGCTATAACTAGTATGAAGGGTGTCCAACGTCCTCCTTTAAGAGTTTACCCACAGAGTAAATTTGTGTGTAGGCCCCTCGATAAGCTCTTGCCCCTTGAATCTGGGCGAGACATCACCCCAGTGGAGCCAATGGATGCCAGGCGATGGGGAGGCGCTGAATCGTCAGGGATGGAGGCATTGTTTCCCCTCTCTGGAGGGGAGAAGTAGGGGAGGAAGGCAGCGCCGGGAGAGGGGACGAGGGCCATTTTGAATATGTTCCCCCCTGGGATTCGTAAATCCCAGGCCAAGTGCCGTGGGAGACTGTTGCACCCACAGTCTGGGGCCCTGTGCCTAAGTGGCGCGAGTACCTGTTTGCATAGCGCACTACAGGATGAAGCTGGGCGTTCTAGCTTGCCTTACCAACTATGCAGGTTGGTACCCGAGTTATTGGCAAGCCACGTAACTCACATGTCGGCACTATCTTGGGAGACGAATCTACAAGGAAAGTGCCTATCCACCTGCTTTCAGACATAGCCTTCCAGCGTGGGTTGTCAACCACTGCCACCACAAAGCCAACCGTTATCGGGGAGCAGGCAGGTGATGCTTTGCCGAGGCATTGCATCTGGCGCCTGGGGCTCCCCCCGCCCGTGGTACCAGTTTTGTGCTTGAGATTAACCAGTTACCTGGACATCTCAGACACCAGAGGCCAGACCGGTCGCAGGCCCGTTACAGAGAATGTGGCTCCGTAACTGCCGCTTTATCCTCAGCTCCGCCGAGGCGGAGTCCAATCATTATGGATGACTGAGGAAGGGAGCCTATGGATGCCTTGCCAGAGTTGGACGTGACCAACTAAAGACTTGAGGGCCAGCTGGGGCCCTCCAGATAGTATCTATGCTAACGTAGTGTGAAGACCTCTCTAGAAGTGAACAGTCTGCGTGACCAGTGGAATCGCCGTTTTTATGCGTGTCAGAGTAACATGAGAATCGTTAGTGAACTGTCGAGTTTCGAGCCAAGTTTAGTTGCAAACTGTTTAGTGATAGCAATTACAATCCATCGAGGTAGAGACTCTTTCATTACTCCGCAATGTCTTGCACAAGAATCATCAAGCACTCAATGAACTACTGTTTCGGTAAAGTACCTTTAGAGAATCTTAATATTAGTTACCCTACTCCACTAATTGTAAGAGATTAAACTAAGATTAAACATCCAATCCCATACAGTTCAACACTAGGCTCAACTTTGTACATCAGCACTCAAGTGCATTCGAGCTGCCTCACGGTGATACTTTATAAATTCCTTCCCTTGTGAAGGGACGCGTCTAGTTCAGTTTAGAGTATTATATCTTAGTTTAGCGCTTTTGAAAACTCAAGTGAACTTGTCCTTAGCTGTAAGAGTCGTTACTATTTTTGCAAGATCTTGAATTGTAAATGTGTTTATAATTCTTCATTATATGTAAAGTCGCAAGTACGGTGAGTTTCCTTCACGCCCTGACTTCCCCGCTGCAATCTTTTCATGAACTTTGGTAGTCTCTTCAGGGATCTCTATAAATCTAGGTCAGCTACCATAGGAATTGTGATTTTCATTACGTGATCTCAAGAGATCGGAGTATTTTCAGATCCCTAGGTAAGAGGGACTTACATGTGGACGAGCTTAGACCCCTGAAAAGGGGAAGGGTCCCCCCTGCAGAGTTTTCTGTGTAGCATTTAAAAGAGAAGATCCTAAGGAACAAGCATTGTGAACCAAAACCCGCTCAGTCGCTTTTTGCGAATAAAAAAAAATGTCTCTACACATTTCAAAATACAAACGTTTGTCTTTTAAAAGCATTCTGAAATTAATATTCCTGGACTTTAACGCTTGTATATATATTTATATTATATATATGTAGGATTGAGAAAAAAAATTCGTTTTTGCTGCAAGAAATGAAGCATTCTAAACGAAATTGTGAGTTTCTTGAAAAACATGTGGAGTATTGGTAAAATTTCTAAAATTCGTACCAAAATTGACAAAAAAACTGTGAAAAACTTTCGATTCAATATTTTGGTTTATTATTCAATAATAAACCATTGTAATCGCTCTTGAAAACAAAAATTCTAACCCCCCTGAAAATTTCATGGTTTACGTTTCAAAGGGTGTAGAATCCGAATCTGCAATAAAAATTTTTCCGTCCGTCCGCCGTACGCACGACTTCTCCCAAACGACTGAAGCAGAAAAGCTGAAATTTTCAGGAAAAATCCATGTTGGTCCGGCGACGCCCCAATTCTTGAGCCAGCTCTCTCACTTAAGTTGAAGTGCCCTTTAAGGGTTGTCAAAGTTTTGTAAAATCCCTAAGAAGTTTGAAAACCTCAAAAAAAGTCAAGGCGGCCTAAATTTGGACTTTTATTGAAGAACTTTCCATGAGGAATCGAATGAGCCCTTCCCCAGGTCCATAGGTCAAACCATTCTCGATCTATGGTGCCAACATTCGCGTTATTTTGGTTTATTATTGTTTTTGTGTTGCTATCAGTAACCTAGTGATGTAGTAATGTGGATACTGGAGTGAACTCCTAAAAGGCTTTATTAGCCGATACACGGGTTGAAGCATTCTGATGACCATTAAAAAAAAAAAAAAAAAAAAAAAAAATTCTTTCACTGGGGTTTACGTATTCAATTGAAATGCAGTTCATGATTTGAATTTATACTAAGCTTTGGAGTGTGCGTGTTTCACAGGTGATAGAGCGATTATTGAATTTCAGGAGATATGCATAGAGCACGTAAATCTGTTCTCGACCAAAATACCTATTTGGATTGATCAGTTGATCATATTTGTGTGCCTCCTGAAATTCAATAATCGCTCTATCACCTGTGAAACACGCACACTCCAAAGCTTAGTATAAATTCAAATCATGAACGCAAGCCAATTGAATAATAAACCCCAGTGAAAGAATTTGCAGCGTTTTGAATAAGAATAAACCCATCTCTGATAACTAGTTACTAACTGATTTCACACTTTAACGGTAACATATACACTCATAAGTGCACACTAAGAAACTTGGGATTTCGGGAAACTTTCCACACATAAAAACGAATTTCGTTTGAAGCTAAATGCATTGACATTTATTTACGATGCGCATCAACATCTTTCCCGAATGGCACAGTCGTCATTCTGATCACCATTCAATTATTGCAGTCAACATTTCACTACAAAGCCACCCTAAAACTAGCTACAACAATAAATTATTCAGTAATTTCGATGTATGAGTTGGTGTTTAGATTAATAATGAAGCGTTTCTCGACGCTAACAGAGGAAAAACAGGTCAACATCACAATTTCGTAAACAGAACACATTTTAAAGGGGTTCTGTACAAAAAAAAGTAGATCACATACATCAATAATTGAATAACTGAAGAATTTGTTCTTAATGAGAAACAACATTTATTGATCATAATATGGGGAGGAATGTTGGGTTAGTTGGGATTTGTGAAAAGTATAAATTGATATGCCAAAAGCTCGAAGTGGTATGCCAGAAGTTGAAATTGAGTCGCCGAAAGTTTAAATTGAGATGCCAAAAATATTGAAATTGATTTGTGCCAAAGGTTCAAATTAATTTGCCAAAATTTTCAATTTGATAATGTTTTCAATCAACTAGTGTTGACTTTTGATCGAAGGAAAACAGTGGTCCTAAGTAATATTAAGGGTGACAATCATTTATAGGATCAAATTTAAAAATATCTGGCAACATCTTTCTTGAAATTAGAACACAAAATTACAATTATTATAATATTTAATTGAATAGAAATTATACATAAAATTCTATAAAGCAGCTCTGACTAGGCAATGTGAATAAATGAATTAAATTCTTATTTGAATTATGATGAAAAAAAAGAAAAATAAATATCTTACTGGATGTTATTCGTTTTAAGTCTAAGGGCCACTTTCATACCAACATTTAAAACCGTTCAAGCTAGAAGAGATGGGGACAGTAACTGAGATTAATGAAATCTGTATTTCGAATGTGTTAGTAGCTCTTCAGCCAATAGACCTTTGGCAGCCCAATATAATTTTGCTATTTTTGACCATTTGGTCTCGTCTTCATCAAAGTTTTGTCTAATGCCCTCTACTCGTGGTCCTGGTGTAGCTTACTGCTAACGGCCTGTCTTTCGCCTGAGTGTTTTTTGAGTTTAAACCCCTAACGACGCGGTCCAAAAGTCTGAAGCACTGGAAGGAATGGTATAGTTGCCCCTGCCATTGAGGTGGATGCGGTAATAATGGTCTGCCACGCTCAGAGGATGATCCTAACGCTTGAAAACGTCTGATTCATCTCCCAAGGCGACGGATTCTTAAATCGGGAAGGGCCAACTAATCATATCCATCACAAATTTCAACATGGCACGTGCTCGAATGCAAATCCTTCTGTCAAACATGACTTCTACAGTTTTATTCCGATTTCTTTCCCCTGAAGAATTAGTGAACAATAGTGAATTGGAAAGAAATTAACCATATGGCTGCCCGACCAGGGATTATCTGAAGCTCATGATCAATACCCAAAATCATGTTGGACTATCGATTTCCGATAACTTAGTATTTTGGTGAAAGTGGCCCAAAGAAGTGGATGAATCCCTTACGAAGGTGCTCTTGGGTAGGTATGTGGATTGAGTGAGTGAGGAATTATGAAAATTCTGATAGGATCTTAGCGGAACGGTCCAAAATGAATGAAGAAAATACAACAGAATCGAAACAACTGAGAAATGAAAAATACGATGTTGGTAACGGACTGAAAGATTTGTAAGTAAAGTGTTTTGAATTTTCAATTCACGTTTCATTTTCCTTGAGCGCCAGAATCAAACATTTCATTCGCCAACACCTTATAAATAACATATCCACCTTGTCAAGTAATATTGATGATGCAAATACACATTAATTAATTAAATTAACAAGTAATGACAATATACAATATATAATTTTCCAGTGCAACACACAGTGATTTCCATATACCTACTACAAATTAATAGATCATTACATGGAAAACAATCTTTTATTGTCTTCAAGTTACTAATTTATTGTGCAATGGTGCTTTGATTATCATATCATGTGTAACTGAATTTGAATTTTTCTTCCTGACGAATTCTGAAAATGTTCTTTTTTAGTAATTCGATTGTCTTCTCAAAATTTCGATAATTTCGAAAAGCCTTTTTACATTTATTCATCAGTTCCAAGTCAAATCCAACCTTTCCAAGCTTATTTAGTTCTTTTAGAAAGATTCGTTGCATTTAATTTAGGGTGGCTACGGGCAAGTGTGTTCATCACTTATTTCTCCAGCCAGGCTACTCCAATATTTTTCCTACCGATTTATTCAATTAGATCAGGCGTTCATTGACACCTGATCAAATTTTGAGCTCTTTTGCAGGTGTGTAAAAGGTATAATGGCTGATTTACCAAACCTCGCTCATACATCTCAGTTTCACAGTTCAAGGTTTGTCACGTAAAATTAGTTTTATGGATTATTTTCCCATCTCATCCCTAATTGTTTCGTTTCCAGTCAATTCTATAGTTTCTTTATTCAGTTCGTTCTTCATGGTAAAATAATAGTCACAATCAGGTTCTTTACAGCAAAAACGCACTTGCCCTGTGGTTTTCAGACCATAACGGCAAGTGCGCTCTCGAGAATGCGGGCAAGTGCGCGCACCTTGATTTAGGCAGAGAAATATAATAAATTTGAAAAGATTCCAAAAGTGTTCGATCTCCTGAATTTCATCCTAAGTTTTTGAAAAAGTTAGGGTAGAATCACAGAATAGGTAACGCATCTCTTATCAGACCGACGCCATATTGAAAAACCAGATGTCTCCTATCGATAAGGTCCACGCTTTCGATGTGTGTTCTGTATAGTGTGCTGGTCTGGATGCTCGCTACGCTCGCATCTCAAAAACAAAAAAAATATCCTACATCAATCCTTCTAGTAAAGTATAGATCTTCTTTATTCCCTTTGGCTCCTAGAGGAGCATAGGGCCTCAACGAATTTACGCCACTCATCTCGATTCTGGCTCAGTCTGACAACCTCGTTCCATGTTTTGCCAACTCCTTTAATTTCTTCCTCAACGGATCGTCTCCAGGTCATCCTAGGGCGTCCAGTCCTTCGGGAGCCTTGAGGGTTCCACGTCAAGGATGCCCTCTCAATGGATTCCCCACCCTTCCGAAGAGTGTGACCAATCCAGCCCCATTTTCTCTTCCTGATCTGCATTTCTATGGAGTCTTGACGTGTCCTCTTCCCCAAGTCCTTGTTTGAGATTGTGTCCTTTTATTTATTTACCGACTTCCTCTTCCTGATCTGCATTTCTATGGAGTCTTGACGTGTCCTCTTCCACAAGTCCTTGTTTGAGATTGTGTCCGGCCAAAAAACCCTTACAATTCTCGTAAGGCAACGGTTCGTGAATACTTGTAATTGCTTTATGAGTGCTTTTGTCATTTTCCAAGTTTCACACCCGTATAGGAGGACAGATTTCACATTTGTATTGAAGATCCGGAGCTTGACTCTTTCAGAAATGATGCGATTTTTCCACAGAGGGTATAATTGGACAAAGGAGGAATTCGCTTTTCTAATGCGGGCTTTAATGTCATCTTCAGTACCACCCTGGACGGAGACTACGCTTCCTAAGTAGGTGAAACTATCTACCGTTTCTATGGGTTCATCTCCAACTACCAGGGTGTGTTCGCTTGTAACATTAAGCCGCATCTCTTTAGTTTCAGGCCAGCACTCTTGCCCACATCTATGAGACCTCCAAGCTTGGCATTCATGTCACAGAATCTCTGAGCAAGGAGACACATCGTTGGCAAAGTCCAAGTCCTCCAACCTCTCTCCCTAGACCCCATTGGATGCCTCTCTTTCTGTTTCCTATCGCCGTTCTCATGATCTTATCCAGCACTAGCGTAAAAAGGGTCGGAGAGAGTAAACATCCCTGCTTCACACCAGTGTTCACCTGGACCGGGTCAAAGTATAGATCAGAATGTGTTAACACTGTGCACCACGTCGTGAAAATCATTCTGACATGGGCACTGGTATCGATATATTGATATCATATATATCGATGAAAGCACACATCGATACATGTTCAAATGATCCTGATAAGAGGTGTGCGTTACCTATTCTGTGATTCAGCCAAAGTTAGATTTGACTTGCGTTCATCAAAAAGTAAAAAGTTGGATTTGACTAGGAAATGCTACAATTCATCAAATTAAAAGTTTCCTATTTTTCGTTGCGTCACCCAAAATCGTGACTGTGATCAAAAAGCGCGAATTGGAATACAAAAATATCAACATTAGAGAGGTAGATTAACAATATTCACGATGGTACTTACTGACTAGACATATCATTTTAAAAACCTAACACTAGGGCAACAATAGTTTTAATCTTTTTTTAAATGTCTATTGAAATAGAGCACGGAAGGACGAAGGAATCTGCATTCGGTGAGTTTAATCAGTGACTTTACTTACAAAATGAAGATAATGCAATATCTAGGTAGGGAATGTTTTATTAAATGAGGTACGTGATAGGTATTAGAATTTGTGTTATAATTTCAATAATTAATTTTCGCATAAATAGCTCATAATTTACTTTTATGAGTAATTAACAGTTATCAAACTGTTTTTGGCAGTTTTTTTTTTTTTTTTGCTTTTCTAGTGAATTTTTAAATTTGAAAGATTTACAATGCTGAAAAACCGCTGTCGAACGAACTTGGTTTTTGTTGAAATGCTAGATATTGTGTTCGTTGTTGTAAGCATTTTCTTGGAGCCATTGCATTAGCTTCATTTTCTACGAAAATTCACTTTAAAGTGGAAACTGAATTTTATTAATCACCCAAATTGACGTAACTGAAATTAATTTGAGCTTTAAATTAGTTTACATGTTTTTTAGGTAGCGTTTCCCCTCACATTACTATATAGTAGATACAGTATCCCAACGCCCAGCTTGAAATCATAATAATATATTATATTAGAATGAAAATAACACAATCCGATAGTTTGTTTTTGAGGGAGGAAAAACATTTACGGAAACAGTTTTCGTTAATAATCTCAGATACAAATAAATCGGGATAGCTAAAAGTGCTACTTTCTGCGGCAGTGCATAAATCAAGCACTGCAATCTATAAATACATGATTAGGTCAAGATTACGCTACGAGAAAAATAATTTTTCCTTCAAATCTCACAGCTAAGATGAAAGAATAAATGCATGAGTAATTGGGCCAGTATATTGGATTTCGACCAATAAATGTTTCATTTTGTGCACGTATGCCTTTGATTGAAAAAGCTGAATATTATTCAGAGAGCGTAGATGTTCTTTGATATCAATTGAATTGAATTAATTAAATTTATGTAAAATACATTAAATTAGAAGGAACAATTTTAAAATGTTCATTGTTCAGAATTTTACCTCTATCGAATTTTTGTATACTTTAAGTAAGCGTGGAAGAAATTAGAGGAGTATTAGCGGAAGTAAACAGTTTTCAAAAAACATGTAATCATTATATATATAGGTAGATCAAGATAATGTAAAGGAAGAACGTAATCGCAGCACACTAACAAAGGTGCTGAAATTTCAAGGAACTTATAGTTGTGGTTTTGTAGTACTATCGAAGTGTACTGAAAGGAACATAAGTGAAAAATTAACTTCAACAGAAATCTGCATGGTATGCAGAATCGAAGTTCGCAAAATCTGTGTGAAATCAGCTCCAGTTATAACACACGAAAGGTCGAGTTGGTATCCTGACAAATAAATTGGGTAGAGTTTAAGATTCAAATCTGAACTGCTAATGTTGAAAATCATTAGGTGTCTTGTGTTTCACTAAAATTCGGGCTATCTTTTAGCAGAATATACTGTGAGGAATACGAGTGACAAATAGACGACTTTTCATGAATATTCCAAAGAAAGCTTGCATTGCAAGGTTTTAGATAGCTTCTTAGTCGTTGCACTAAAAAGTTGTTGGTTCTAATAGAAAAAAAGTGCAAATACAGAGAACCTCCTCAAGTAATTCAATAAGAAACATTGGAGGGCTAAGAAGATTCAAATTTTAAAAGTCCTGTGTTATAAGAAAATTCACTCGTTAGATATAACTGAATTTTCGCAGTGCGTGAAGAGTTCTTTTATCAAAGTCCTCTGAAAGGATGAGTGAAAAATAGACATCTTTTAGAAACTTCTACAGAAATCTGTATAGTACGGTTTGTAAATTTAGCTTTAGTTATAACACAAGGATATCGCAGATAGTCCAGACGAATAAATTGGGCAGTGCTAGTTTCACAGATCGTGGGGTTCCGGGTAAAAGTGACCAAGTAACATTTGCAAAATTTTACAGGGGAGCGATCTGAAGTTTCACCTATTTTCTTCTTACGATCACTGGTTGTCCGATGTCTCATGCGACTATGTTTTGATTTTTCTTTATCCTGTAGGTAGTTCGCTAGTGATCTCCTGTCATATCGTGCTTCAAAATTCATTTCATATTAAATAAGAGCTGTTTATTCGGAAAACTCTATTTGATCATTTTTACCTGCCAGGAGTTTCAAGCTTTACTCACTTGGTCAATTCAATTCTTCGAAAAAAAAGTCGCGTAGTCACATGAAATTGAGGAATTGAATAGTTTTTTCGTTAATTTATCGTGTTGCCAAGCATCTAATAACAATGATATACCTATTTCTGTTAGAAAAGGTTATCCATTACCTATCACTGTAATTGGTCATTTTCACCTGCCCACTATGCAATCTTACAAATCTTACACAGTAAAAGTGATCAAATGGCAATTGATAACATTTACATGCATCAGCGAGAGTACATTTATAATCCATTCGGAACGACCGACGATGAGCGCGCCTAATAACATCAAGGTTATGGCTGCAACCGTGTCATGGCGCGGAGTGTGGTGCTCGTGTTTTGTGGTTGAGTTCATACGCCATTTGGTCACATAAAACTCTTTGGGTCAGGCAGGTAAAATTTATTTTCTAGTATTTCTTACTCATCAGTTTGAAGATAACGTTCTTAGCAACAACACACAGTAGACAACGTTCCTTAGTACCGGAATGACAAAAAAAAGCTCATTTTGAAAAAAATGTTACTTGGTCACTTTTACCCGGAAACCCACGAGATATTCAGCAAGAGTTTTCAAGATTTTCTCAAGAAATCCGCAATGCATGCAGTCGTCCAGGCAGCTTTAGTTATAAAACAAAATTTTAGGTGGCTGTGGCCCGAATAATTAGCAGAGCGGAGAGTTTTAGAAGTAATTGAAGGGGTTTATATTTAGGAAACCGTTTTCATGTACTTGCTGGCAGCTAGTGCGGCGCCGAGTGCAGCGTCGCTTTTCGAGTCAAATACGACGGGAAGCTGGTATATCCTTTTGACTTCTTCCTGAAGGATTTTGTTTTTCGATAATGCCGAACCGGTACCTGTAGATTAAACGTTTTAATTAGAACATATTGGTTAAGAAATGCTAGCATTACAGGGTCCAGTTTTTATACAAACACACTTATCTACATAACTATAGACAGATAATGATTTTTGGTTTATTATTCAATAATAAACCATTGTAATCGCTCTTGAAAACAAAATTCTAACCCCCCTGAGAATTTCATGGTTTACGTTTCAAAGAGTGTAGAATCCAAATCTGCAATAAAAATTTGTCCGTCCGTCCGCCGTACGCACGATTTCTCCCAAACGGCTGAAGCAAAAAAAGCTGAAATTTTCAGAAAAGCAGAAATTTCGTTGGTTCGGCGACGCCCCAATTCTTGAGCCAGCTCTCTCACTTAATTCAAAGTGCCCTTTAAGGGTTGTCAAAGTTTTGTAAAGTCCCTAAAAACCTCAAAAAAAGTCAAGGCGGCCTAAATTTGGACTCTTTTTGAAGAACACTCCACGAGGAATCGAATGAGCCCTTACCCAGGTCCTTAGGTCAAACCATTCCCGATTTATGGTGGCAACATTCGCGTTATTTTGGTTCATCATTGTTTTTGTGTTGATATCAGTAACCTAGTGACGTAGTGATGTAGTAATGTGGATACTGGAGTGAACTCCTAAACGGCTTTGTAGCCGATACACGGGTTGAAGCATTCTGATAACCATAAAAAACGCTGCAAATAAACGCGGAACAACAGCACACAAACAATTAAAAAACGCTGCAAATTCTTTCACGATTTGAATTTCTACTAAGCTTTGGAGTGTGCGTGTTTCACAAGTGATAGAGCGATTTTTGAATTTCAGGAGGCACACAAATATGATCAACTGATCAATCCAAATAGGTATTTTGGTTGAGAACAGATTTACGTGCTCTATGCATATCTCCTGAAATTCAATAATCGCTCTATCACCTGTGAAACACGCACACTCCAAAGCTTAGTAGAAATTCAAATCATGAACGCAAGCCAATTGAATAATAAACCCCAGTGAAAGAATGTGCAGCGTTTTTTAAACTATAGTAAATTCTTAATCATCCCAAAAAACAGGAAAATTCTATTAGGTGTGACATGCGCTTGAATGGATCGGCCATCACCCCAACCCTATCTCGGAATCAAATTCAAAATTTCCGAGTTTCAACAAGAAAGGATTGTTAGACAACAAGAAACTGGAAAAAAGTGGGAATAGTGAAGACAATCATTAATAACTTTTGCCCCCTCCATAATTAAATAAGAAAGATCTGAAATATGTTATAAACGAAATTCAGAAAACGAGTCTCTTTTCCCATTTTCCACAGTAGACAATGCTACCTATCAATTGACACCACCACTTTCTGATAATATTGACAACAGAGACAAGAACTTGTGATAACAGCTGGGATTATGGGTACTTGTACGAGCGTCCCCGTAGGGAGGGAAGGCGATGTTTTGGAGTCATAGGCATGTACGAGCGGCCCCGCCTGGTCAAATGGCACAGATTAGAAATAGTACGAGCGGCCCCGCTCCAGCAAAGGACGCTGGCCAGTTGAATCCAGTGATTGGAAGGAATCCGAGCAAAGATGGAACTCAAAGTAGCCTTGTTAACGAAAAGTTCTCGTGGAAATCGAGATATGATGTTGGTAAACAGTTACAAATTTACTTTTCAAAAAGCGTTGTCGGATGGTGTTATGCGCTGGAGGTGTTGTGCAAGACCTTGTAAAACTATTAGAATGACTCCTCGGTTCGGGAGTCATGTGACTGTGATTGTCTATTTGCATGTTTTGACAGTGTTCATTTTAGAGCAATAAACTATACGCATGAAGAGTTGGTGCTATTGGTTTAATTTTCCATATTTCCGTGGGGCCGCTCGTACATATACGCCTAGACCGACCGGGGCCGCTGATACAAGTGCTCCCACACTGAGTGCTCATGTACCCCAACTTGCCCGCAGGGCCGCTCATGCCATCGACCGTAGTAGGTAGTGGAACCTACAACTCCAACTTCATCATCTGTTCTGTATGTCTAGTAAAGGAAAAATTGTACCTAGTCAAAAAAAAGTTCTGTGTTATTTTCCAACCTGAATCCTTCTTTCCTTTTCTCATTGAAATCATTATCACTATTCAACTTTATCGAATAAAATATGTTTGACAGGTAAACGATAAAACAGAGAAGAATCAGGTTCCACTTGCCTAGAATTCGAGAAATGTTGTTCTCTAAGAGCAACTCCCTGGGCATCATCCGGTGAAGGTTGGTGATGACTCCAACGCAGGCGGCTTTAAAGGTTTTGCCCAAACTTATGTTCCCCAGCGTGATGTTGGACACGGAGGCGTGTGTAGTCGGGTCACCCCGTTCTCCAAGCAGCGTCGGCTTCACCTGTCATAAACAGTATAAAGAATCTGTATTTCCAATAATGAACCTTCCTAATCGACTAAGAAAGATAAGAGTGTAACCCTCCTTTAAAGTTCAACGGGCGGTCTGAGCTAGATTATATGGCTGCCAACAGCCCACATAGCATGGTTTGTGCTATACGATTTTAGTATCTATAGTGTCTCGCAAGCTCGAATCCAAAGGAGAAGAACACACTGAAGCATTCTTGTTGCCTGTACTGGTTCATTATTTTCTATAAGATTTAAAAAATCGAATTTAAAATAAACTAGCTCATAGGAGGGGAGCTAGTAAACAGAGATGAAAGCTATAGCTGGGGCTGGGGGGGGGGTGGGGGGGGGTGGATGGAAAAGTGGTGATGCTAACAAGGGTTTATGTGAGCTCATTGTGTTCATAAACGGTACTTACTAAGCCTAACCAACTCCCTGGAAAAATCTGTAGATTCAACCAGAGCACTAGAGAGGCTAGTGCTTACCAAGGTGGCAGGTACACGAATGACCCCCTCGGGTGGACGGAAAAGTGGTGATGCCGGGATAACAAAGGGCGGAAGGAGCCCACCAGAAGGTTAGTTGAATGAAGGAGTGTTGAGCAGGGGGGGGGGGGGGGGTCGGGTCGGTCGCTAAGAAGTGGATTGTACTCCTGTTAATCATTTAAATGATAAAATCCATGTTATCCTAAGCTTTTATTTGAAATTTTTATGAATTTTGGCTCAAAAATCCAACATTAAGCAGGGATGTGCCAGTAATGATAGCACCTTGCTCAATCAACTCTACGGGACTATAGAGATTAAAGGTCAGAATTACCACATTTTCTGGGCTATCTCTGAATGATCATATTTACTGGCGTATCTCTGTAAACCTTAACATTTATTTGGAGTAAATACCTTTTAATGTGTTCAGGGTGGAATTCATAGTGAACCCTACTTGAGAAAGTAAATAATTGTGGCTAAGGAAATGCTTAAGGTAGCTCTAGACCTACCTTTATTTTTCAGGAACTTTTTGAGCATTCCCTCGATCGGTGATATGAATGGCGCAAGTAGCCACCGCGCCTCAATGCTTCACTTAAGCATTTCCTTTAGACTGAGTGAGAACTATAAATTCCGCCCTTCATACCATTATCATGCCACCATTAGATAACCACCTTCGAGACGGAATTCTCACATTTGCAGGTCTTTCTGGGAATTATCAAATTTCCTGCCTGTCTCTAAAAACCATACAATTTATACGGGTAGGTATTTAAGAAGCCCATGGTGTTGAGGATAATCATCTTAAATCAAGTTGGAATATCTCCAACCAGGTTCTATATATAGATATATCTGTTGCTGGCTAATTTCGACAATGTTGCAGGCGACTTGATTATTTTATAAAATTGTATAAATATGTAAATGATGATATCGCAGGATTATCATATCTTGTGGCCTATCGCAAGATTATCGCATCTTCTGGCCTATACTCAAATCATAAAATTTACAACGGTAGTTAATAACCTTTACGTGCTGTGATCACCTTCAAGTCTCAGAGATCACATTTACTATTCTCTGTCAACAAACCATATAATTTGAGATATAGTCACCTCGAAGTAGGAATTATCACATGTACAGGTCTATCTCAGAATTATCATATTTGCTGACCTATCTCGACAAACTGAGGAATATATATGGTAGTTTATACACTTATTATGTTATAGGTGGTCACCTCCAAGTCTGAATTATCACATTTGCTGGCCAGATCGATGGATTTGTCCCATAGAGTGCCCTGGGGTACGTGATACCCCAAATCGAGCATCCAATGTTGCAACATTGTGATAAACGTCGCCAGAGCGTTGCCCCCATTGAGAGTCGAAGCTACGGCGAGGAACTTACCTGTGAACACGGAAACTGATTTTATCTGATTGGTAATTTTTAGGGCGGGTAACAACTCACACCCACTGGTTCATTTTTGACGAGGGACAGGAGAAAGTGTGGTCGGGGCTGTTGCGACTGTCCAAAACTGATGGGATTGAGAGCAAAATCGGTAGTCATAAGGTTTGTTTTGACAAGAGGGTCACAACCAGTTCACAGCCCCTTTTTGGCTGTTTTGACACGCCAGAAGTGGTTCTGGAAAATCTTGATTGGTTCGCTGTTTGGACAAGGAGTCCAGAACCACTTAGAACTAGTTCAAGTGGTTCGAAGATTTTTGCCAGAACTTTTAGTCCGAGACATGCGCAGTAGTTTTATCGCGTTATCAACGGTTATCATCTATTCCCGCCCAAATACGGCCTACCTACACTGTTGAGGTTATCAAAACAAACTTTGTTTCAAGTATAAATTCCGAAGTTTACAACAATGTCAAGTTGTTTTGATTTTTGTAGGAATATTACTATGTGTTATTGTTGCTGTTGCCTCTTTTTTTGGTCTCGATGTCTGACGGAACCGTATGAGAAGGGGACGTTCAGGTTTTTGGTTCGGAACTAGTTCGGAAAGCGTTCAGACGAGTAGAACAAATACCGAAAGTTCTCGGTGGTTGTATCCCTACCCCTGTAGGTTCTGGTTCTGTCCCGAAATGGTTCGGAACCTCTTGTTAAAATAAACCTATAACTGTCACCAGGGCGGCTGCGGCTAAACCAATAAACCACAAAGATGGAAAAATCCGTCCTTCGAAGCGAGTGAAGCAAAACAGCCCTCACCCTTATTGAACTAATTGGACTAATCAGATGGATATGAGCACTTGCTCCAAGTTTATCCAATATAGAAGGATACGAGGTGGACTTTCGGGGCATTTCAAGTTTGCACTGATATGTGACTGACCAATCAGTGAGATCGAAAAAGTCAAAACCGGAGCACAGTCAATTCTTTGCTCACCGCCTCCCCATGTCTTATCATTTCGTCATCAGTGAGTTATAACCGCTCACTGTATCAGTTTTCGAAGATATTTATTCGAGCACTGTTTAAATGACCAGGGGTACCTACTCCGTTATTCAGGAGTTTTCGAGGTAAATCTTATTTACCTCGATTAAATACCTTACTTACTTTAACTAAAGTTCTATCTTACTTGAATAACTTAAATTAGTGTTAGCATCTTTATTATTTTTGTTTCCATCGATTTAAATGTGAGTGGATGGGTATTCATTCAGAAACTGGAGTGGTCTCCTTCGATCCAGGGAACTAACTACACTCTGAATCAAACAGAAACAAGTGGTGTGGCACATAGCTTCCTCGTATCCATAACATGATTGTATAGATCATTGAAAATTATTATTGACTAAAGTCAACTCGTTCAATGATGGTTCAAAATGGTTCGATCCAAGCTCGAGGCTAAAACTTTATTTTCTCTTTATTACTCACGAGGACCATCTTTACATCAGTCCGAACAATCCCTGAAAATTTCATCGAAATCAGTCAAGAACTCCCGGAGTTATGCGCGTAACAAGGATTTCGTTTGTGCATGCACAGAGGCTACTATTGATCCGGGGGTCTTGAAACTCATAGGGGACCATCTACACCCCAACCCGCACGATCCCTGAAAATTTCATCAAAATCGGACTATAACTTCGTGTAGTTTTGCCCGTAACAAGGATTTGCTGACAGACAGACACACAGACAGACACGGAACCAAAATTTTTCAGAAAGGTCTAAAACGCAAAATGCGAGTGGAATTTTTGATTTTGGAGACAAACAAATTTTCACATTCTGAAAGTGAAAACAATGCTTCCGCTACCTTGGTAGACTCGGAAGCAAAAACTCTAGACATTTTTTGAGGTTAGGATGCGTAATAACTTTACAGTTGAATCACATCCCAGATCGATGTAGCAGTTTTCAGCCAAATTTTTATAAACTTTGGTCAAGCAGTTTCAGAAAAAAACTTCAGTGGACAGATAGATTTTTTAATTATTTATTTATTTTATTTTTTCAATTTAATTTTTGAAATCTTTCTATCTTGAAACGTAAACCAACAACACACTAGGGGGGTGGAGGGGCTAAACGTTTTATTTTGGTTGATTATAAATTGTTATCATTTGAAATAATAAACTAATACACATCGATCTGTACTCTTGCTTTACCTAATGATTCAGTATGTTCAACAAGGGTCACCTCCCACTTGGACAAGGCCTAACTGAACTCAAGATCAGTTTACGAATTCATTCCAACTACATTTATGGCCTCCAAGTTCAATTACCTTCAAAATAAGGCCATAACTCGACGATCGCATTGTGGTCGCAACTGATGTTGGGTTCAGTCGAAGGGAGAACAAACGCCATCTGCGCCGAGGTAGAAATGTTCAACACTGCGTCATCCGAATGATGCAGGACCGAGAGAACTGAACACTGAAGGTCCCCCAGAGCTGCCATCACTGGCACGCCAGAAGGGACACCTATTTGAACAAACACAAATCGGTTATTGATTGATTGCTGAAAATGATTACACAAAGGTTTATTGTTTCTCTATTAAGGCCGGTTCACACGCTCATGCCTTTTGCACAAACCTGCTTGTGCAAGCCAGTTTGCATAGTTATATCGTTGCGTGTGAACGGAGTTTGAGCAAACCACTTGGCTTGAGTAAAATCTGTCTCGGACAGAAAATTGGCATGAAGTTGGAGCAAAGTTTGAGCGTGTAAACGCAGTTCAAGCCAACCCACCAATCTTGTGCATTCGCATTGCCCTTGCAGCGCTCCTATTCTGGAAGGAAACTATGTACACAATGTGATGTCATCTGATGTAGGTACTACAACGTATGTTTTGTCGTGTGTTTTGTTCAGGAACAGTAGGACTATTCTTCCTGTCGCCAAAAACCTCAGCGTCGCAGACAGCTGTTCATGGGGGGTGATGGCTCGTCTCATAACCCTGTCAGTTTTTACAATCGTTGGAGAGATCTTGCTGAGAAGCTCCTTAAGGCTGGACCCCACATGCCTGAGTCGAGCCCGCACCATGCAACGTCCGAGTGACGGACGACACACGGATAGGAAGTAATCATGGGGAACCTTTCGAGGAAGTCCCCACTCTTCCGCACTGTCCCTCCGACACGAGCCCGCACCGTCTCAAATTACTTTTGTTTAGTTTTGCGAGGACGTGCCTCAGATAGCAATAGACCTGGAAAAGTTTGGCAATTTTCCAGTGTTGTATGATCAGTCCACTGAAAAATATCGTAATTTGGAGTACAAGGAAAGAGTATGGACAATTATTTCAGCTCCAGTTTGTTAAAGGTGTAAGTTGATACTGTGAAATATTCATAGAACTTCACCGCATCGCATATTAGATGAGGCAGCAGCAAAACAAATTCCCCTTCCGTGCTTGTTTTTTCCAAGCAGCGTGGACCCACATTTTTCTTCGGCGAGAATTTCACCTCCAATTTAAGTCCTCTTCTTCTAGCGCTAAGGCTACCATCCCTAACTCACTGTTTTTAAAATTCGCCAACATTACGACTTGAGCTTCAAACCATGACTGACCGAGCTCAGTCCTGACTCGGAAATGTGAGGCCACCCTACTCCGTAACGTACACACGGCCGTGTCGCAGGTCCGGCTCGGGCATGTGGGGTCAAGCCTTTATACGTCGTCTCGTCCATACGTAAGTAGTTGCGGAAATCATTCGGTCCCCCGTTCAACTCAACGATTAACTTCGTATGTGAAAGGAGGTCCCTCTTCAGTAACCAATCCTTGGTGCATTTCCGTCGTTAAGCCCTTTTAATTTCCAATGTCTTTCTCACAAAACAAGCTGCAGTCGCACATAGGATAAGCTCCTCCTCATCCATTTTTGATTAAAAAACAATAGAAACCACAATTAATCCACAATAATAGTAAATTTGAGAACGATCCCACCAAACGGCTTGCACAAGGTCAACTGAACGTGTGGACGCTAGTTTGCGCAAACTGGCTTGCACAAGTGGCATGAGCGTGTGAACCTTTAGATAGCCCTGGATCACTAGACTACCACAACTGGACTGTATCACCAGGAACAACACTTCCTAGGTACCTACACTTGGAACATACAAGAAAATCCGGCTGAAATTCAAGGAGACAAAATGAAACTGCAGGATACAAGAATTCTTCCGCTATCCTTCTGGACTGAATTGAACCTTAAGAGATAGCGTTATGGATAGAATAATCTCCTTGTATCAACCGTTTCTGTTGCTTTTATTTGGTCTGTCTCCAACTAGCCACTAAAGAACTTGAAGAAGGCTATGTTTATGAAGGACCGTCTACTTGACTGTTTTTTCAAATGGTGAGCGAATGGATTATCAAACAGCAAACCGAGTGATCTCATTCGATTCGGCAAAATTTCTACCTGAGTCAAACAAAAAAACTACCCAATTACATGGTCATTTTTTAGAAATTTCAATTTTTAGATTAACCCTCAAACATTATCCCTTACGGTCATTGAATGAGAACATGGAAAAAAATTCCGGATGGCAGATGGACGGATTTTTCTTTATTTTTCTTGGTTTAATTTTTGATGTCTACATATCCTGAAACGGAACCCAACAACTTTTGTGGGAAGTAATATCATTTTTTTTCTTAGGTCGGTTGCAAAGGTTCATTATCGAAAATACGAATCAAATGACCAGTGTATTTGTAAATGGCTGCGAAAAGAGCAACGCTCCATTTTGTAATCTACGGGAAAACTAAGACGAATATCTTTGTCACCAATTTTTTACTCCGACAACGTTAAGATTGAGGGTGCCTAACTCAAAGACCACGTTGTCTATATTTCCACGAAAGTAAAGAGTTCCACAGTTAAATCGATTTCGACGATTAGGTCATCATCAGTAACAAACATGAACTGAAGGTACATCACAGAAAGCATATCTTATATAGGATCAAGTGAAAGGAGATTGAATCCTATTGGCTCAAGGAAGTGAAAGGGGCGGGTAGGACGAAAAAATGCCACTCAAAGCTTACAAAGTGAAAGGGGACACAAACAGTAACATTATGGAGAAGTGAAATATTTTCAATAATAACTGCATTTAAACATTTTCCTGACCTATCACTCTCAACAATTTCGAATTTTTCTAGCACATCCAACATACCTCCCTTTGGGCAAAAGTGAGGAAATTCTACGTATTGCCTGTTTGTCAGATCAAAATTAAAACTATAATTGGACTAGTTTATAAACCCCACTTTCATCCTGAACGTTAATTTTATCCTTAACCGAATCCAAAGAAGCTTTAAGATTATTTTTATTCTTGAACCCAACATTGAAACCTTCTGGATGACAGACTTTTACCGAGTTTATCCGAAATTTTCTCCATAATAAGGTATACTAATCCATTTTTTTTCTTCCAACTCAATTTCTCTAACTATTTTTCTATGATGTTATTCCTCAAAATATTTCACCATTATTGGGTTCACTCTTGCAATAAGTTTGGCTCCCCCTCTCCATAATGTTACTGTCAGTGTTCCCCTTTCACTTTGTAAGCCTTGAGTGGCATTGGTTCGCCCTCCCGACCCTTTCACTTCCTTGAGCCAATAGGATTCAATCTCCTTTCACTTGATCCTATATAAGATGTGCTTTGTGTGATGTACCTTCAGTTCATGTTTGTTACTGATGATGACCTAACCGTCAAAATCGATTAAACTGTGTAACTCTTTACTTTCGTGGAAATATAGACAACGTTCTATCTTACTCCGTTTTTATTGAAATGGGTTTCCACAACTTTGTGGCGGGTGGCTTAGTCCTTATCGAAGACCACTTTGTATAATCAAATTGGAATTAGGGCACAACTGGTTTACAGCCAAAAAATACCATGGTACCATTCCAAGTTTCAGCAAGGAGCCCAGCCTGATGCCCGGATGTGACAACTTCGGGCAGCAATCCCACGGGAAAACCTGCCTCCTCGAGGACCTCCCTGTCCCACTGTTTTTTGCTAACGTTGAAATATCTGGAAAATAAACAAGAAAACATGTTGGACGTGGCACATAGGTTCCTCGTATTGGTAACATGAAGCACACATCAACCGAATGTTTTAAATAGTAGGGAGATGTATAATATAAGCTCGTTGCAAGGGTTCGCTGAACACATGTTCCCTTAGATAGCATTGCCTGCAGGTGGGGGAGTCACAAAAGGACGCTAACGGACATAGGAGGGAATTATCCCCACCTTAACCCTCAGTGTGTATAGTACATTTCCATGGTCAGGCTGTATGCAGTTTCTGACAGACACCGACCTCCTGTAATCCTCAATTTGAACTAAGGAAACGACCAGAGCACTTGTTTATGGCGGAAAAAATATTTGTGAAAGTATTTTGCTCATTCTAAATACAAAATGAACATCTCAATCAGTCAAGATACAAAATTTACAACACTACAAATCACATTTCTTTCTCTGGTAATACATCTCTAATTCTGAGTAACTAGAAACGTATGTAATTAAAAACATTTCACTAATATGACGATCCGATTGACTGATTTCAGAATGAATTACGTAAGCAAAAAGTATAAAGATGTGTTACTCCTACAGACAAACTGACTTACCCTAACTTACTTACTGATAAACCCTGACAAATTGTACATTAAAAAATCCGTTAGTCGTATTTAGTTAGTTAGTTTGAAGAAAAAAAGGGACAGCAATAGAGACTAATCAAAACAGCCGAAAAAATCTGAAGCAATCATTCACGATTTTGCTAATAAATCACGCTACAATTTTCGAGAACATTCGACGCAGATGGGTTGTTCACGCTTTATGCATTTGTAAGCGGTAACACGATTCTTTTGGTAGGGACAATTGCAACATTTCCTTTTTCCTCCACCTTGTCAGTGGGGACTTTCCGGGGAACTCGAGGTTGAGAAGGCTGATCTTGTAGATATTCTTGTAGAACTTCGGATATGAGTTTGCGCAAGTCGAACCCCAGGGTTTTTTTGCTGGAGACGATCTCTCAAGTGTGGTTTTATAAGAGCAGTAGCAATTTTTTCAATACATTCAAAAAGAGAAAAATGTCATCCAAACCTGGCGTGTGTGTGTGTATCGAGTGTCCAAGAAACACTCACTGGCTGGTGGTGGCTGTGTATGCAGTGTCTATCAGACACTGTATTGTTTGTCAAAAAACTAGCCTAGTTGATCACATGAGGTGCACAGCTGAAGATCACAGTGTACTGGAAAGGAGTGGGAGAGAAACTACTGATTACATATATGGCTCAGCTTCATGCAGTGTGGCCAAATCACTGCAGTGAAAATCTGTGCGTGTCTGTCAGACACTGCGTACACACTGAGGGTTAATCGGCACAGAAACCCACATTTTCCATATTTCATCTCCCCAGGGTGAACAGTGAATTATTTAGCTTTATCGCTCACCCAGCTTACCTGATATCCACCCAATCTCTCATCGTGATCTCACGAGGATGAGTACCGGATTTCAGCTCTCAAAGATGATAAGGAGAGTTGTTATAATACTAATGCTAATACTCAAAAAGCTTGCTCAACGCTCACAAAGGTTCATTATCGTAGAAAATAAACCATAAGCATCGATTATGTCGGTATTACTTTCGTAATGTAACAATATCCATTATTTATGTCAAGGCTAAGATAAGTACACTCCATGTTGAAACTGCCTATCGTACTCAATAACCTCAACATTCGTAGTATCACAACCCTGATGAATTCTGAATGACGTACCCCCAGCTTTTGGCGTTCTGTACGGACATGACAGGCTTGTGCATGTTGCAGAGCATCGCCACGGCAAAATCTTGAATTGTCCCTGCGCAGTTGTACTTGAGAAGTTTCTCTGTTCGATTGCGGTGGAACCAAAAAATGGTCGCAGTACCTGAAATTTAATTCGATACAATGTAATAGGTTTTGTCCGTTAAAGACACGCTATTAAGCAATAGTAAGTAACAACAAATCTTCAAGGAACTATAAAACTTAGTGGTATTAAGACCAACTTAGATCAAACTATTGAACGAATTATTTTGGTTCATTATTTAAAAATAATGAATTTCGAAATCGCTCTAAAAAAAGAAAAAACGTTTTTTTTTCTTTTGAGTTGAGTTGATAGTTGATGGTTATATAGTCTTCACTTTTAAATAATGTGGGTCTCTATTGTTGAAAGATTTTCAAAATCGGTCCAGTAGATCCAGGGATTAGCCCTTACAAACTCTCACAACTCAACTAAATAAATAGACTACTTAATACTAGATATAGTACTCCTATAGTACTATAGACACAAGTATAGATATAGTAGTACCGTACTCCTGCCATACACGATTGTCTAATCAGAGAGCTTAAAAAACCAAAAAAAGAGCAGTGAGTCTCTGTTGCGCCCTGCTAGATGATTGATGTTGGGAGTCATCATTGATGATCTTGAGCTTAAGAGTTTAAGTTTCAACTGGGGAAAGAACCGAAATTCCAATAACCACAGGGAGCAAGGCGATAAGCAACCTGTTCGCCTGACCATCACCAACTGAGACAGAAAAGTGCGCGGTTTGCCCACTCATGGTCGTTCCATCCCACCGTCCGTATTTCTCGGTCCCGTTTCCCCATTCACAAGCAGTTGGAGCGATGGAGTTTTGGCGTGGCGCGATGGCTTTTTGACTGGTTGGAATTCCATCACGCCCCGTCACTCCACTCCAAACCCGATGAGTTTTGCCATTCACGTCGTCTCATTGGAGAGCTTCCACGCTATTAGGCTTGTTCGCCTAGACGCTAAGGAATAGGCGTCACTTTAGCGGTTGACGTGACTATAAACCACAACGCCACTACGGGTTCCATCTCCAAGAACGGTAGTGCTTCCTTTTGCGCGCCCTAGCTACCATTCACGGGCCCCGCTGAGTTCTCGTCACCTGTGGGCTGCTATAACTCTCTATTGTAAGTGACGGGCTACAGCATGGAACCTGTTTACACTGGTTTCTTACCATAACCTGATGCCAACAAGGAGCCAGAACTGGGGCGCGGTAGACTGGCAAGGAATTCGGGATCGCAGCGAGAATCCTGCCAAGTGTACAGAGAACTGACGGAGTTGGCAGTGACGTCATACCTGGACGACTCGTCAGTTTTCACCCAGGGAGCGTCATCATCATATTCCCAAAACATGACGCCATGCATTTGACCGCATATCCCTGCAATGAAAAATAAATAAAGTCAAAATAATGCATCAAGACTGTATGGGCGAATTTTCCAAAATTATCGTATTAAATTAAGGTACGTTAGGTCATAGAAATTTGAGCGCTTTAGTGTGGCAGAACTATCAATGTTAATGGGAAATAACTTGTTTCAAATAATATTCTTCTATCCATTTTTTATTTTTAGCATTTATATCCATTTTATGCACATTTTAATGAAATTTAAGAACAATTTTCAGCTTAAATTTGACCTTCACTTTTCAAATGACCTTTCTCATAGTTCATACAATTTTTTTTAGTAATATTCAGCTAAAAAATGAAAATGTAACCATTTTTAGGCGTTTTTTGTGAATTTTTCCTTTAAATTTTGAAATTTGACCAATTTAATGTGCTCAAAGCATCCTTTCATTTAGAATGCTTCATTTTTTGACCCAAGACCGAAGTTTTTATCTCAATCTTCTCGAGAGTAGTCGTCTGGAATGACTGGATGTTTATTTATTTAAACGTTAATATCCAGAAATCATTTCAGAATGCTGATTTCAATGACGAAATCATTTGAATGGCTTAGTTTCCTATGAGAATTCGCGAAAAGGTAACAGGACAAAGTCATATTGTAAATAAAGATGAAAAGTCAACTACTGGGATCAAGTGAATTACTGGTGTCTTCGCTATGATGACGGAAAAAGGGGACAAGTACACCCAAAATAAGGAAACCGTCCAAAACGACATACTCACCAATAGAAGTGACTCGTTTGGTTAAATTGCTCGGGAGTCGAGAAACGCAGGCATGGAGGGCAGACATGATTTTTGGAGCATTCTGTTTGTGACCTTCGTGTCCCAATTCGCTCGGAACATTGGCCTACAACATTAAACAAGTTTTAATGATTACCCCAGACATAATTTATCTTACGGAAAATCTACAATCAATAATTTAACCAATTATTTTTCTGATGTGGGATGGGAGGAACCCCTGGTCACTGAGGCCACAGTGGTCTATTGTGACACTTTCCCAGTTTCACTTCACTATTGTCCTGGCCTTACCCATTTTAATAAGGTGGTACCTTAGAGGCCAGTGGCCAGTGAGGAGTCCCACGATCTTGCAGAGGGATTCTTTGAGATTGTAAGAAACCACTTGGCTCTGCTTAGGAATATCTTGCCAATATGTTGTTCAAGTTTTGTCCTCCCATTTCTGGACCTGTTGAGTTGTATAGCTCTTGGTAACCCTAGTTGTGGTTCAGGTCCAATTGGGCTGGACTCTGAACCATTTTTAGCTAGTTGATCAGCTTCTTCGTTGCCTTCTATTCCTTCATGAGCTGGTGCCCAAAGCAACGTTAATTTGTTGCCGTGGGCTGCAGCCTTGAGTGAGGTGAGGCAAGTCCAGGTCAGCTATGATGTTATTGAGAAGACAGAAATGGCTTTTAATGCTGCCTGGCTGTCTGATATGTGTAAATTCTTGCACCTTTGAGTCGTTTTCTGGCAATCTCTTGTGCACACAATTCAATTGCATGGGTTTCTGCCTGATAAATGGTGGCTACATTGCCCAGAGGTTGGGAAAGGGCAAA
Organism: Creontiades dilutus; assembly: GCA_031894815.1. Taxonomy (NCBI): domain Eukaryota; kingdom Metazoa; phylum Arthropoda; class Insecta; order Hemiptera; family Miridae; genus Creontiades; species Creontiades dilutus. Next base: position 48,889 of record JAVIWC010001872.1, on the reverse strand, counting down.
ATTTGGGCCTCTGATCCCCAGTCACGCTGCACCATTCATCACAGACCCATCAGTGTACCACACTAGTGAACCTGGCTCAAAATGAGGAAGACCTCTTCCAGAATTCACGATCATTGGTGATCAAGGGTAGGTCAAAGTTCATTTTTTCCAACATAATGTCTTGTCACTGGCTCTGTTTTAATCTTGTCCAGTATTCCCAAGTGACTGTCTTTAGATGAGGGTCTACTGAAACCACCCATATGCAGCATGCTAATTGCCCCCAGGTAGGCTATCCTCAGCACATAAATCCAAAATATTACCAAAATGAAACCAATTATTGGTGTCCTGTTATTTTCGACTGTTAAATAAAACGGAGAAACGTTCTACTATTTTTAACGAAAAACCAACCTCCCACTATCAACGAGAAAAAAAATAGTGTTTACCGCTACCATAGAAAAATATTGTGACATGAATGTGTCTTCTACATGCTACGTGCATGGCACCTTAAATTCTACTCCATACCCACGAACCTTCTTCACATGATCATTTTCTATCTACCCTACCTTTAATTATCCCTGCACTCACCGCTGTCTTCAAGCAAATCGAGGTTATCCTCTCCAGCATTCAAAAGTAACAACAACCGAAGACATCCACCCATAATTGCAACCTTACCTTCAAGTTTAACAAATGTAAAAAGCTAACAACAACGGCTCACCTGAGTATCTTTGGTTTGTGAAGCCACTATCTTGCCAGAGGCAACGCAGAGGAGCCCAACTTTGACAGAAGTTGTGCCGATATCAATACCGAGCACCAAAGGACTCTCTTCTCCCTGCAACCAAATTACAACAGCAATAAAAATCGTTAACCAAACATAACATCAAGTTCCAGTCACACAGCACGACCGTAACAGTGAATTTTCCTGATTTTGCTCGTGCATTTGTGAGGTTTGTGATGGATATGGTTAGTTGGCCCTTCCCAATTTTAGAATCCTTCGCCTTGGGAGATGAATCAGACGTTTTCAAGCGTCTGGGTCACCATCTGAGCGTGGCAGACCATTATTACAGCATCCATCTCAATGGAAGGGGCAACTATACCATTCCATCACCTCACATGGTAGCAGAGCGTGATTATGGCCTGCCCTTTTATGATTATCTGTCCTGAAGCCCCCAATTATTCGCATTCCCCCATAGGCTTGATCCCATTACTTATGACCCTCTGAAATATGTTCTTTCCCCAGCCCTACTTATTGTGAGAGGCCCCCTTACCCCTCCCCTGTGAATGAGATTCATTCCTCCATTCAGCCCTGGCTTTTCTCAGAGCCCAGGGAGTGTGATGGATATGGTTAGTTGGCCCTTCCCAATTTTAGAATCCATCACCTTGGGAGATGAATCAGACGTTTTCAAGCGTCTGGGTTTTCCGCATCCACCTCAATGGAAGGGGCAACTATACCATTCCATCACCTCACAGGTTTGAGGTTCAGAAATTGCGATGATTTACTATGATTGAATTTCTACTGGTCTGCAAACCACCTCCTAACCACAGCCTACCATCCAGCTGTGAATGGCGCTGTGGAAAGATGGCATCGGAGCTTGAAGTCAGCATTAAAGGCCCAACTTTCTGATGACTGGGTCACAACCCTGCCTCTGGTACTGCTGGGATTGCGTTCCTACCTTCTACCAGGCTGTGGAAAGACCCCAGCAGAACTCCTCTATGGAGAAACAGTTCGCCTGCCCTCGAGATTTCTTCGAACCACTCTCTTCCTCTTCCGATATTCCTTCTTTCGTGTTTAAGTTAATTAATAACCTTCGACCAGTGTCTTCCCAACACCACACATCCAAGACAGTGTTTGTACACCCAGCATTGCAAACCTCCTGACATGTCCTCGTTCGTCAGGATGCTGTCAGAAAGCCACTTCAGCCCACTTTTGATGGCCCATGCGTAGTCACCTCGCGCTCTGATAAGGTCTACAAGATCCAAACTCTTCGAGGTGAACAGACCATTTCTGTGGATCGAGTAAAACCAGCTTTCTTGCGCACTGATGTTGATCAAACTCTAATGAAGTCCCACTTAGATACACGCGGTGCTGCTGACACCTCAAGTCATCACCAATTCCAGTGGCAACTCGTTCAGGGCGCCACGTTCATTTCCCGGCCCGGTTCCAGGTGCACTAGGGGGGGAGTACTGTGGGACCCATCCACAAGTTATTATGAACCGATCAGCTGTTCAATAGCCAATTGGTCATTCTTGTTAACGTCGTTCCGATTCTGTAATAAAACTTCCTTCGTTTACTACATCAGCACAACATCCCACTTGCCTATATCAGTAATATCTCATTAAATGGCAGGTATATGGGCCAAAGCAGCTAATAGATGCCATCTATGCCTGTGAGGCAATGGGAATAGGCAGAATGCAGGACCGAACAGACTACATTGTGGGGTTTATGTGCGAAATACCAGACTTTCTACATCAACTTCAATGTCTTTTATGGGCAGCATGAAGTAGGGGCATTTCTATTATGTGTACGCACCGCGAAACGTAATGTTCAGGGGAGGGGGAATAATAAATGTTTGATACACAATTACAAAGGCTTATTATTGGGAATCATGAAACAAAATTTGTTTGCCATCGGATTTGCTGTTCCTTTTTGTGTGACCCTCACTGGCCTCCACTCTCAAAAAATACCTAAGAGATTATCAGGCCCTTCTCTCTGGTTGGGAGGGCTGAATCAACAGTTGAATACTTCGAAAAACAACATACTATTCGCTCGGACATGCCGACCTGTCAAAAGAATAAAGAATTGAGAAAACCGAGAAATCGACATTTTTGCAGACTCACCATGCTGCGTTTTGAAATAAACCACTGAAGCCCCACTCCCAAATGGAAAATATCTTCTCCCCCGCAACAAAAGGAGATCTTACACACGTCCTACACTTTCAAATGACGCATTGCCAACAGGTGTAAGGGCAGACAAAATCTGAGAAGCACCAATTCAGAGAAAATACTTTGGAAGACGTGGAAGTTGGAAATGAGAATTTTCAGTTGAGAGCGTTGACGGGGTAACCATCAGAGACTGAATTAAACTGAAGATTAAAATAAAGTGAGCCGAAATGGTCCTCCCCGATTAGACTCAATTGAGAAAATTGTGACGACAAACGATAAAAGGAAAAAAAACACTTATCAATAGAATGATAACAGGTGTCTACTTCTTCTTCTTCTTTTTTGTTTAATGTCGGATGTGATTTCAGAACAAAAAATACCGCATATAGTCAAGTTTTTTTTTTTTTAATCGAATTTTTGAAAAAGGCATATCTTGAAACGTGAACCGTCAATTTTTGAGAGTGGGTAACAATCACGGGCGGATTTAGGTCAAACTTTTTGACCGAGTATTGGGGGTATGGCATACAAGCTAAAAAATGTGTTTTCAAGCTATCTGATGCACATTAAACCTTTACTTGTTAATATTATTTCATACAAAATTTCCAAGAAATAGCTTTTTTAATCACCCAAATAAATCAAAGAATATGTGTTACTATCAATATCAATCTAACCTCCGTCTCGTCTGTACAGTACAGACGTACAGACAGCAACACAGCTGATGTCATTGTCCATGCGCTCCAATGGTTCAAAACCCGCTGTCTGCGGTCCCCATCACGGTTTCTTTTTTACAACATATGAAAAATCCAGAATATACAAACGTTGCAAAATCTAATCCTGAATATAGAAAAGTATAGTTTTATCAAATCAAAAGCAGCATAAGGGACAAAAATTTATCTGCGTTAGATGGGGTTCAATTTGGGACCTCAAAATTAGGATTTGGGGCTTACATAACTGTTGTCATCGTAATTTGGCAAAACTTAGATCAAAAATTTACTACAAAATACAACAATTTGACTACTTATTCACTTTATAACATCATAAATGAAAAATATAATCCAAAATTGGTCAAGTTTAAAAATCAAAAACTTGCAAAAAAATTTTTTGCCCATCAAGCAAGAACAGCTGAATTGGTTTTTAAATGGATTTGAACAGTGTTAAGAGATTTTGCTAATGGTAGTACAACACTTGGGATCTTTGGAAGGAATTGATTGTTAGCCAAACATTTCGATATTGGCGGAACTATGCGAGTAAAAGAAATAAGAGGTTTTTTTAATCAGAAAGAAGACCGTTGAATTCAGAGTATTAATCCTACTTCTCAAATTTATAGATCACCACCACCTTCGATAACGCTTTCGAACCAAGGTCAAATAAAAGAAGAAGAATAATGATAACATCTTGTTATTTTTTATCAATTCAAACTCGCAAACTATTGTTTGACCAGCTTAATTTGTTTTTCTCATTATAAATCCGATGGGATTTGGTTCACTCGATTCGATCTCAATAACTCGTAATTCATTGCTTTTGTATCATTTGGATTTCAGTGCCTATCTATAAAATAGGAGAATATGGATCTTCTCCAAATGGTTCTATTTTGAATTCTATTAGAAACCTCCACCCAGAAAAAGAACAAAAATGAGCTGTGATACCGTACTATCAATTTTATTCTAGTTTAAACTATTGGATGATAAACTCGCGTGAATGAGGAAGCTGCAGCTCCTTGATGTGTAAGAAGTAACTTGACTTGAACCATACAGCTTGTGTAGGGAGGAAATGTGATACAGTTTGAGAGACATGGGACAAAATTATGTATCTTAGATTCTGAATAATTTGCTGGAATAATACAAATCAGAGCTATATTGTTAATAAGATTGTTCAATGCAATAATAGGTGATTCGAAAAACAAATTCTTCACAATGCAACCCCAAAATGCATCACCCGACAAGCAACCTAGGGAGGGCCCAATCATATCACACATCATACAAAATGCTCAATAGACCTGTCTTTGGCTGAAGTTCAAAATAGGAGGCCCTTTCTGATAAGAAGAATATATCGATGTTTACATCGATGTTTTTTATTATCGATAATATTTATTGGTCTTGCATCACGTTTTTGTTCAACCAATCTAATCCTGAATATAGAAAAGTAAAGTTTTTCTATTTTTAATTGAAAAGCAGCAAGAGGGACAAAAATGTATCTGCGTTAGATGGGGTTCGAACCTGGGACCTCAAAATTAGGGTGCGTTGTGGGCTTACATAACTGTTGTCACTCGCCTTTGGCAGAGTGGCTCAATTGAGTGAGCGTTCGGAAATACAACAATTTGACTACTTATTCACTCTATAACATCATAAATGGAAAATATAATCCATAAGAAGTTTAAAAATCGAAAAACTTTTTAAAAAAAAATGTCTCTGCCCATGAGCAAGAACAGCTGAATTGGGCTCCGCTCTGAACGTGTTAAGAGATTTTGCTATGCCCACAACACTGTGGGATCTTTGAAGGAATTGATTGTTAGCCAAACATTTCGATACTGGCCGCACTATGCGAGTAAAAGAAATAAGATTTTTTTTTAATCAGAAAGAAGACCGTTGAATTCGGAGGATCAATCCTACTTCTTAAATTTATAGATCACCACCACCTTCGATAACGCTTTCGAACCAAAGTCAAATAAAAGAAGAAGAAGAAGAATAATGATAACATCTTGTTATTTTTTATCAATTCAAACTCGCAAACTATTGTTTGACCAGCTTAATTTGTTTTTCTCATTATAAATCCGATGGGATTTGGTTCACTCGATTCGATCTCAATAACTCGCAATTCATTGCTTTTGTATCATTTGGATTTCAGTGCCTATCTATAAAATAGGAGCTATGGATCTTCTCGGTTCTATTTTGAATTCTATGGAGAAACCTCCAAATGTCAACGACCAGCAAAAAGAACAACTCAAAAGTGAGCTCTGATACCGTACGCTATCATAATTTTATTCTAGTTTAAACTATTGACATGATAGAATTTTAAGAAGATCGCGTGAATGAGGAAGCTGTACAGCTCCTTGATGTGTAAGAAGTAACTTGAGCGTCTTGAACCATATGAGCTTGTGTAGGGAGGAAATGTGATACGTTTGAGAGACATGGGACAAAATTATGTATCTTAGATTCTGAATAATTTGCTGGAATAATACAAATCAGATTTATATTGTTAATAAGATTACTCAATGCAATAATAGGTGATTCGAAAAACAAATTCTTCACAATGCAACCCCAAAATGCATCACCCGACAAGCAACCTAGGGAGGGCCCTGATATTTGTCACATCATACAAAATGCTCAATAGAGGTGGGAAGTTGGCTGAAGTTCAGAATAGGAGGCCCCTTTCTGATAAGAAGAATATATCGATGTGTACTAGGATCGATGTTTTTATAGGATCATAATATCGATACCACTGCTATGTCGGATTGCTTAGCACAACCTTTCGTTCTTGAACCAGCACAACTGTCAAACTTCTATTTGTCCAACTGATTTACACTTTACTAGAAGGATTGATGTAGGATATTTTTTGTTTTTGAGATGCGAGCGAAGCGAGCATCCAGACCAGCAAACTAGACAGAACACATTAGAACGCACATCGTGAGTCACATTATGCACGAATTGAACCTAGCTAAGGCTACTGTTGCTGATTGGCGTAGTTTTTTTAGAGAGGTTTGTGTGGATTTGTTGGCGAGTGATACGGACATGGTTGGAAGTGAGAATAAGATAGTTGAGATGGATGAGAGCAGTTGTAGATGTCAGCCGAGATGTTTTCTTTCCCTTCCAGACGTGTAACCTACGTATTTCCCGCCATTTGCTACTCAAAAGTTCGTTATTTTCCGCCATATTCAAAAGTTGCAGTTTGTAGAGGTAACGCGTATCATCGATTTATATATCGAAAGCGTGGATCGATATATAGACAGGAAGGACCCCCTATACTGAACTTCTACCGAGTGACCTTTTCTCAAAAAACTTCTCTCTCATTGAACTTGTCCCAAAACCTGCAGTTCATCCCGAGACGTTTGAACTACTCAGACGGTCACGAACTTCTCTTGGGAAGAGAAGTTTGAGACCTGCAGTTCACCCATCCGCCATTAGCTCGGGTTTCTTTCTAGTCAACATAGGACTCCCCTCATCGCAGAGTCAATACCATTCAAATTCACTCAATACTAAACTATTCTGTTCGATACTATACTCGATCGAATATAGAGTCGATTATATTTAATAAGCAGGTACTTAAATGAAAATCTGTTTGAGGACTCGGAAAATGAGTCGGGAGTGGGAAAAGAGAACAGTAGATGACTGTCATTTACCGAATTCTGACGGATGATGAAGATAATAGAAGTTGACGTCATGCCACGAAATAGCGGTAGTGGTGGTGACTGTCTCAGAATAGAGACGACGAACTGCGGATCCCATTCATTCACAAAGTGAACTGCAGGTGTCGCATTCATCCATAGAATGAACTGTGGAGCGGCCTGCAGGTTGCATTCAATCACGGAGTGAACTTGTGAACTTCTCCCACTGACCTTGTCTTTGGACTGAGTGACCTGCAGGGAGTCTACTCCCTCAGGTGACCTGGGTTTACACACCTCAAATTTTCAAAGGGTGTCATTTGGTACGTTTTTTTGACTCCACTCATTTTTTCCAATAACAGAGTAGGTATCAAACATGAAATTTTGATAGTTAAAGTATAGTAAAGCATCCATACCACCAGACTGTATGGTTCATCCCTGACATTGAATTTGTTCCCCCTTGGGATTCGTAAATCCCAAGGTTGATTTAAAAGGGAGTGTCCCAGCACACTGTGCTTACGTCCTCCCTCCCCCCTTGCAAGCAGGGGGACGATCTCTGGCCAAATACCGTGGGAGACTGCTACACTCACAGTCAGGGGCCCTGTGCCTAAGTGGCTCGAGTACTTGTTTGCGTAGCGCACTACAGGGTGGAGCTGGGCGTTCTAGCTCGCCCTACCAACTGTGCAGGTTGGTACCCGAGTTATTGGCGAGCCGCATAACTCACATGCCGGCACTATCCTGGGAGACGAATCTACCAGGAAGGTGCCTACCCACCTGCTTTCAGACATAGCCTTCCAGCGTGGGTTATCAAATTTTCATCCCTGACAGGGAGAGGAGGAGTTCTTGACGATATCCTCGTACTCCCAGGGTGCGGTTGGATTCTCTAGATCAGGGGTGCTCAAACTTAATCTGCTGCGGCGACCTACCTCAATATTTTTACACTACTTACGATTGACTCTGATAGGCTGCAAGTATTTGTGATGCAGGGTTGTCGTACATACACCCTACCTAGGTAGGGTGTACCGTAGCATAATATATTATATAGATATTAGCTTTCCGCACAATTTACATTATTTTAGTCAAGGTTTGGGTTAGGTTTACTCAAGTTCTTCTCTACAATATCATGAAAAACCCTAGTTATTCAAAATCGCGAGTTTATTCGTTGTTACAAAACCAAAGAGTTACATATGGTGTTAAACTTAACTAAGGAGTGACTTTGGATGTTGAAGCTTGGCACTGCATGTCATCAGCATACTTTTCATAAGATGGTGCCTAACCACTGAGTGATAATCGCAAGCATGATGACATATGATCGTCAGTTACTCGATTGCGATATTTTGACTTAATTATCTTCATTTCAGAAAATGCAGACTCTCACAAGTAAGTTGACACAAACATTGCTGTCAGTTGAAGGCCGATTTGTCTTAGATTCGGATATTTATCTTCAGATATAAAACAACATTACAGTTCAGAATGACTACAATTGTTGAATGTAACACAGGCCACTAAACAGATCAGTAATTTACTTGAAAGGGAATACTTACTTTTATGTAATAATTCGCAACGTTTCCTACGTTATATGAATTAGTTATTCTTTGCAGAACAAAAATTGGAACTTCAAAAGAGACAAGATGCTGACAAAGAAATGCTTCGAAAATTCAGGCTCAAGGTATGTGTTTTATTTCAAATCTAAATTATTTGTTGTGCAAATCTCTCGTAATAATTAAACTATTATACTGCTAAACAAACGACTGTCGTACAACTTTTTTTCGTTTTTAAATTTATTTATTTTTAATTGCAGACCATAAAACACATTGGGGATTTCGTGAATGATCCCAAAAGAACCCGTCTGAAGTATCCTCCCATGGATAAACTATTCCGACAGATAGTGTAAGTTTATTCCAAAGTATAAGTATATTCGGAAAGGTTTTCTAAGTTGTCTTATCTTATTGTATTTTATATTTTTTAGGGTGTTTTATCACTGATTTGGATGGTCCACAATATATATTTTATAATATCGAAATTCTATAGAATACTAGTTTAAAGGCCCTGCTACGCAGGTTAAAAAGAAATAGGCGAATAACACAATGAGGGAGTATAAAAACAATACGCAAAGTAAACAAATCGTATTTTCCAAGTCCCCGAGGAGGGGAGCACGTCGGTTGCCCTGGGAGCCGCTCCGCCCCGTTGGGGTTCTGGGGGGTGAATTCCTTTTTAATGGGAAGTACATGTTCCGTTGTCTAATAAGTATATAATAGTTGACAAACTATCTCACACTTGAAAGCTTGTGTTGATTTGTCGAAAGATTGTTGTTGAATTGATACTGCTATCTTAATTCCAAAAGTGATTTTTAATTTTTCACTCTTATCTGAAATTACTTTTTCCCTGAATTATTAACTCAAATTCACGACATGACATGACGTTTTAGTTTCTTTGGAAAAAATTGTTTTCTATTAGTGCTCGCAAAAACTGCAATGCGCGCTTTCAAAATTAACCTCTACTAGGGATGGGACATCGGCATCGATATTATCGAAATATTGATGTTTGGCTTCGATATCACGATGTTTTGCCATCGATGCCACACATTCGATATATCGATGTGTTGGCTCCGATAACATTGGTTTGGTTTACTCTTCACTCACCGATAAAATTCCATCTGGTCTGCTTGCTACCTAACGTGGAAAAAAGAAATATCAAAAATACTTTCAACTGCTGTAGTATTAGCGAATTTTCGAAGAAAAAAAAACTATTGTTCTCGGTCGAAAATATCTTAAAAAAATTTGTGCACCAAAATCCGTCTCACAGCATTCTAAATCTACTGTCAAAAGGCACCAAAAACACATAACTCTCGATAGAATTGAGAGAGAAAGCTCAAATTTGCACAAAAAATCTATCTAAGCTTTCAAAAGGCTATGTTTGAAGATGGGCCCAATCGCCTCACTCGAAGGGGAGATTTGGGGCATTTCAAATGGGGAAAATTACCGGAAAACCCCCGAGTAGGTGACTCTCTTGTGTACAGGTTTTGTGAACTACCACAGCATGGTGAAATCGGATTGGAGATATCTCAATCCATTCTAACTAGCGCAGTTTGAAGATGATAAAACAAGGTAGATGGGCGAAATTGGAAAAAAAAAACTATGAGATGATACCTCAAAATGGGGTATCACGAGTCAGAAAATAAAATTGTTTTTTGCCCAATTTTTCCTCATGCGAAACTAGTTTGAAAATTTTCTCATTTCGTCATGCTAAATGACTGGAACTGTTGATCATCTTCTTCAGCGTTGAAATACCTTTAAAATGAGGTATCATTTGTCACAAAATAAAACTGTTGATTTTGCATCGATATTCCTCATAAAAACCGTGTGATAAGGATGCTGTTAACTGATAAGGACATCGATATCGATAATATCGATGTTTTCACCCGATATTGGACGACATATCGATGCTAACACTCAAACATCGACATGTATTTGTTTTGTCTCGATGTCTCATTCCTAACCTCTACCTTCATTCTGACAGACATGAGCTGTCTGAGGAAGCTGGGCTCACAGCGCAGAGCTTCGGCCAAGAAGGAATCGACCGGTACATCATGGTTTTCAAGAAAGAGTACCCACCGACTGAAGATGAACTTGCAGTCCTACGCACAGGAGAGGAATGGACTCTGGAAAAAGAGCGAGAAATGGCGGCCCAGGTAATCCCTTTAATAAATATCTGTACAGGGTGTAGCGTTCTAAAACTCATTTCCGACCAAAAGTGCCTCTTAGCTCTTGTGTTTTACTTCTGCCAAAATGCCATTAACCCCGCATTTATATTAGATATATATTTCACGTTTCACGGAACTAATTGTGAGGTTTCTTCCAAATAAGTCCAAAAATCGCCAACTGAGTAAAAAGCTGCCTCGCTGCTAAAATGTGACTTGTTGGGTTCTTGCAGTATTTCAGTTGTTTAATTAGTTAAGGTTTGTTCAACGTATTATTTTTGTATTTATGTGCATTACATTGATTGCTGATAAAGCGCATGATACTTTCGAAGGGAGCACCTCTACTCTGTTCCCACTAGGCTGGCCATGTTTTGCTAAATTGTTTTCCTCTTTTTGCCTAAAAAGCAGTAGGTACTGTAAGATAAACGCATTTCTGTTGAAAAAGGTTTATTGAAATTCCACTTCTGAGAGAAAATTGTACTTTTTTAGGACTCAACTAAAGGTAAAAGAAAAAATATTGTAATAAATCTGTCGCTTTCTATGTATCAGTCCTCACGGCCGATGCTGTCGTCATTGTCAACATCAAAATTTTCTTCCTCACCTTCGGTAGGCCCCACTTTGGAGAGGTTTTCATAAAACGCTTTATTGGCTGGTTCTTCAAGGCAATCCACAAGTTTTTCCATGTCTTTGAGTTTTGCTGAATTGATATCTATGTCATTGAATGACTGCAGTAATAACTTGCGATTATCTTCATTGATTTTTGTAAAGTATCTACTCATACGGTTCATACATGCAGTTTTCTCCCGTTTTTCGTTCAGGATCGACTTTTTTTTAAAGCACCTACTTAAGTAGGTTTGTTTGGTAGTACAAAGTTTTTTGTTGTTAACTCTTTCTTCTTCTGCCAACTCCCACTATCGGAAATCGATTCCGACGTTTCACTCTTAATAGGAAAATAATACTGGATCGTTTTTATCTAAATCAACATAAAACACAGCCCAACAGAAAAAACAGCGAAGCAACTGACACTAAAACTGCGAATTGAGACGCAGTAACCTCGAGCACAGGCTATCGACAGCTAATTGAATGGACTTGTTCGGTTATTGTCTGAAACGCCGAACACTTAATTTCTTCTTGTCATCAGACCAATGAAGCCTTGCAGAAAGTGGAAATACGCGGTTTTTGCGGAGATATCCTTTCCCCTAGATTGCTTGTATGTTGAGGAATAAAATGGCATCTCTTTCTGGCTTTTTAAAACTTTTGGACTTATTTGGTTCTTGGAAGAAACCTCTCAATTTCTATCTGAACTAAACAAAAAACCACTCTTACATGTCAAGTTTTTAAAATTTCGATTTTTCAATAGTTCAATCATTAAATATGATATCTTGAGGCCCATTTAGACGAGCAACTTTTCACGGCAATTGTCGCTAAAATGAGAGTTCAAAGTTGATTTCAAAATACACCGAACAAGTTCATTTAATGAGTTAAACGCCAGCACATAATCAATTAGACACAACTCAGTTATTTGTTTTAATCCATTTTATTCCAAATATCATCAGAAACGTCAACTGTTGAGTCTACAAATCGTATCGGTTTTCCAGAGAGAAAGGGAGAAAATCGCTGCTATCGAAGCAAATGTCAAAACAACGAAGGATGACAAGAATTTCGTTCCTGCCTCCAACTACAGAGAAAAATACCAACATCTGATTGGACTAGATGCCGCCAAAGATGCGGCGAGAATCACGCAAACAAATAAGCAATACGGTTTCGGTATGTTAAACTTTAAGAAACTTGAGCATTATGAGCAGATTCATGATTTTTTTAAAAATGATTTATTGCACCAAGTTACAACTTATTAGCAACACATTTCTGACATTCAAGTATGGGTTGGTTATAGTAAGGGGGGGGAGGGAGTTGTGGGTTGGTTAGAAGTGCCATTTGTTGCACTTGAGATTCACTGCATTTTTCACTGTGCGGATTTTGTTATCGCGAGCACCTTAATTCACGTACGCAGATCATTAGGCTTATTTCTCTTGAGACGTCTGAATAGGTCGTCAACGTCGCACAGCTTCTTCATTGACGTGTAGTTGTAGCCGCTTGTGATGGGCTATAGCGTGCATTCTGATTACTTCATTTACTGCTGGTATACGAAGTTCTTTGTGTAGTCGAACGTTTCGGGTGTACCGGTATGCATCAACAACACACCTAAGTACATTGTTTTGAAACCACTTTGAGCAGTACAGCCTCACAACTGCACTCCATAAGTCCATACTGGTTTGAGGACTTGTTTGTACAATGTTAATTTGTTCTGGATTGACATCTTTGAGTGGCGACCCATTAACCAGTACATTTTTCTGAACTTGAGAACCAGTTCTGCTTTTTCATTCTTGACATGCGTCTTCCATCGCAACTTGGCATCCAGGGTCATGCCCAGATACTTGACCTCATTGGCGTGCGGTATAATCTTGCCATTGAGATAGACTGGAATGTAGTCGAGCTTGGGGTTGGTAAAGTCAACATGAACTGATTTTGTTTCATTCATCCTGATCCTCCACTTTGATGTCCAGTCTTGGATTTGCTTAATAGATCTTCTTAGTTTAGGAATTGTTGCACGATTCGTTTCACCAACTGCTAGGACAGCTGTATCATCGGCAAAAGTCGCTAGTGTCTCTCTTTCTGGCAAATCACCGGTGAACAGGATGTACAGGTGGGCCAAGTACACTTCCCTGCGGAACACCTGATGAATCGCGCTTACAACTGATTCGTCGCTACGGACATTTGTGATCGTACAAAACTCGTTCACCACTCATTTGAAAACTGTTGATTTACTTAATCTTGTTACGTTAACCCCTGGACATATGGAATCTCAGTGACCACCCGATGAAACCATATTGTTAACTAACTGTGACAGTCCTGTGAGTGGTGATGATTATGTCTTTACAGTTTACCAATCGTTACTTCGGAACAGCAGTGACCAAACGATGGAACGATTACATCGCAACCATCAACGAGCACAATCTAACGTAGTTATCATTGGATTGGATTGGCCAACGTTGAATTTGATAACCGTTTTACATCAAAACTGGCCTCCAATTGGAAGTATGTGGTGTGTGTGCGGGAGATAGCGCAAAGACATAAAGTGTCCCTTGTAGTTGCGTACTTGTACGAAAGCTGTTTTCATTTTGTTTTTGAAAATTTGAGAAAGCTGGAAGTTTTGAGAATTTTTTAGGTAGGTTTTTTTTTTCAATTTCTGACCCTATTTTTTTCTCCTGATTATGAATATTTAATGTTTTGTGTTTTAAGTCGAGAAAAGGGGGTGAAATTTGTGTAAATATCGTTTATTCAGAAAATTTATCGTCGACGTTGAAGTTGAGTAAAAAGGAAACAAATTCCTGGAATGTACATTTTTAAAAAAGATGCAACAACAAATATATTTTGATATGTGGATGATTTGTTTGTTGTTTGATTCCTCCTACATCTCGTATGGTATATAAGGGCGCTACTGGTCAGATGAATGAATGAATGAATAACGTGTTCATGAATGACTCTTCACAGAAATGGGCCATATTTTCAGTTTCAAACCCTTGGAAGGTATTAGGAGGGCAGAATCTGACAAGAGCTCGCCTGGCCCTCATTTCTGAAGAAATTTGGCAGTATTTTCAGTTTCAAACGATTAGGAGGGCAGAATTCGACAAGGGCTCACCTGGCCCTCGTTTCTGAACAAATTTGGCAGTATTTTCAGTTTCAAACGATTAGGAGGGCAGAATCTGACAAGAGCTCACCTGCCCCCTCATTTCTGAAGAAATTTGGCAGTATTTTCGGTTTCCAACGATTAGGAGGGCAGAATTTGACAAGAGCTCGCCTGGCCCTTATTTCTGAGGAAATTACGCGATATTGTCAGTTTTGAACGATTAGGAGGGCAGAATTTGACAAGAGCTCGCCTGGCCCTCGTTTCTGAAGAAATTTGGCTGTATTTTCACCTTCAAACGATTAGGAGGGCAGAATCTGACAAGAGCTCACCTGGCCCCTCATTTCTGAAGAAATTTGGCAGTATTTTCGGTTTCCAACGATTAGGAGGGCAGAATTTGACAAGAGCTCGTCTGGCCCTTATTTCTGAGGAAATTACGCGATATTTTCAGTTTTGATCGATTAGGAGGGCAGAATTTGACAAGAGCTCCCCTGGCCCTAGTTTCTGAAGAAATTTGGCTGTATTTTCACCTTCAAACGATTAGGAGGGCAGAATCAGACAAGAGCTCACCTCGCCCTCGCTTCTGAAGAAATTTGGCAGTATTTTTTTCAAGTTTTTGGCCCATAGAATCCAAGTATGTAAGGCGATCTAAGATTAGGACCAACTAGACCCTAAAAGGAGTCCAATTGCGAAAGAGCGGATTGTTTTCGCATAAGTTCTAAGGTCTTTCATGGAGAGTGAATCGACATTGTTTTTTTGGAATCTACGCATCTTGAAATTTGAGGGAGGTTATAAAAAATTGTTGCTATACTATTGCAAAGGTTTCAAACCGAAGACAGGAATGTGCTAACAACAGAAAAGCTCATCCTAAACAATATATGTTTAAGAACTTGTTAATTATTTTATCAGCTGTTGAAAGGGAGAGAAAGCTGGGATTGGCGGTATTTCCTCTACGCTTTGCCAAGATTTGTCATTCGATTTTCCACTCTTACCATAAATTGTGGCAAAACTTTGATCCCTTTCTCTTGTTTACAGTTCCCAGTGAAAATAAGAAAGACCACCGCTCCATTGAAGAAACGCTAGCGGATATTCAACGTAAAAAACGGAAGCCCAATCCGGAGAGTGAGAAATGAACTATGTACGTTACTTTACCTTGGTGTTGATAAAATCTCAGTTTTGAAAGAGAAGTGTTATTATAGCAATCGTAGTTGTAAAAACGGCGTTTTTTTACGCCAAAAGAAATATTTTATTTATTCTTAGTATTATTTTTGGCAGGAACCAAAATATTCTGCAAGGGGTGGTTGGTGAGATCATACTTCTTGTCTCTCAACGGTTTTCTGAAATTTTGTTGTGTAGAACCCCGCAAGTGAAAAAATCGGCTGACTGATTGGAGAAGGTTTGAGGTTATATTTTGAAAATTAAGTGCATAAGAGATCTTAATCCGGAATACAAAATGGCTATCTCATGAAAGTGGATAAATTGTTTAATTTTAAGTTCCCCCTATTGATCCCTATGGACGACAGACATTTTTGTAGGCACCTATTTCTTACCCACGTGTATATCTGGAGATATTAACTGATGAACTTAAGATGTGTGTATATATGTTTTTACAGACATTGGGATGTATATAAGTGCATATACAGAACTCTAAGTGGGCACACTGCACATAATTGTACGCATCTGGATATCCTGCCAACACCCATTCATGATATGCTGCGATGTAAATAAATACATCAAGATACACAGGGTGTCGAATCAACTAAGTCCAGCTATTCTACCCATGATAGGAAAGCGTTGAAAAATGCGCAGTTCCTCACGATGAGGAGGGAAGGGGGTTAATCATTTAGAAAAGGCTGAGATTCACTGCTCTATATACATTATGTCACTCATTGTACCCCATTTTGACGCCCTTGGAATGATCAGATCGGAGAGAGTGTATCCTAAATCGATTCACCACCCGAAAATCTAAATTAAACGATTCCTCCAAGGGCCTTGTTGTCAAATATCTCCAAAACTCCCAGTTTTAGCCCAATAAAAAGCCCGTCAAATCTGAAGGGGTAGTGCGATCAGATTCATAAGTTGGTAGGACCATGTAGGATGTTTGCAGAGTGTTAAGTCAAAACTGAGCATTTTTGGCTCGTTTTCTTCCACCAAAAGTGGCGAGCATGGAGATTGCTGATTCTGAATCTAGAGAATTATGTGTGTAGTCATAAATAAAAGAAATTACTTGGAAGGTGTATTCCAAAACTATTTTCTTAATCTTAACTTGGTGTAACTCGAACTTCTTCGAACTAAGTTCTATCTACGTTGATCGTTAAACTTGGATCCTGATGGACGGAGTTCATGTTTTATTTATTTTGGCTCTTAGTTCACTCATAGCCGAAATATATTCAACACTTCTCAAAATTGTTCCCAAGTTCCAAATTCAGATCTTATTAGGGCACAAACAATATTTTTTAAACTGTAATTCAGTTTGCCGAACCCCCAGTATCAACGCTCAGAGCACGTTCACAACCACTCCTTGTAGCTCATGAAGATTGTGTATTTTACTGTAAGTAGATGAAAGGAGTTTTTATTTTGACTTAGTTTAAAAAGTGACAATTTCTAGAACTCGCAGAAATGAGTATATTGTTGTTCAGTTGTGAGTAAATTTCTTCCTCGTGTTCACAAATACAGCATAATTGACGTTTTCTGTTGAATGCTTTATTTCCAGTTGTTATCTACAATTTAGTGAGACTACTTCCAACGAACGTTATCCTAGTGTTTTAATGTTGTCTGTTTAAAAAAAATTAATTTTACGTCATAAGTCCAGGCCATAACTGTTACGATGTTAATAGATATGTTACCGTTGAAGCAAGAAATTAAGTTAATTCGTGAAACAAGTGGTTTACATTATGAAATAACGGTCCATTTTTGGTAAAGTGTCAAATTCATATTTTTATCAACACTTCTAATTGCTATACGGAATATCTAGTTATTTAACATGACACACTTTTACACTACACACGAAATGCCTAGAAAGAAGGTGGAATAAACTAAATGTGTGCCTGGACTAAGACCAAAATAAATTAGGGGAGTTCTTCTCGTTACTATGAACTGTCTTCAAAGGTTTCAGCTCTCCACCTTTTTGACTAATTTAAGCGCATTGCTTTCTTAAAAATTTAGACTCTGTCTGTTTGAAAGACGATATTTTTAGGAATAGTATCTTTAGTATCTGTAGATAATCCTGATTGTTATACGGGTTGGTCATTTGGTTGGGATATCATATAAATATGTTATTTTCTCAATAAGCAATAATAACGAATACTAATGTTTGGTTGGTGACTTCATTGTTGACCTTCTTATGTCTCCGTCTCCGAGCAAAGGTTGGCGATATGGTGGGCAGCAACTCTTTTGATGCCGCTGTGTGGAACAAGTTGAGCGATGAACAGCCGAACCATGAGCGCAAGTCCTGCAGCCACAAGTTCTGACACCGCCTGACTTACTACTTTTTGTTTCTTTGCTGTGAGAAGGAGCTCTTGTTCCTTCCCCATCCTCTGCAGCACCTCAAAATTTGTTATCTTATCGACCCATGAGATCTCGAGGATTCGGTGATGCAAGTACATTTCAAATGCTGCTATCCGTCCTTCCAAATACGAGCTTAAGATCTATGCCTCATATCCGTAGAGGAGAATGGAGAAAACGTAGCATCGCAGCATGCGCACCCTCAACCCTAAGGTCAGCTCGTTTCTGACAAAGAAATTCTTCATGTTAAAGAAAGCCCTCTTGGCCTTTGCAATGCAGGACACGATTTCCTCCTTTCGGCTACACTGCTCACCAACCTGAGCACCCAGATACTTGTATGAGGACACCTGCTGTACCCTTCTTCCATCAATCCACAGCGCAACTGCCTCCGGTGTCTTTGAAGAAACCATGGCCTTTGTCTTTGCCACATTGATGCACAGCCTGACATCAGCACTTGCCTTCACAGGTGCTGCAGCTCACTCTGGGTCCTGGCAAGGATTACTGTATCATCTGCATAACGAATACTGTTGATGGAAACACCATCACAATGATTCCTCCACTAATGTCATCAAGGGCCTCACAGAAAATTGTTTCCAAATAGAGGAGAATTGTTGACCTGCTGAGGTATAACTGCAAGGGAAAGGACGCTCTTCCATCTTTACTTGAATCTTTTTTCCATTGTTCTAGTAGCCTTCTTGTCACAAGACCTCCATATGGCACCTGCTTGGACAATATCTTGACAAACATCCAAGCCTGGGTACCTCTGCAGGTGAATTCAATCACCTGATCACACCCATCTTCGCCTGTCTATAGATAAGCCAAGCCAACTGCGGAAATCAGTTCCCCATCCCTTAAACCCATCACTGTTCATTTATGAGGCCCTAAAATTGATTTTCATGAGGCATGAAATATTTACTGCAAGTTCTCAGGTATGCATAATACAAGATGTGCTTGTGCCCAGCTGCGAGGGCCTGACCATTATCTCGAGTTTTCCAAGAGAGCATTGAACTTAAATCAGTCACATTGTACATCTATTGGATCCTACAGCTCCAGGATTGAATTGGCTCCCCGTCTGAGACCGCATCAGATTTCAAGAAAAATTTAAAATATTTTCTTATTGACGGTGAATTTTATATTTCTGACTTTCTCGCACAAATTACTTTTATTATCATCTATTGACGTTTCCCCAACTATACGTACTTAATGGCAATAAAGCATATACCGACTTGAAGTGCTTAAATAGCTCCATTGATTCGGAATTTTACACTTTACCTGTGGATCACTCGTTATTCCATTCATTTAATAACGAAGTAACGTGAATATATCAGACTTTAACTAGCTCAAATCACACCGATTCGTTAGTAAAACCAATAACTAGTAATTAATAGTGTGATTAACTGAATTTACACTTTAACGGTAACATATACAAAAATCCTCAATTAACTTTTCTACCCTTCGATTAAATACAGATGAAAATTATCAATCATTCACACATGTTACACATTGTTTCTTGCAGACTACTAAAGTTGTAGGTAGTACATAGGTTCTTTGTAGTCGTTCTCTGTACATAGGCCCAAGGCCACTGGATACATCAATTTCGGCTGATTTCAATAACATACTTAAAGACAGAAAACTACTCACAGTAAATGCTTTGAATGGCCGTTAGCTATATTGTGTACCTATAAATAATATTGTGGATGGCTTTTTTTAATAAGTCCATCTTAAGTTTATGAGTGGAATAAATTGTTTTATTCTAAAAGTGCATTTCTTGATTTTACCTCAATTTATTTTTGTATAGCTAAGGTGGAATTTCTCATGTAGTAAAAGATTGATTCATGCATTTTCCAACGTGTCAATAACACTCTAGTCTCAGGTTTTAGTGTGATGGTGTAGGAGTGTTTTTCCTGTTTCCACTTGTAAGCTTTGCCGCCTGTGGAAGACACAATTCCAACTGCCGGATGCACAGTGTATGGGAATTTGAAATGGAAATGGGTGGTGGGGGTTGTCAAAGGGGCCTTGAATAACAGAGTTGATAGTGTGTGTAAGTGGTCCAATGAGTATTATGG
Organism: Creontiades dilutus; assembly: GCA_031894815.1. NCBI lineage: Eukaryota > Metazoa > Arthropoda > Insecta > Hemiptera > Miridae > Creontiades > Creontiades dilutus. The sequence continues at coordinate 28,760 of JAVIWC010001872.1, read as the reverse complement.
TAGTAGGTGACCTAACACCTGAAAAAGACATAAAATATAGATGTGAAGTCTTTTGAGCGTTCCTCGGAGGACTCGAAAGGATTCAAATACATACTTGCTGGTCAGAAAAGAAGCTGTCTTTGTGCCTCTTGACACCTCTGTGACTCCAAAGTTTAATGGGGTATATTGATGTTACTGGGTGGCAAATAAATTGAAATTAGCTAAGTATTTTTTATGTTACTTTGATAGGTTGAAAGTGTGACAATTAGAAAAGTGTGTCTTGACGCTTCAAACCCTTGACATCCAGTTCTGTATCTGAATAGTGACACAAAAGAAGGCAGAAGATAACGCTTACTTCACTAGGTTTTTGTGACTCTTAAAAAGGGTCCTCCTATAGGGAGGCATTTGATATTGAAAAAACTGCCCAATTCCTAGGAAATGAGAGAGAGGAGAGCTCTTGTCAGATTCTAGCCTCCTATTACCTTCTAAGGGTTTGAAACTGAGAATACTGCCCAATTTCCTTAGAAATGAGGGCCAGGTGTGCTCTTGTCAGATTCTAGCCTCCTAATACCTTCTAAGGGTTTGAAACTGATAATACTGCCCATTTTCCTCAGAAATGATGGCTGGTGAGCTCTTGTCAGATTCTAGCATGCTAATACCTTCTAAGAAATTGAAACTGAGCATTCTGCCCAACTTCTTGGATATATTGGGAGAAGAGCTCTTGTCAGATTCTAGCCTCCTGATACTTCCTAAGCGCTTGAAACTGTGAATACTGCCCAATTTACCTTGGAAATGAGGGCCAGGAGAAGAGCTCTTGCAAGATTCCTGCCTCCTAATACCTCCTAAGCGTTTGAAACTCAAAAAAACAGTAGACTCTCGATAATTCAAAATTATAGGGACCTAACGGAAATTTGAAATTTCTAATTAATGAGGGGCTAGAAATAAAAATTCGAATTGAAGAAAGTTATATATATTTTTTTAAGGAATTCGTGTACATATACGACAGTGTATAAGATTGTAAATGCTGGTAGAAACAAAAATACGTGGAATGCGTGGATCAGTATATTTATTGTAAAACATTTCTTCATTAAAAAAATCGGTTATTTTTGTTTGGGTCGCTTGGTTGTCTGCAATCTGGTCCACAGCATTTCCCAAAGTGCTTATTGCTTTCCACACACACCTTAGATTGTGCCGTTTTTTGAATTTTCTAACAATCCCTCAAATGAAGAATGGTGACACCCAAACTTGCTGCAAACCATCTGGCCGTTTCTTTTAAAAAGAAAATGCTGCCCAACTTGGTTGGAATCAAGGGCCAGGAGAGCTCTTGTCATATTCTAGCCTCCTAATACCTTCTAAGGGTCTGAAACTGAGAATACTGCCCAACTTCCTTGGAAATGATGGCGAGAAGAGCTCTTGTCAGATTCTAGCCTCCTAATACCTCCTAAGCGTCCGAAACTGAGAATACTGCCCAACTTCCTTGGAAATGATGGCGAGAAGACATTGTGTCAGATTGCCTCCTGAATGCTAGTTGGAAAACTATCCTATACCTTCTAAGGGTCTGAAACTAATACTGCCCAACTTCCTTGGAAATGATGGCAAAGAGCTTTGTCAGATTCTATCCTATAAACTGAGAATAGCCCAACTTCCTTGTAAATGACAGAAGAGCTCTTGTCAATTACAAAAATCCTAATTATTTTACTGCCCAATTTTTGGAAATGAGGGCACTCCTGGATTCTAGTCTGGAAACTGAGAATACTGCATTTTGGAAATGTGCTTTTTGACACACAACTCCTGTAGATTCTAGCCTCCTAATACCTTTATGCAGGGTTGAAACTTACTGCCCCTTTCCTTGGAAATGATGGCCTTAATTGAAAAATACTGCCCAATTTTCTAGGAGCTATGACATTGTATAAGATTGTGAATGCTGGTAAAAACAAAAATACATATCATAATAATACATGTGGATCAATTTATTTATTACAAAGAGAGTTGTATCACATTAAAAAATCGGTTATTTTTGTTTGGGTCGCTAGGTTGTCTGGATACATCATTTTCCAAAGTGCTTATTGCTTTCCACACACAACTGTAGATTGTGCCGTTTTTTGAATTTTTCTAACCTTCCCTCACTGGTTTGAAGGTTGGTGACACCCAAACTTGCAGCAAAACACCTAGCCTTTTCTTTTAAAAAGAGTCCTCCTATAGGGAAGCATTTGAAACCAAAAATGCTGCCCAACTTCCTTGGAAATGAGGGTGAGGAGAGCTCTTGTCAGATTCTAGCTGAAAATTCTGCCCACTCCTAATAGACTTGTCAGGGTTTGAAACTGGAAATACTGCCCAGTAAATGAGGGTGAGGAGAGCTCTTGAGTAATAGACTCCGTTTGAGTAGACTCTTGATAATCCGAAGTTATAGGGACAAAACAAAAAATTCGATTCATTGAGTTTTTCTAAATAGTGAGATTTTTCATGTATTTTTTTTAAATTGTCAAATCGATTGTTGCTTGGGAGCGACATTGGGTTCCTAGGTTAACACAAGTGGTCGAGGAAACCAATAACAATAATAATTTATTCTTATTTTTATTCATGTCATACAAAAGATGCCGCTAGTAGCGCTGGTTTCGCGCAGTCTACTCCTAGTAGATACCTACCGCACATGGACAACCACACTGTCATCCACAGAGTTCGTCGACAACAAAAACATAGATCTCAGACTAATCAGCAACTACATCTATTTATTATTAGAAGCAGTTGGTTTTATTAATTTTAGTTCATCAGGATGGTTAAGTGCTGCGTATTTGGTTGCAGTAATCTTGGTAACGTTTGTTTCCCAAGGATGAAACTATGAGAAAACAGTGGATTGACGCGATCCACCGGGAAAAGAGTTTTGTGATTAAAAAGACAACAAAACTGTGCTGGACTCATTTTCGTCCCGACGATTTCATGCAGGAAAGTTATTCCACTGGTAAGAGCATAAGTGATTCTTTCTGTACTATATAGTAAGCACATACATATGTGTATTACATTATAGATGCTAATGTGAAAGAAGTATAGGTACTCGAGCTTTTCTAGGTAAGCCTACCTACTTAGACGTAGGTGCGTCCAAGTGCAGGTTCACTTTGCTGCATAATTTGCCGAAACGTTTGCTCATGTTCTGGTTTACAGTTGATAAATTTTATTTGGGTAATATCCAGCTTGAAAAGTGTGAATTGATCGAGTTTTAGACGTTCGTGCCTTTTCTAATTGTTGATTAAAAGTTGGCTCATGAGCTATAAAAGTTGAAATCCCAAAATCGTCTGTCACTTAAACGGATTTCGATTGATAAAATTACGTGTTGAAGTATTTATTTGTTGAATTATGCATAGGCTCCCCCCGTAAATTGGATTAGATACATCGGTAGCGTACCTACCCAGTTATGCAGTTTTATACGATTTGTACATTCAGGCAATCAAGAATTTGAAGTGTTCTGTGTGAGTGTCTCAAGTGTTAATGGCTTATGGGTTAGATATAATTAGATATGTAGGTACGTGGGTCATTTCAAAATTTCGGTCACATTTGGGTATCGACTTTTCTTTAAAAAATAAAATAAAATTTGGAACTTGACAAATGGTAGAACCAAAGAATAGGTAACGCACCTCTTATCAGTGATAAGTTATCACACCCGCTATATCGATATAGGTCCACGGTATCGATATATCGAAGAAACGTGTATTAAACATTTGATTAATACCTCAGCTGTGCAACAATATGGGGGTTTTGTCCGAAACAAAAAAACATCTCAGCTGGGCTAGAATATCGGTGTTTGGTCCGGGATTAAAAGAAACATAAATACGAATGAAAGCAACAATTTCTGGTTTGAAAGCAAACATCTACCATCTAGTTTGGTGGTCTTGATGCTCGCATCTCAAAAACAAAAAAATATCCTACATCAATCCTTCTAGTGAAGTATAGATCAGAAGAAACAGAAATAGGAATGAAAGCAACATGCAGCTGTGATAATCGTTTCAAGATGGCATTATATCGATGTAATAATCGATAATTAGATCGATGTAAGGACACATCGATCTTATCTGATAAGATCGTGATAAGAGGTGTGCGTTACCTATTCTTTGAATTAGCCAAAATTTGGAACTTGACAAATTTTCTTGTTCCTAATCAATCATTGCGGTTATCTCGGCATATCACCCAAGTGAGCACACATAATCTTGAACCGTACTGCTGACATGCCATTTTGAAAAGAAAAAAAAACATTTCTAGGGAGTGAGGTACTATTATTTTTTCCCCTCTTGAGCCTCCAACCTCCATGAGAATCGGCGCTCATGTCTTTCAATATAGGTGAGTGGAACAACACAAATTAGCTTAATTTTGGCGACAGTAAATACTAAGGTTTCCTTGCCAAAATCTCACTTGCTACAAGCAGATCTCACTCCCTACAATTTAAGGGGCTATTGGCTGGATATTGTAGGGAGTGAGGTTATAGCCTTTCACCGCCTTTACAGGTCACAAATCTATTGAAACTGGTTGAACCAAAATGTTGTCAACGAACTTCCAACAACGACACTAATTGTCAACAAGTGCGATCAAGGTTCACTTGCCACAGTCAGAATGTTACTGGAGTAGGGAGTGAGAGTTAAAAAACCTACACTGCTGCTTCCAGGGGTGGTTTTCCCGGTAGAACTGACTGGGAAGGTCTAGGCAAAATCCAACCACCAGCGTTGGAACCATCTTGAATAAGGGATATCAACAAAAACAGAAGCAACTTCATAAACACCCTTTCCTGTCAATTGAGGGCTAATTTCAAAAGATTGTAGGAGTGAGAAAAAAACGTGTGACACTGAAATAATGGGCTGATAAGGCTACTTGATTTGATCCAATTTTTTTTCCTGAGGCGGATATCCATTGTAGATGGTATGTTCTTTCATGGTGTAGGTGGTTATAACAGCCCCAATAAATGTTTCGCTGAGTAGTGACGATGGAAGTTGTATACCTCTGGTTAGTGACAGCTGTAGGGAGTGAGAAATACGGACTTTGGTGTTTTCTCCTGGGTCCTGTAGGCACAACTTTTACATACTTTTCCATGGAACATGTACATCCACATAGGAGACAATTTTAAAACACTTACAAAACTGTATTTAGTTGAGATTTGACGGTAATACTGATCAGTGACATAAATGTAACCGAAATTTTGAAATGACCCATATACCAGTAATGTATATAAGAGATATCTTTTCATATATATTTTAATTGGTATAGCTGGAGTTATTTCTTATTTTAGGCTTACCTCTCGAAAGGAAGAAGCTCAAGAAATGTGCTGTGCCGTCCGTATTTACATTGAAAACAATGCAAACAAGCATCCGCCCAACATCAGTCAAACAACAGCCCTCTCCTGTTGCCCAGCCTTCAGCTTCTGCATTACTTGCTTCTTCTAGTGCAGAAACCTCGGGGCATTCTGAAGAAGGTCAGCCAACTGATGCTGACATCCTCACAAGCCCTCATTCTGGTAACGGAAAGATCTATTTTGTATGAAAACTCAGAATTATGGATTGTGGAGGACGTACGTGTAATTTTTGAATCGTCTGAGCTCATTCAACCCTCGACTCTTACTACTTTCAGCCAAAAAACAACTATTTCAAAAATATTTCGACATATCAAAACGAATCAAATAATTGTATAATTGTTCATCTCCCATCTATCTCGCATTGGCACCCAAAATTACTTGGAAGTGATTGTTCATGAGATTGTGAGGTTTGGGGGTTCACTGTTGGATTCAGAATTTACGATTATTTGCTACGGGAAAAATTATATGGATCCGAAACCTATAGCAGAGGATTATGCGTAAACAAAATTTCTAGGAATTACCACCCTATTTGCTGATGTCGGTAAGAAATCTCGGAAAAACTACGTTCTTGTTACAGTTTCAATCAGTTTTTGGCCCATATCATATATGCGTCTGAAGCGATCAGGCTGGTTAGAAGTGGGACCAACTAGACCTCATATAGAGCCCATGTACGAAAGAGCGGATTCAAATGCCTTTCATGGCCCGTATGGTTTGACATTACACAGCTGCAATGACTTACCGTGTGACTGTTCGAAAATTAAAAAAGTGAATAGTTTAGTTTATTTAGGAGTGGCGTTTGATTCTCAAATGAAATAGACCCACCACATTCAAAGTTTGTGTCAAAAGCTAAGAAAATGTGCCTAAACCCTGTTTAGAATTAAATTTCTATCAGAAGAACTAATGATCAATATTTATCTGGCGCAGATTGAGTCAATTTTATAGTGTGCCATTATAATATGGGGAAGCACTTTCAAATACGTAATAGATAAATGATTCAGAAAATGACATTAAGGATATTTTTTTCATTAAGCCCAGCCGCCATCCCACCGGTACATCATTTCATGACCGAAGTTGCCGAGAGTAAAAAATACATTTGCTCAAATGACGACCAAATACAGATAAATGGGTTTTGTAGACTTTGAATGACATCTTGAAGATCTTAACGTTGAAGTTTGAATGGGGTTGTAGACTGTTTTTGCTATACGATTAAAGCTTATTGAGAATGAAAACCAAAATGCTGGATGTTGTAATCTAAAAGACTCATCTACTCAAACTCTGCTTAAATTCTTAAAAAACATACCTTCCTTATCTTGATATTACACAGGATTGGAATCATATGAGAAATGCATTTGCGCTTTGGGTTCTCTAGGTCTTGCTCTCAACTAAATCATGGAGACAAACTGGTTGTAAATGTGACAGACTAATGTGCGTGAAGACTGATTTTCATCGCTGTAATAAAATTGATAAGATTTTGAATTAGGAGTGATACTCGACATAGCTTACAGTACTGCTAGCAGTATTTGCACATTATGGCGACTGAACAGGATAAAGTAAAGGACATTCTTTGTTATTTCGAAAGATACCAGCCTAAATTTGTACTCTTTTTGAAGAACACTCCACGAGGAATCGAATGAGCCCCTCCCCAGGTCCGTAGGTCAAACCATTCCCGATCTATGGCCCGATTTATGGTGCCAACATTCGCGTTATTTTGGTTTATTATTGTTTTGTGTTGATATCAGTAACCTAGTAATGTGGATACTGGAGTGAACTCCTAAAAGGCTTTGTAGCCGATACACGGATTGAAGCATACCGATAACCATAAAAAACGCTGCTAATTCTTTCACTGGGTTTATTATTCAATTGGCTTGCGTTCATGATTTGAATTTCTACTAAGCTTTGGAGTGTGCGTGTTTCACAGGTGATAGAGTGATTATCGAATTTCAGGAGGCACACAAATATGATCAACTGAACAATCCAAATAGGTATTTTGGTTGAGAACAGATTTACGTGCTCTATGCATATCTCCTGAAATTCAATTATTGCTCTATCACCTGTGAAACACGCACACTCCAAAGCTTAGTAGAAATAAATCATGAACGCAAGCCCATTGAATAATAAACCCCAGTGGAAGAGTTTGCAGCGTTTTTAAAATAGGTATTTACGTAATTTTGAACTTCTTTTAAAGGTGGGATTGAGTCGTTTGTTTCACAATTTGAAGCCAAGAACACGGACAAGATCTTTTCATCGTTTGCATCCTTTGCATATTGGTAGTTGAACATTGAATTTGGCTGAGAGAAGCACATTTTTGTTTCACGTTTCCTTCATGGTTGTCACTTACAGCCTCAGTGCACCCCTGGGGTTTCGGAATAGTGGCCACTGTGCCAGATGTCGATTTGTGGTAATGTACCATTTTCAGCGAATTTGCAGCGTTTTAGGGAAAGGTATGTGCTAAAACGGTAATCGTTCGGGTCTTCCCAGTAACGTGATAGCGTTTTGCTTCTAGTAACTTTAACCGTCTCCTGTTTGTTTTTAATAAATTAAAATATCTTCGCAGATCCAGGAGCCACCATCAAGGAGGAGCCGGACGATTCTGACTCATCTCCTGTGACCGCGTCACCATGGCCGCACGTTTGGCTCCCCGCCTCAACTGCAGGTAACAGGTCCTTTACTAACCATAAAACTCCTCTTGATATCTTGGGATACACGGATGTCTATCCACTTTTGCATTTGTCATCACTAGAATTCGGATCAATATGCAAAAAAAAAAAAAAATTTCCCTGGACTGTCAAAATTTTTGGAGGTTTTTGACTGTGAAATTCCTGAGTTGGTCTGGTTGAGTCATTTTTTGAGCGCAGAACATTTCAACTTGCAATTTCTCTGGGAGTGAGTCCGTTGAGGTCAATTTCAGTAGGCTTGTTTCACACAGACGGAAATCTCCGTTCGTTGTAAACCCGTTCAACTACCGAGATAGTGTATTTCAGTGTAGCTAGGTACATAGATGTTTCTCAGAAATATGCCATTTATATGCAAAACTCAGTAACGTTTGCAAATGCATATAATATGTAAAAGACAACAAACTATGCACGAATATGCAATCATAAATACCCAAAACATGCTAAATACCTCAATTTAAATAAGTATGACACTTTCTATTGAAAAGACCTGATACGCAAAAAATATGCACAAAGTTTTAATATTAGTTTTCTTCTCATTTGACCAAATTTGAATGCTTTCACCTCCAAATCAGTGTTGAAAAACCACGAAAATTGATGTGTCACACTTTGGGCTTGCAAACATTTATGTTTGCTCAGTTTTGATGACTTGGCAATTTTGTGCTGAACGGGTTGCGGGTGGCCAATATGAAATGAACTGTCTAATGTTCGTAAAATCGAGTGTAGAATCTGAATCGGGAATAAAAATTTCGGCTGCCCATGTGGAATAACAAAAGTTAATGTGAACTGAGCACACAGGCAATGTGCAGTGTAGTCATATTTGAGATCCACTCTATAGGGAAAGTAAAAATGGGCATCCCCCACATTCCACTCCCACATAACGGTTTTCAACTAAAACGTGTTCAAAACTGAAGTGAAAGTATCCTTACAGCTGATTATCGCCTTTTATATGTGTTTTCAGATCTTGATCCAGCTGTGAAGATCAAGGAGGAGCCAGTAGAAGAAGAAGAAGAAGAGGAGGAGGTTACGTTCCACAGTCACCTGTTCACTTCCATTGCTGTCACCGAGGATCAGACTGATGCACTCTCAGCTGATGAACAGTCAAAAGGTAACAGACTTCTTGAAGAAACATCCAGAATGCGAATATTAAACGCTTGATCTGAAGAAAATATTGAATCAGTTTGAAGTACTAAGTTTTTGACAAAGAGAAAAAATCCATGATTTTTTAGCAAAAACATACTTGGCAAGTTCCAACTTGAAACGTATTAATTAGGTAACAATTTTTTTTTAGAAAAGTGTTGGAGTAAGCCCATTTTAAAAGACATTCGATTTAATGAGGTTTTAGGGCCAGTTTCACCAACAATCCCTAACCATGGTTAAGGTAAATCATTGTTTTACGGAACCAGAGTTTTTAACGTAGATTCAAAACAAACGGGTTTTAGCAGTGCAATCAGTGGTTCGTTTGTCCTCATCAGGCTCCAATTTTTTTAAATTGCAAAATATAATCTCAAAATAGCGATAATATAGTTTGAAATTAAAAAAATTGGAGGCTAATGAGGACAAACGGACTTTGGAATCGTGTTCAGCGCATCAAAATACATAGAAAATGTCTAGTTTCCTCAAAAGGGCTTGAATTTAATTTTATTTGTAGACCTGTGTTATCTATTGTAGAACTCAACGTTCAAACCTCTGGTTCCATAAAACAATGATCTACAGGGTGCGGCGTGGAAACTTGCTGATTTGAATTGGGCGCCAAAGTGCGAGGGATGGTCAGGAAGGGGCGGGGAAGGTCTCATTCGAAAGAAGGGTTCCTGAAGTTTTGTTCCCTCACAGATCACTCGCCATCATGCGTTGGCTGAAGGAACAGCACGCGTACGCCGTATAGACCTACTTTTCAAACGGTCAGTCCGCAGAGGCCCTTCCGAACTCGCTTCAATATTCGTGCGGCAGGTCCCACTCCTGGCCGTCAATCTATCCTTTCGTGGGTAAGGACATTTCGGGGAACGTCATGAGAACGAGCCCGGGACCTCAACGATCGCGCTGTTACGGTCAATGCAGATCGCTACAGGGAGATGGTGGAAACATTTTTCCTTCCCCAACTTGTTGAAATGGACCTCGAGGATGCGTGTTTCCAGCAGGACGGCAACAACAGGAGAGCATCTATGGAGCTTTTAAGGGAACACTTCCACGAGCCCCACATCTCTTTGAGGGGTGACGTCCCGTGGCCAGTGCGCTCCCCAGATTAGGCGCCCTGTGATTTTTTGTATGGGGTTATCTGAAGTCTATCGTTCATAACGACAAACCCCGGACCCTGCAACACCTCAAGGACAACATCCGCCAAGCCGTCACCGACATTCCCGTCGATATGTTAGAAAGAGTAGAGCGAAACTTCCAACATAGGCTACAATAGTGCATCACTTGTGAGGGCCGTCATTTACCCGACGTAATTTTTAAGACCACTTGAAATAAAAATTCAGAAAGTTTTCTTTACAATAAAAAAAAAAAAGAAATCGATATGTGAAGTACTTTTTGTTTTATTGACTTTTCAAATCAGCAAATTTCCACGCCACGCCCTGTACTTGAAACTGGCCCAACAATGATGGTGGTTGAAACTGGCCCTCAGATGGAAACTTTCCAACTATCAAGTTTTGAAAACTTGCGATGGAAACGAAAGTATCCGCACAGCTGATCTGTTCCTATTTATGCGATTATGTCTTTTCAGATCTCAATCCAGATGCGAATATCAAGGTGGAGGCTGTTGAACAGGAAGGGGAGGTTACTAACATTGCAGTCTCGGAGATTCAAACAGATCCACTCCAAATTAAGAAAAAACCGAAAAGAATACGAAAAGCTCGAGGTAGTATATTTTAATATGTTTTACGAGTGAATGTTTAGTTTGACTGCTAACGAAAGAATGTATTTTCATTCTATGGTAACGACAAAACAAGTCATGACACGACTTGGATTAGTTATGGTTGACACGGTTGACACTATTCCTAATGTTGACACTTCAGCTTCAAAACGCAAAAATAAGGTAGTAAGGCACTGTACACTTTTGAAAGTGGCGTCATTCTACAGATAACAATGTAAGTATTGAGGTTGACCCACTCGATCGGTTATAAGAATGGTGTAGAAATTGTCCGGGTGATTGAAAACTGATGACAGCTGTATCAGTCACTAGAGATGGGCAATCTATACTCATCTCGTTGATCGGATCGGGATCGATCGCTCATCCAAATGATCAGCTCTTTGACATAACTCACCGCTCATCCACTCCCCCCTTCGTTAAGTAAGACGTCATTTTCAGGTCAAAGAAAGTGCTCGTTATCTTTGAGGTCGAGAACAGAGAGATCGATAGCTCGTTCGATCGGGAAATACCTCTCGATATCTCGAACGCGTTTCCTTATCCTGAACGTTCCCAGCGATACTGCTCACCGTTAATTTGGATCAGTTCGTTGAGCAGTGTCTGATCCGATCCCTCCCACCTTCTAACACTACGAGAGCGAGAGGAGAGCCAGTGATCCGCCGGTGATCAACCAAACGATCCCCATTCCAGTCGGTTCATCAAGAGGGGAAAGAGCTACCGCTCTTTCTTCGTGAGTCATCGTTCACTCGCTCATTTTCAAGAGCTAGTTCTTTTTACTAACTCATGACCGGATCGCCCATCACTATCAGTCACGCCACCGCCCGATATCCAATGTCTCGTGCTAGTGAGGTAAATCGAAAAATGTAGAATTTCAAGTCAATTTTTGCCTGTAAAAATAAAATCCCCGCAACCTCTGCTCTGTGAATAACATAAGGAAGAATATGTTCGCATCAAAAGCTTCAATTTCACTAGAAAAATGTGATAGGTCACGTGTCAACATTAGGTTCCATGAAATAGGTTTATGTCCTATTGTTTGGACATACACTCAGTCAACGTTTGGGAAAATTGTTGGTAGAGTTGTTAAGGTAATATTTAGATTGAAATAATATAGTAGAATGTATATAAATAGGTGTGTATATAATATAAATATTACCTTGTGCATATACCCAAAGAGGCAGTTAAGGACTTGTTTTTAATATAACGCTCACGAAATAAGTAGTTGATCAACCAAACTCAAAAAGAGTTGAAATTCATAGCCATCATGATTTATAATTTAGTCTAATTAGGCAAACTATAGTTTCCTGACAATTATTGCGTATGATGAAATATTCTTTCTTTGACAGCTGAGAGGCCCTACGCCTGTGACAGCTGTGATTTCCGAGCTAGTCACCCTTGTCATCTGAAACGTCACTTACGAAAACACACAGGTTTGTTGCATTCATTGATTGATGAAATAGCCTTATCATTACTTTAGTCCACATCCCAGAAGTTGAAAGTTGTCTTTACTGAACACAGTGAAATGTCACGTTTGTTTGACAGGTGAGAGGCCCTACGCCTGCGATACCTGTGACTACCGAGCGGGTGAGCTTAACCTTCTGAAAAGACACATGAGAACACACACAGGTTTGTTTAATCTATTTATTGATAAAGTAGAATGTGGATATTATGTTAGAAGGATTTTAACGGAGACAAAAGGGATTCTTTTCGACAATGAGCCCAGGTCTCAGAGACATTTACGTTATAACATGAGCTGGATTAAGGTGTCTATTGGAATTCACTCGCCTCCACAATTTGTGGAACACCATAAATCAATAAGTTCGTTACCATCAAGTTTTCCTCGTAACGAACATATTGAATTCAGTCACGCTCTTGCTTTCCTAGAGTTCTAGAGAAATATAATTTTTTATAAAGTTAAACTTAAAACAATCTTTTCAATATTCTCACCACTGCAAAACTCTAAATTCAATAGGTTATGGGCCCAGCACGCTTCCTAGGTCTGGACGCAATGGCTCGTGAGGGGGAGTGTTGGAATTCACTCGCCTCCACAATTTGTGGAACACCATAAATCAATATGCTCGTTACCATCAAGTTTCCCTCGTAACGAACATATAGAATTTCCTAGAGTTCTAAAGAAATATAATTTCATTCACAATTAAACTTATTACAATCTTTTCAATATTCTCACCACTGCAAAATTCTAAATTCAATAGTGTCAAGCGTGCTAGTCTCCGGAATAAATCCTCGGCAATGTCTCTGAATGCCATGAGATAGATTTACAATTCGAACTGAGCTCTTTTAACTCTGGCATCCAAGAAGAATGTTTCAAAGCTCAATCTCCGAGAGATTTTCACTTACAATTTTTTGTGTAAATGCCTTGTGCTCATGGAATATCGCGTTATTGCATTCTTGCTGTCATTCTCAACTAGAGCCTACTTAATTCGACTACTTAACGGACTAGATCAGACTGCTCTGATTTAATATCGTAAGTTGGCGTGGCGCTACCGGAAATTTTTGATCAGTTATTTCAACATTTGACACAGTGTAATCGTAACTGAAGTACTTACTCCACAGCTGCACATTCACAGAAATTGTATGTCTGTATAGTGTTGGACATGAATCAGATCATTTTAAACATCGGGAAAGATTTTATTTTTTCTTCTTCATACTCTCCTCCTTCAATATTGTTTAATCTCTGAAGTACCTACATTTCTTTTTTATGAGGGCAAAACTCCAGCGTCGGGTCCAGGGCACGTCGTAATGTTTATTGTATTTCAACATAGGCATTCTTCTTGAGATCTAGAAATAAAATACATTGAGTTGCTTTGCAAAGAGCGCCCTGCTTTCTGCGTGGGAAAAGCTGAAATCCAACTCAACTTAGAGTGAACAACCATGGTCCTCAGTGGTGAGAGGTGATGATCTACCCATTAAGGCCGGATCAAACAGGACGCGTTATAACGCGGAGCTCAGGGAACGCGCGTTCTCCCCGACGTTTGGCGATGTAGCCACGTCGCACACATCGCGTTATGTTGCGCGTCATTTTGGCCTGCGAACCAGCATTGTGATAGTGTACTCCAATAGTGTACTGCGTACAGGCAGTTCGCTGCTATAACAATAATTTCTGGTTCTTCTAACTTTCTCATAAAGCTATGATAACTTCGGGTGACTCTGATGAGAAAGAAGCTCTACTTTTACTAGTTTTATTCAATGACAAAAAAATACGACATTGGGCGTACCCAATCAATGAAAAGAGAGAAGAGTTTGGGTAATACCACCGTGTATGTCGGGAGCTGCGATCACACGAGGATCGTTTTGCCAATGAGAGCCTCCGTTTCCTCACTCATCTCGAAAAAACCGAGGAGAACGCCTTCAGCGCGCGTTACTTTTGTAATTTGTTACAATTCCAACGCTTGACGCCGCGTTACTGAAAGTATCGCTGAGCCTTAACGTCGTGTGTGTGGCGGGGATGATGCCATGTTGTGTCATGCAAGTGGAACGCCGTAACGCGACGGTACAGGAACGCCTAACGTCGCGTTATAACGCGTCCTGTGTGATCCGGCCTTTAGTCGGCATGCAATATCCCATAATGCATCTTTCGATGATTGTTTCGGCATCAAAATCCTGCGAAAAATAAAAGGAATGCTACATCAATCTGAAAAAGCTCATTGCATAGTTTTGGGGACATTCGATTCACCAGGGCTTAACATCAGAAAATAACAAGCAACGTCCCCTTGAAACCTGAGCTTCTCTTTCGAAGTCTTCAATTCCCAAAAAATCATTATCTTTCTTAGTTTTGATAAATGCAGTAGCCGAAATATTAACAATAGTTATGTGGTGTTAATTTCAGTGTTCTTTTCATTTTTGATGATATATATGTATTTGATTGAATAACATTACTGTTACGATATTAATTGGTCAGTGATCGATTGCATTCCATAAATCATCAGTTTTGTTTGATGAAAGTAGTGAAATTTTTCGTTTCTTTGGCAGGTGAGAGGCCCTTTGCTTGTGACAGCTGTGACTACAGAGCAAGCCATCTTTGTTCTCTCAGGCGTCACTTACAAACACATACAGGTTTGCTTTTGTTATACCTTGATAGAATAACTGTAACGTTAGTAACTACGCCAGTACTACTACAGGGTCTAGCACAAGTCATGTCCAACCACCCTCCCACGTGTTCTGTAGGGTGTTCCAGAAGTAGCGCAGGATGTTAAATTGTAATAAAAAACTCAATTTTTGACCAATCTGAACATTTTTACCTCACCCCTCGCGACTTTTTCTTGAGGGGCTTTATCAAATCTAAGGTTTATGCGAATAAACCTCGAACGATCCCTGAATTGAAGGAAGAAATAAGGCGAACGATTGCCACCATCGATCCGAGAACCTGCCAGCAGGTGATTGAAAATTTCAATGACAGGGCGTTCAGTGTAGGGCCGCTTTAGGTGGACATATGCCCGATGTTATTTTTCATGTCTAAATCAGAGATGTTACAGAACATTTTCAAACAAAAAATTTTCAGATTGGGCAAAAATTGAGTTTTTTATTACAATTTAAAATCCTGCTCTACTTCTGGATCACCCTATACAATTCATTTTTGACCAAAAGTGCCTCTAGAAATTTTTTCTTCTAGATGCTTAATTTCCGCATTATTTCACTTTCAACAATCTTTTCTTGTTGTCCTCAAGTCACTAAGATTCCCATAACTACCTTACTTTGCACTAAAAATTCAAATTTGAGGGTACTATTGGTGTGAGCATTGAATTTCCTCTCTGTTGAATCCTTGACAAGAAAATCCAGGCCAAACAGAGGCTTGAAAATGAAGTCCAAAAAGTCAACATTCCAAAATTACCTATTCTTTAAACGATTTGTGATATTATTGGACATGAGTAGTTGGACACATGGGAGGGCAGGCTGTGACAAAGCTGCAACTCGCACTACAACCTGTATATTTTTACCATACTATGTTCGTTCTTGACGTATCACCTGAAGTTCTATTACAAATTTTGATTTCATTGTACTGTTTGATTCTTGCATCAAACATCTCCTTCCATTTGGAACACAGCTGACTCGTGCTCCCAGACAGTACGCCCCTAACCCCCTCCCCTCTCACCAAACTCACGACTCCACCATCCCCTCACCCATCCTGAGGCTCTGTTTGGCGCGTGGATTTGAAACTTTTCTGCTCTTCAATGAGGATTCTTGGGGAAAAGTTGGAAAACAGTATGATAATATTATACTTACAATATTATTGTTATCAGGTATCGTTTTCATTTTGGCAGATGCGCCTATGCTCCTGTCAACAGCCCCTGATGTATTCTGCATGTAGCTATTGTATTTGATGATTAATATTTCTTTGACAGGTGAGAAACCTTATGCCTGTAACAGCTGTGACTACCGAACCAGCCGTCCTAGTCATCTGAAATCACACTTGGTAACACATTCAGGTTTGTTTCATTCACTGATTAATAGAGTAACGTTAATATTATGTACTTTATTAACAGTTGCCAGTGGCATGTTCTAGGAGAATAACCAGGTCGAAGAGGTTCGATTAAATCAGCCTCGTAGCTCAACTCGTTAGGTTTTGCAAGGAAAGGGGAGATTTCCTTTAAGTAGTAAGGAAACAATATTTTTGGGTCGTCACAGTTGGCGCAGGCAGTAGGACCCGAAATAATACGAAACAATAATTAATTATATATCTCTCGTTCCAAAAGACTGTAAACATCAGATTCTCTGACATGGCATTCACTTTCTCACTCATACCATAACAATGACCTTGTTCGTTTGCTGAACTTCGTCCAGTGAGCAGTCACCCGAATTTTCACTTCCCCATTTCGTCTGACCCCAAACCAGTCGAGACGGCTGGTATTTGACTCCAGGGAAATGTTACGTTGAAGAACAGCTCAACCCATTAGAATGTTGCAAATAGAAGGGAAATTTCCCCGCGAAATCGAATTCAGCCAAAGGTCTCAATATTTTCGGGATGTATTAACAGCGGTAGATCTCTTCCAGAAATCAGCATTTGTCTTTGCTGAAATGTCACGTTTCTTTTACAGATGACAAGCCCTATGCCTGTGACAGCTGTGACTACCGAGCTAGTAGATTAAGTAGTCTGACAATACACTTGAGAACTCACACAGGTTTGTTTAATTTATTCATTGATAGAATAACATTAATCTTCATCCTTGATGTCAGATTAAGGGCGGAATTCATATAGGAAGTAAGAGGGAGAATGCGCACTCGTACTCATTAATCTTAAGGCAGGTGTCAACAGTGCGAGGGAACTTGCTTCAAATGTGGACGGATGCTCGGTATGCCGGTAGCTGGGTTGCTCGGTTAAGAAAGCTCTCAAAGGTGCCTCAGTCTGAGCCGTTCCTGAAGTCAGTACCTGCTATTGCATGCCTCAGGTCGACAGAGTCCACAGCTATCTCTATAGTTCAGGTCACACAATACACCGGTACTGAGTGACCTTGTCTCAAAGATCTTCTCTTTCAAGTGATCGACCTGCGGGAGGAAGACCTGCAGTTCATCACTAGACGTTTGCGACAGCATGGCTCCCCGTGGCCGACATTCGTACTACTCAGACGGTCGCGAACTTTTCGTGGCAAATGAAGTTCGAGACCTGCATTTTGCAAGAGATTTTCAGGTCGCAAACGACTTGCTGAGGAGTCTTGGCTCAAGATAACCGTTCACTCTCCCCACCTAACAACCTGGGCAGGTCGCCGTTCCTTTATAGCAGATTCTACTATTCAAATAAAATTTATTCATGAGGACTCGGAAAATGACCTCGTTTCGGTACCTATCATAGTTTTACTCAGAGTTATCTCATGTAAGGAGTACAGTAGACGTCTGTCATCTACCGAACCCTGACTGTACACTAAGATAATAGAATGAATCCCATTCATTCACAAAGTGAATTGCAGAGCAAACTGCAGGTCGCATTCATCCACGTAGTGAACTGGTGAACTTCTCCCACCTTGTCTTTGGACTGAGTGACCTGCAGGGAGTCTACTCTCTCAGGTGACCTGGGTTTATACACCTCTATACACCGGGCATCATCATGGAGAATGACGCAGGATTAGAAATCGTCACTTTGTAGAAACAAAACGTATTTTATTGGACTCGAAAACATCCCAAATATTACTATAAAAACAAACGAAAAGATAGGTGGCGTGCGATATCTTCAAGGAGCCTGTTACCATATTCTGAATGGTTTTGGTATATTTTTTTTTCATCCACCAACGTGGCTTTTGTCCCTTTATTGCTGTTGTTTTAGTTTTAAAATTGTCCCAATCAACAGCAGAGGCAGCAAATAGCGCGTTGTTCCAGTATGATGGCATGTCTACTATCGAAACATCCTTTAAATCGGTGGTTCCCGTACTCGCATCGAGCATCCGTGGTTACAGTTTGAATGTACAGCGTATGCCTCAACCTGAGGCAGATGTCCTGGGGTCGAAGCAAGCTGCCTCGCACTGTCGATACAGGCCTTTACTCTTTCTTACAATCCGGTATTTGCAACTTTATCAAATCTTCAAATCTTGATTCCATGTCAGTTTTTAACTGATCAAGGTGATCCGTAAAAATGAGGATTTTGTCTTCGGGGAGTTCAGGAGTCTTGTTATCCGACACTGAAAGCTTCTTAAGGGTGGGAAACTGTATCAATTCTTTACGGCCGATATTTATCTTGTGAATATCAAACTGGGCGATGAATGATGAAATAATTCCTTTGGCCTTGATAATGTTCATCTTGTATCTGCTGAGAACAGCCACTAACTCGTGCTACCCTTCAACTGTATAGTTCTATTTTCATTTTTCACCCTTTGAGTACTCATCGCCCCCCAATCGCCCCCAACTTACTTACCGCCCCCCTGATAACCCAATCGCTCACTTGTGGGCCATTGCCCCCAGGTTGGGAACCACTGCTCTAGAAGGACTTGTATTTTCTACAACACTTTTATACCCCATTCTCGTCCATGAATTCCGCCCTACATTCCAGAAATCACCAACTGTACTTGCATAATGAAATGGAATTGGTTGTTTCTTTGACAGGTGAGAGGCCCTTTGCCTGTGCCACCTGTGACTATCGAGCCAGTCATCTTACTACTCTGCGACGCCACATACGAAATCATACAGGTTTGTTTCTGTTATTCGTAACTTGATAGAATAACTGTAGCATTAGTAACTACCCCATCAATACTATACTGCCCTGCCAAGCAAAACGGCCCTATACACAAACCACGTGAAACTGAGAAATCTGGAGGTATAGTTGAAAGCCAACTGCGTTCAGCTTGAAGACTGCAGGTCCCAATGTATTTTGTTTAATTTTTGTAAATAGTTTAGCAGATTAACTGCGGCCTAAACCATGGTCTTAGCATGGCAGTATACCATTTTCCTAATATGATCAAATACTATGTTAATTCGTATCTTATCACCTGACCGTATGATTTCAGTTTCATTGAACTATTCATTCTATCGAATAAGCTTTATATTTTTGTAGGTGAGAAGCCCTACGCCTGTAACAGCTGTGACTACCGATCTAGCAATAATTGTAATCTGAGAGCACACTTGTTAAAGACAGGTATGTTTTTGTTATACGTTGATAGAATAACTGTAGTATTAGCAACTACTGTAGCACTCCTGTATGGATATTTGTGTGACAGTTTTCTATCTTATACCAACAAACAACTACCCTCGTACATTGAAAGTTGTTGAAGTTTCGATTTTTCGATAGTTTATACCTTATAGATTGAAAAATGCATGTCTTGAAACGTAAATCACGATTGTTGAGAGGGTGTTAGACATTTTTTTGTCCTTGGTTGATTACAAAGGTTCATTATTGGAAGTGAAAAACTATAATATCCTATGAATCGTTATAGTAAACCATAGATTGGTTGTACGAATAAATAATAACCTGTGATAAAACTAGTGTCTATGCATTTTGATGTTGAAACGTCTAACGCAGGGGTCTCCAAACTTCAGCCCGCAGGCCACATAAGGCCCGCCGAGCTTTTTGAACCGCCCCGCCGTGCATTTTCACTAGCTTGATTTCTGACTTATACTGCCATATCAAAGCTCTTAAAATGAAACTGGCTCTTCCCGAAACTTACAGCAATAAAAAAATCATTTCCCAACCTGCAACAACCTTAAAAATTCGAAAATGATGAAGAGTTTCCGAGTGAATTTGCAATAAATCTTATCAGGTGCCTGGGAGACCAGTTTTTGACCCGTGTCCAAGGTTTTAAGGAAGCATCTTCGAACATCAGGATTTTTCAAAACCCTTTCACTGCAACAGTTGATAACTTAACCCCTGGTCTTCAACTGGAAGTCATTGAACTGCAATCGAATGACATCTAAGAAGACAGCTTCAAGGATAAAGCAGGGTTCAGATCCATCTGGATCGTTTGGAAATGCGGATAGGGGAAGCTAGTAAAAACCAGTGGAGGGGATGGAGGGGAATCGGCCGAGCACACGCCAACAACTCGTTTCTCGCGCTTCCTCCAACAGCTGTTTCGGTTCCCAACGCCATTCCGTATGCGCAGTAGTGAACTGCGCCATCCGGAACGAAAAATATTTGAAAAATCTGATGCGTACAGTTTGCTTCAAAACTGCCTGTCCGGAAAAAATATTCCCTCTCCCCAGCTGGTGTCCAACCAATCAGCTGCTCGTATTCACTTTCCGGATAGCTTGCCAGATGGATGTGAATCCAGCTTAAGGATACCAAAAATTCTACGGTGCGCTCCCAGAAAAAGCTTTTCCAAACCTCCGAGACTTACTCGCGCAATGCTCTCGCTCTTCAGTTCTACCTGTGCGAACTAACCTTTTCAAGGATGAAGTTCACAAAATCTAAATACAGGGCCAGCTTAAGTGATGAACAGTTGGAGGTGAGTCAGTTGATAGGAGCGACTAAATTTGAGCCAGATTACGCTTATATTTTGAGCTACAAACAATGGCAAACCTCACATTGAAGTGCTCACCTTTTATGTTGCAATACTGCCTGGTAAGCCTTCTCAATAAATGTAATTTATCCCTGTCTGCCTGTAAATCTCTTCTTTTTTTCTCTTATATAACGTTCGGCCCGCGCATTTGAGGAAAAATTTCAATTTGGCCCACCTTGAAAAAAGATTGGAGACCCCTGGTTTAAGGCTATAAGAAAAAAATATATATATTTCTATGATTGCACAGGTATGGAGACTTGGTTATCTAGACTTGGAATTGTCCTTATATCTGTTGTCAACGAGTAGGTTCACCTGTTCTTCACTAGGCTTCCCTGAAGCTCTGACGTCACTTTCTAACTTTGAATTCTGCCTGGTTTTAGGGGTGTTCAGCTCTCCACCGGTGGTTGAGTATTACTCAATGACCCAGATACCCAAATGACCCTAGATTTAAGATTTCAATAATTTCATCGAACTATTCATTCTATTGAATGAAGCCTCATATTTCCAAGTTCATTGGAGCACTTCATTACAGTGTCCTTTACATAGCTTTACTGATGTCAGATTATCGTTAGATCCCAGAAAGTAACTGATGTTCGATTGTAATGAAATTTGACGTTTCTTTAACAGGACATCAAAAAGCGCTTTGCCGGTGACAGCCGTGACTGCTGAGCAGTGGTGACTCCTCCCATGAAACATCGGAGCGCGGAGTTCACCAAGGGCTACCGCATAAGGGAACAGAAGAGATGCTTTTCTTGGCCAAATAAAGATGTCGCATTGTCCCGCTTCATTTAAAACTGCATGAAAACAAAAACACAAACTAATGAATCGATGAGGATATTTTCCTATCAGGAATGTTGTAGAAACAGCCAGGTTTTCAAGTTTCTTATTCCAGACCTATTCATGCTGAACAAGACGAAGAAGATGGATATCCACAGCTAAGTTATATCTATGTTTTTATCTTGTTCATCATGGGTAGTCTCCACCTTTTGTGGCAGAAATGTCGCTCGAATAAAATAACTTGGATGTTTCTACGTCATTCTAGGCAGTGAAATTCCCTCATCAGCAGATTTGCATCATAGCGATAAGGGAAAACTCCCCTTAATCAGGTCAGCAAAATAATGAAGACGTCAACTGTGCCTACCTCAAAACTGCTGAATAACGTAGTAGGTTCCACTGGCCATTCATTATCTCGTTGATATGCCGTTTACACTGGAAGCGAATGAATACGAATCCCTTCGATGATTCGCCAGGTTACTGCAGAGTGACAGACCAGGGTTCACTAATTCTGTTTCGGTGACAACTCACACTGCACTGAGCTTCTTGCTGATGATTGTTTGACAACAGTGTTCGCGAATAATGCAAGTTTGGTGTCAACAGACCACTCTTAAATAACTTCAAAACAACAGCAGTAAAAGTGCTGTGATGTTGAAATGTTGAGATCCAACTACGCCTGCGGTGCCCCAAGCTGAGAGCAAATGAGTAAAAATGCTCTCTCTTTAATTTTTCCTAGCTCTCAGATTCGTCAATCGCTTACGGCGCCTCATGAAGTGTGAACGTTCATTATGAGCTGGATCCTTTATAAATCGAGAATTCCCTCGAAAAACATCTACATCTGAAGTGTTTTGGGCGTATTGGAAACCAGTTTGTTCAAAAACACCCAGAGCAGCGTATGATTTGTATGAACTTGAATCTGGGCTTGTTGAAATACGAAAAAATTCCTTGAACCTCGCCCTTGGTGTTTAAAACTACCAATTAACTGGAACTAAACGTTCTATGAATGAGAACTTTTAAATGGCGTAACTTCCCTGATTCAAGATGTCAAACGTTTGAGGAATCAATCGACGCTTAATTTGACAACAGAGATCTGCGACCGAAAAACTGCATTGGATTTTGTGACATTTTTCCAGGGATTTTCGTAAGCTGAAACTGAAAAAAATATTCAAAAAAACATAGTTTTTTAAAAGTATTGCTTTTAGTGTTAATTCAGCGTTGAAACTCTTCCGTATTTGCTGCCAGGTAGACAATTATATCACTCCCAGGAACGATACGAAATGAAAGAAAGGTGGTAGGGGTGACGGGGTTTGGATAGGATCGAAGCAGAAAGGTAAGATTGCCGAAAGTCATGTCGTACCACGTCGTCAGTGTGTTTATCTGAAAAGTCGGGATGTCATGAGTACGGTGTACACTTGCACTTGTTTCAAGATGCTCAACTGGACATCGAGAACGGGGAAAGGGGATTGTACAGCTTACAGGCATGTCAGATCATGATTCGATTTGCTAGACATGTTGAAGATCGTTGTGATCCCATCAGTTCCATTCATAATGATCTGCATTCAAACATGAATTGCCTCTATAAGCTTCTCATTATGGCTCCGCGAGGCCTAATTACTCCTGACAATTTTCTCTCCATTTGTGGTTGATTCACTATGAAAGCACGACAAAGAAACATTAGTGATTTCGTGAAGAGCGCCCACAAAACTCAAGGATGCAACGTGAGCTTGAAAGTCCTACACTACATGTCGAATACTTTCCCAAAAACCTGGGGAGCGTTCAGTGATGAGCAAAGTGACAGATTTCTCCATGAGGTTTCTGAAATGAAAAAAACCCTACCAAGGACGATGGGACGTCAATACGCAAGCAGACTACTGAGAGGGATACAGACAGTGCTGTTGAACGGAAAAGTGTGCGAAGAAGTATAAAAGAAAAGGTTCCCAAGCAAACAGAATGCATTTTTTAGGCATTTTTTTGTTTATCTGAAATCAAAAACCACATTGCTTTAATCTGTACAACAATAAAAATGTTCATGTTTCTACATTTTTTGTGTTTTTTATGGACCTTTAACTATTGTCCTATCTCTCGCCGGAACTTATTTTCCATAAAAAAGTTCAACCACGAAATAAAAAGTAGAAATGGAATCATGACAAGAGAATGGAAAATTGATAGAATCTCGGTTAAAATTATCATATGTTCGTGACAAAAGCATAATTAGCGTGGGGTTCAAAAAAACACTGGCGACGCGTATGACTGTGAACCAGATGTTCCTCTTGAAGCGTTGTCCTGGTGATCAACGTAACAAAATCATCTCTCCACAGACCCATCCGTCACATTTTTCAAGAAAATAGTTCATGATGAACGAAAATGGAAGTAATTTTCGGAATCAGCGAACCAAAAAACTTACTTCAAATCTCTGAGTCAATATTCGAGTCTAATGCAGCTGATAACAATTTTTTTCTGTAGAGATGTGTTCACTTTACTTTGGGGCAATTTTTTTTCGGTTTGTAAAAGGCTTTATAGAGCAAAATATGGTGAAAACCTTGAATTTTTGCTCTTCTAAGACGAAACACTCAGTTTTAAATGGAGTAACATGGGGTACATTCATAGTTTGAAAATTTCCCTTCAGAATCAAATCAAAACCCAAATTTTGTTAAACCCAACCGAAACTGTAGGCACATTTCAGTTTTGCCTTCCATCATGTCCGTTTTTTCGTTATAACGCTTCTTTCATGGTTATTTTGGCGATTTTTCATCGAAATTGCTCAAAAATAAACTCTGTTTAATCGCTTCCAAACCTACTCTCTAAGGGGTTTTTCGAGGTGCTGAACACGAATCTGAAGTCCGTTTTTCGATAAAACGCTTCTTTCATGGTTATTTTGGCGATTTTTCTTCGAAATTGCTCCAAAATAAACTCTGTTTAATCCAGGGGTGGCCACCCCCCTGAGCTTCAAGTCGGCCCCCCCCCCCCCCACCAGCCAAAAAAAATGTAAAACAATATTCGAGCACCGTCATTGCCATTTATACATTTTCAGATAAAAAATTGATAATTTTTCTTTCTATCTAGTGACGTATTATATTATTGAATGTTGTCACGTTAAACACTGTTTCATCAACTTTACCCCCCAATTTTTTTGACAGTCCGTCATAACTCCTGTTTAATCCTTCCAAACCTACTTCCTAAGGGGTTTTTTTCGAGGCGCTGAACACAAATCTCAAGTCCGTTTTTCGATAAACCGCTTTTTTTGTTTATTATTCAATAATAAACCATTGTAATCGCTCTTGAAAAAAAATTCTTACCCCCCCCCCCCCCCCTGAAAATTTCATTCAAAGGGTGTTCGAATCTGCAATAACAATTTTTCAGTCCGTCTGCCGTACGCCGTGCGCACCATTTCTCCCAAACGGTTAAATCTGATGTTGGTCCGGCGAACCTTGAGCCAGCTCTCTCACTTAATTTAAAGTGCCCTTTAAGGGTTGTCAAAGTTTTGTAAAATCCCTAAAAACCTCAAAAAAAGTCAAGGCGGCTGTAAAGAACACGAAAGGTCCGTTCCAACCATTTCGATCAAACCAACATTCGCTGGTTTATTATTGTTTTTGTTTTGCTATCAGTAACCTAAAGTGATCCATTTGTAATACGCGATTAGAAGTGAATTCTTGAAAATCTGTTCTCAACCATTTGATCATGTGTGTGTGCCTCTTAATTTAAAGTGCCCTTTAAGGGTTGTCAAATTTTCAGGAATAATCCCTAAAGGTTCCGTCCGCCGTATTTCTCAAAGTCAAGGCGGCCTAAATTTGTACTCAAAATTTTGAAGAATCATACAACGTTAATACGAGGAAGGCGAGCGAATTATGTACATTTGAAAAAATTCAAATCATGAAAACTCCAGGTCCGTAGGTCAAACCATTTCCGATCTATGGCCCGATTTATGGTGCCAACATTCGCGTTATTTTTTTTATTATTGTTTTAAAGGTGGGATTGAGTCGTTTGTTTCACAATTTGAAGCCGAGAACACGGACAAGATCTTTCCATCGTTTGCATCCTTTGCATATTGGTAGTTGAACATTGAATTTGGCTGAGAAAAGCACACTTTTGTTTCACGTTTCCTTCATGGTTATCACTTACAGCCTCAGTGCATCCCTGGGGTTTCGGGGCAGTGGCCACTGTGCCAGATGTCGATTTGTGGCAATGTACCATTTTCAGCGCCTGAATTAGTTACCAAAATGACTTATTTCTTGTTGGCCCCATGGAGACGTTTATCAATAACACAAGAAGGTATCGCTTAGGCATAATCCCATAGTGTGGGGGTCCTTTGTTTCATCTCATATATGACAGATATGTCATGTTGCCTGACCGTCATGCGGCCTTTTGGCCCCACGTTGCGCCGTTTCCGCTCAGCGCTGTTTTTAAGCCAGGCGGCGTCAGATGGCGCTGGAGGAGCTTTCGACCTACTTCCTGCCTCGTCCAGCTCTCACCGAAAAACTTTCAGTCGCTGCCCTCATTTTACTGTCGCGACAACTCGTGCCGGCTTCGACCCGACCCCCGCGACTCTGATTTCGACGTTTCAAACGTCAACCGACCGACGAGGAAAAAATCCCTTCCCAATTCAAAAAATAACAACAAACAAAAACCTTTCCCCGAATCGCCTACGCCTAGTGTTTCAACATTAGTTTTCCTGATCTTTGATTTCGGATTGAAATGTGATATTTTGTGTTTATCCGGTGCCATTCCATCAGTGTTGACGTTTAAAAATTAAACGTGAGTATCTCGGACGTGCCCTCGTCGTCTATTTCGGATGACTTTTCGGGGAACATGATGCTATTGTATTCTGTCAAAAAAATTTCTTACTCAATGATAACGTTTGTCGAAATTTGAGCACTTTGTGTCCAAAGGAAGTTGCAACTATAAATTAAGTGGCTAAAGAACCTGTTTTAAATAATGATCAAATAGTTTAACAAATGCTTTGGATTTTGGCAATTTAATGTATGTTTCTAGTTCATGGATAATAAACTCGTTTTCAGTGACATTTCGCGGAAAAATATATATTTACTACTGGGCTTATATACCTGCTTATATTCCTCAATGATTTATCAGGTGAAAATATTGTCATTTTGAGTACTGAATGTTCACAGCAAAAATGAGTAAAAACTGAAATTTCTTTCGGTTATTGATTTAAACTATAATTTTTTACATTGGGGTAATCAAACATATGTTCGTTTTATTGGGGTACTAAATTTAAAAAAGCCCAATTACAAATTAAATGAATAAATACGATGCATTGAATAAGAATGAGACAAAGCGAAATTAACAACATTTGAAACGCTTGATTCAAAGAACATGCTCATCTTCGAAAAGCATGATAATATGTGGAAGTTTGTAAAAACCGAGAGCTTTTCAGCAGAGAATTCATAAATATATCAATTTTATAGCTACAAAAGTCGTTCTATATAACATCTTCCTTTTCAATAAAACATTTTTGATGTTTACGTTTTTTCAACAGGATTTTTTAAAGCAAATTTTGATGCAACTGAAGAACATTGGTTAGCTTGAATTTATGTTCAATTCTTAAATAATTCAGTTAAACAACTTTTTTGAATAATATTCTGCTTAAAAAATACCTACATGAAATGATTCTTGGTAGTTTTAAGCCTTATTTAATGATTTAAAAAAAATTATCGAAATTGTACCATTGTCATATATTTGAAAAGCGATTTCAACAGAAATTACAAAGTTTAAAGACTGTTATACTGAGGTTTAAAGAAGTTTAGAAAGGAATGACGTAGACTTGCTATTTGCACTCGTTTGTCTGTACGTGTGTGGGTGCGTATGCAAAAGCGTTGAAATCTAAAAATTGAAAACGGTTTCAACGGGTTTCCACGAAGACAATTTTGGAAAATTTCGTCAAACCACGACAATAGCTTCATTTCCCCCGAAAATTCGGTAATACCTCAACCGTGAGTTATAGGTACCTAAATGCGCGAAAAAGAATGGTTAATGCCATGTGAGTAGTGCGCGAAAGAGACCATCGAGCCAAACCCGTTAATTTCCACGGATTTCGAGCTTATTTCGATATCTTAGCTGCAAGCTTCAATCAAATTGAAATGGACAAGGTGACTCTTCACTTCAAGGATAACAATGTTAACGTAAGTTCATTATAATTTGTTTTACGTAAATTATAACTGGTCTCTGTTGCTCTCGATTTCCCTTTAGAAATAGGGTTGTTATTGTTCTTCAATCTTTGTATTCCCGCTCTTACGATTTCTGCATTAAACTGAAGAGGAAAAACTTGAGGTTTTATACTAGAACCAAATCTTCACATCTCAATTTTAAGCTTAAAAAAAAATCATCAATCATCAGATAGGTGTATGTAAGTTGGGATTCTTAAACTGAAAACGAGTTGGTACTCAAATTTCTTCATGAAATTGATGTGGAAATGCAAAGTTGATGTTTCATACTATGTATAAACCATTGAAACAGTTTTTGAAATGATTTTTTAAAATGTATACCGTTCGAACATTTGCTCCTTTTAACCCCGAGATTTCTCGTTTGCTGTTTTATAAATTGCCAAACATTTTTTCGTCTTCAAACTGAAATTCGCAAAGATGACAGTACGACTAGAAATCTGGGTGAATTTGAACAGTTTTCCAAAGATAACCTTCCAAGACGTTTTTTAGAAATGTATTTGAAGCTCAAATATTTTCAAAAACTTACTTATTTTCTCAAATTTTTTACGTACGAACTGTAATTAAGGCCCTTAACAGTTTCATTCGGAATTGTTTTATTTATATTCATAAAATTGACGATGTTTTTGTGTTCAAATAATATTGGTTTATTGCATAGCCCCACAAAAAAAGTCAAGATCCGTAAAGTAGACTAGGGTATCCCCATGTATTTTTCGATGCTGAATTCGAATCTAAGGTCCAAAAAATCTCTGACCCCCAAAATTTGGAGCTATGCCCAAAAAACTACCCTTAAATTGATGTTGTGAGATTTGCTTGTAGTAAGTTTGCAAAATTTGACGTGGAAACCTTAATATTTACTGTACTTAAAATTAACTGGCGATTCCCAGGGAGGTCGGAGGCTCAAGAGGGGGGGAAATAGTAGTATATACCTCACTCCCTACAAAAGTTTATTTTTTCAAAATGCCGTATTACGGCATATTAGCATTACGGTTCAAGATTATGTGTGCTCACTTAAGTAATATGCCGAGAGGG